>JANEYF010002293.1:0-377500 GCA_029963845.1 Rhamnusium bicolor
AGTAAAGTGATTTTTTCAAAATGGCCCACTTGTTATACATAATAAAAAATTTCATAAAAATTGGCAAGCCTTAAAGGGCTTAGAAAAAAATTTGTGGCCACAAAATTAATTACAACTTTTTATTTGCAATTTTTTTAAAAATTTATTAATTTGTTATTTAAGGACACTAAACAAGTTTACAGAAATGTCCACTTGTTTCAAGCCGATAAATTCAACCATTTTTTGAAAAAAGCTGAAATTTACATACGGGACTTTTATTTTAAAACATTTTTCAATCCATTTGAATTTATAATAACTTTTTTACTAGTAAAGCGATTTTTTCAAAATGGCCCACTTGTTATACATAATAAACTGAATTAACATAAAAAATTTCATAAAAATTGAAAGCCCTAAAGGGCTTAAAAAAGTTTGTAATCAAGCGTTGGGCACAAAGTTGATTACAACTTTTTATTTGCAATTTTTTTAAAAATTTAATAATTTGTTATTAAAGGACACTAGATAAGTTTACAGAAATGTCCACTTGTTTCAAGCCGATAAAATCAACCATTTTAAAAAAAAGGTGAAGTTTACAAGCCGGACTTTTTATTTTAAAACATTTTTCAATCCATTTGAATTTATAATAACTTTTTTTGCTAGTAAAGCGATTTTTTCAAAATGGCCCACTTGTTATACATAATAAACTGAATCAACATAAAAAATTTCATAAAAATTGAAAAGCCCTAAAGGGCTTAAAAAAAGTTTGTGTCCAGTGTTGGCCACAAAATTGATTACAATTTTTTATTTGCAATTTTTTTTAAAATTTAATAATTTGTTATTAAAGGACACTAAACAAGTTTACAGAAATGTCCACTTATTTTAAGCCGATAAAATCAACCATTTTTAAAAAAAAGGTGAAGTTTACAAACGGGACTTTTATTTTAAGACATTTTTCAATCCACTTGAATTTATAATAACTTTTCTGCTAGTAAAGCGATTTTTTCAAAATGGCCCACTTGTTATACATAATAAACTGAATCAACATAAAAAATTTCATAAAATTGAAAAGCCCCAAAGGGCTTAAAAAAATTTGTGGCCAGCGTTGGCCACAAAGTTGATTAAAACTTTTTATTTGCAATTTTTTTAAAATTTAATAATTTGTTATTAAAGGACACTAAATAAGTTTACAGTAATGTCCACTTGTTTCAAGCCGACAAAGTCAACCATTTTTAAAAAAAGCTGAAGTTTACAAACGGGACTTTTATTTTAAGACATTTTTCAATCCACTTGAATTATATGAAAACTTTCGATTTTAGCATTTATTTATGACTGATTTAGCATGAAATTCCCTAATACGATATGAAATTTATGTCCTTTGATATTGATGGTAGCATAATATATTCTATAACTTATGCGTTAGCCTTTGATAATACCAATACACGAGTTAAAAATAATAACTTTTCAAAAGAAACAACTACAATAAATTTTAACTTTATAACTTCTACAATAACATATCTACCAGTCGAGAACAAGATCCATTCAACTCTCTATAATTCTTTTAGTTCTCTGACATAGTAATAAGACTAGATACAGAGAAAATAACCTTTATACAATATCAGTGTATCCTAAAACTAAAAGAAAGTAAGTGTACATGAAAAATCTGGTATTGAAAATAGAAGTAAAAATGACGATGAAATCGGATTTAAAGTTATAATGTACCTATTGCTATGATAAAAATATTGCCAGTCATTATTTTGGGAACATTAAAAATGGAAAAAAACACATGAAATTAATTAATTTGCTGTAAAACTATGTACAGTTGATTTCAATAAAAACTGGTACACTTTCTTTTAGCTATGTAAATCATTCGTTCTTTGATTGATATTAATAATCTTACAAATGTCACTTTGACGTTAATAAGTGGCGTCATTATTAAAAATGGTTCAACATCTAACAGATATTCAAAAATTTCGAATTGTTTCTAAAATTGAAGATGGTTGGTCCATAAGAAACTTGCTGCTGAATACAATGTGAGTAAAACCACGATAATGAGTGTTAAAAAAACAATGGGAAACCAACCAAACGGTATCTCGTAAAGTTGATTCCGGTAGGCCCAGAAAGAGCAATAATCAAGAAGATGAAAATCTTATAAATTACCTAATAGAAAACCCTTTTCAGACTGCAGTAAATACAATTTCAGAGACAAATTTTCCTGCTTCGGTATTTACTGCTTGCAGAAGAATAAAACTACAAAGCGACTTGAAGAGTTGTTCAGCGGCTAAAAAATACAAACTTTCAGAAGAAAAGAAGCAGGGTAGGATTATTTTTGCACTCAACTATATAATCAATGATGAAAACTTCTCGGGACAAGTTGTCTTTTCTGACGAAAAGGTTTTTAAATCCTGTAACGATGGACATGTTCGCGTATATAGGCCTCCTTCCACTAGATACGATGAAAAAATATACTTTCGATCCACAAATATCAGGAAGGTTTTCAGTCAATGTCTAGGCTTGGATGAGCCTAAATGGGTTAGGTGTGTGTTGGTACAGTGGTGGTCATCTCAATTCCATTAAATATATTGAAATATTAGACAACATTATGTTGCCGTCAGTAATAGAGGTGTTTCCGGAAAACAGTTTTATTTTCCAACAAGACAACTGCTCCATACATACGGCCCATCGTGTCAGGCAATGGTTTCTTAATAAAAACATAGAGTTGTTGCCGTGGCCATCTAAAAGTCCGGATTTAAATCCAATTGAAAATGTATGGGGACTAATGGTGAAACATATAAGAAAATTAAATAACCATCCAAATAATGCCCAAGAATTGAAAGGGATAATTGAAGACGCTTGGGAGAACTTGTCGCAAGAAGTTGACCTTGCAAGAAATCTGATTTTGTCCATGCTTGCAAGACTTCAGACAGTTTTAGACGCTAATGGAGCAATGACAAAATATTAGTTAATTCTGTATTACATAATTGAAGTTCATTTATTTTATTTTTTTTATTGTATTTTTATGTTCAGTTTGCATTGTTTACATTTTTTTTTAATCTCAAGTGCTATTTTTGTGTTCTTATTTTAAAAATAGAATTATCATTATTCAGTTAGTATTTTAATTACAACCATTAGTAGAATTATCCGTAACAAATATTATTTTTTTTAAACAATAATATGGCAGGCTTGAAAAATGTTTTGAAAAAAGTTATTTTCTAATTATTTTTTAAAATTCCATTTGAATAAAATAAAAGAGAAAGGTTTAATAAGTTTAAAAACACAAAGAAAACCGATCTCCTCCAAAAAACCCAGGTCCGGGGTAAATCAACTCTTCTCCACCCCCTCTCGACATGCCTGGCCAGCCCTATTTACAGACATATGCACACAACTAAACTATTAAGATTTTCGATTACAAGAGTTGTACCAGTTTTTTTTTAAATCAAGTGTACAATCTCGCCAATTAAAAGGTAATTATCATTTATCATATCATCATTATATATGTATGTAAGAGCGAAAATTTTTTATTAATTTACTTTCTTTTTGTATACTTTATTTATTTAATTTTTGGTTTCCATTTTATCAGAAACAATCACTTTTGATGTCCATGATACAAAACAAAACTGTTGAGTATGACAGAACGATACGTCGTTACGATTTCGATTCATAAGAATGAGCCCAATCACATGAGGCAGTTGATTAAAAAATAAAATAAGTAAAACAAAAAAATCAGGTTTTTTCATATACGGAAAACCAAACAAGTTATTTGTTAAAAACAATGCCATTTGAAAAAAAGAAATGAGACTAGCCTGTATATGTATAGGGTGTTCACGGCATTCCGTTGATTTTTTAATGTTTACTCCTGAAGGGAGGGCAAAATTTTAGTTACAGATGGTGCATCCAAATTAACAAAACAAAAGTCTGTTCTTTTGCAAACAACTTTTTTATGTAAGATTCTATCACCCCAACCCACCCTGTATACGTAGCTACTATGAAAACAATTTTCCCTGCGATGTTTGAAGTCGGTACATTCAACCATCACTGAGTAAGTATTCAAAGAGCCTGTTTAATATTATACTTTTAACGCATCGTAAAGCGCTTAGGAAGCATTTTAGGAAAAAATGTTATTCTTGTTTTCTTGCTTTTTAGACGAGAGGAATCACCTTTTGAAGTTTGTGTTGACATAATTGATACACCCTGTATGCAGTATGTAATAGAAACCCATGTCACAAATTAAAATAGCAGATTCTGGACAGTAATGGCGACGATATAACGCAATTCACCTGCATTCAACAATTATTTCTTAAAGAGTTATACGCTTTCAAAATTAAAAATAAAAAAAAAGATTATTTGCTGTATCTGTCATTAATTTTGCCATGAATTTCCTTTACATCCTGTTAATGGACAGGTAGCAGCACAAGCGGGCGAGTAAGTCGCCTGCTCAGCGTCTAGACTACCACGATGATAGCCTGTATTCGTCAGCACAATAAAATTAATTTAATTATAATGAAAGTAACCCTCCTAAATGTAAATAGCTTGAGGGTCTCTCTTTTTCGGTTTGTAAATTAAGACATATTTATCCAGCAAATTTATTTAATTCCTAGCATTTTTTCTAAAATTATGAAAAGTCGTTTGTCTTTAAATAACCAAGATCGTGGTTTGACCTTTGGAATGAAAGCAAAAGTAAACGTTAGTAAACTAAATCAGTTCAGTAATTTACTTGAATATAACGGTTAGTCATTCCACTACCAAGGCGCAAGTGATGAAAATCAATTCTGCCACCAACCCCTATATTCGATATTTCATGTAGGAAAGCTTTTAAGGTAGTCTCAAATATATTTCACATTCTCTATTGAATGTTATATTTTGTAACTCATATCTTTCATGTATACATTGTAAGATCATAATTGACATTTTACATTTAACTTGATTTAAGAATTTAAAGTCAAATTATAGAATGGCATTTTATACGTATTCTTCTGAAAGGGAGAAGTATCTAATTCCAGTAAAACCGAAATTTAGCGAAGTGGAACTATTTTACAATTTTTATGCTTTTTGCTTATTAATAGAGCTCGGACTGAGGTATCGGTTCCAGTGACAGCTTTAATGCAGACATAATATTATATCTTAAAACCTCCTCAACATTTCCGAACAACAGAAAAACAGAAATTTATAAAACATGATAAAATAAATTTTAATTCATTTTAAAATGTTACGTAAACCAGTTTTATTGGAAAACGTCCTATACTAAATAAAAAGGGTAATGAATTCTTTTACAATTGTAGTGGAAATTCTAGGAATTTACGTAATAACTAGCGATCTGTGAGTCAACTGAGATTAATGGAAAGGGGGGAGAGACTACATGTAATGTGTCAGTACTTTGCCAACGTCGAACCAAAGGAGCACGAAGAGAAACGGGAATATCTGGATCTTCGGAGGTGAGAGGAGTAGCTAAACATGACATACATTTAAAAACTGAACTAACTGAAAATGTTTTTACGAGGACAAGGCATTCTTAACAGATTCCGCGCACCAGACAATCAGTAAGTAAAATTTGGTTTATTGATGAACAATTTTTTTTATGTTTATGATATATTTTATATACCAAAGAGTAAGAATAATATCGAGGATTTCCATTGATTTCATTCTTTCAGAAATGTTACCAGAATTTGAATACAGTTGTTATGTGTTTATGTAAACATGGAATTTTTCAATAAGCGTTATCCAGAATACATTAGACCAGACCAAATTCAAATTCAAAACAATTTTATTGACATTTAAATGTAAACAGATTGTATATTGCCCTCGCCGGACATCCGGTCCGTTGTCGACCTACCATTCTCGTGTATGGTGGCGTATTGCTTTCAGTTGCTAGGGCAATTGCTACTGAGCAAGAAGTTAAAACTAGTTGCTTGATATCCACTGCAGTTCCAGAATCTGGGAGCACGTCTAAAGTATTTAGAGAATATCTCTTCTAAAAATAAATGTAACTCTGAAAATACTAATGCGATTTTAATGATTTCTGCCTTAAATGCAAGGAAATGCTTCTACGACAAATTTAACACTTTTTAAAAAATTGCGAAAACAAATACCAGCTACTTTTAAAGAAAGCTGCTCGCGGTCGAAAGACGGATTAGTTTAATCGAAGTTCTGACAAGCCACTGTAGATTTAGGAAACATATATCATTGATAGGTGTTGAAAAAGACCCTACATACCCAGGATACGGAAGTGATGAAGAAATGTCTTATCACCTCTGGGATAATATAAAGCATTCGGGTGCCTGAGTCATATCATCTTCGATAGTGAGGCGCTTCTAAGGGAAGAGATAAGCTCCTTCGCACTGAGTGACATTATGACCTTCATTAGACGATTGGAAATATACGACGAGGGAGCAAGAGAAATACATGGCTGAGGGTACTGCTGGGGATGGGTAAAAGGGTCTATCTCCGGTATACTTGTCAGGCGTTAGCCTCTCCCGCCATTACTATTACCACTAGCACTACCATTACCACTACCATTACCATTACCGTTACCTTTAGCATTACCATTATCAGTACTGTTACCATTACCATTACCATTAATATTACCATGACAATTTATTTATAAACAAAAGTGTCCCATTTCTTTAATCCACGTAATCTTGGCTATCATTTAACATCCAACAAAAACGAGTGATAAACAAAAAAGTTATAAAAAGGAATAAAGGGGTAAAAATTTCAATTTCCCACATTGTATAGTGCAGAATCATATGCACTAAAAAATGCAACGTTCAATGTTTTCGGATATCCTCATTATGGGACACTCTGTATCATCCAATGAATAATTGCCTGTGGTCTATTTGTTCATCAAAGTATGATTAAATTTTATTTTTTAGTTTATGTTATAAACAATGTGTCTCTAAAGTAATTTAAACGAAATCGTATCTCTTAAAATAAAGGTGATACCAACTTACCGTAGTAGATGTCCATCTCGTCTCCTGGACGTCTGCCACGGCGAGTCCTCGTACCGATACGCCTTCCGGAGAATCGGAGCACACGAACAGCTGAGCTTATTGCCCATGGATGCTGGGCACTGGCACTGCCCCCTTTGTCACCACATGTCCGTACCAAACTCGGCCCCCCTGGTGCCCCACTGACCTCGCACGCCGCGGTTCAAAGACTGAGACCGCTGATGGTGTGTCGGTTTGCCGTGTTTGTGCTGTAACAAAAACAAACAATCTTCAGTAATGTGATATGATATGGGGCATGATTGTTATCAGTAGTGGAGGTAATTATGTATGGGGACTGAAGAGACACATATGAATATCCAAGCTTTAGGTTTACAGTGTTGTTTTGTCTATAATATCTGAATACCTCACTTAGGTACTTATGTCCTAATGCTGGTTGAGTCAAGTTGATCTTTTATAACAATTATTTTATATAAATTTCCTCCAAATCTATAAGGAACACTGTGTAATTCAAAATGATTCATCCGATTTTAAATGAGCATAATTCCTTACTTATCAATTGTGGATTAACTTACGTCTGTCATGTCATGTCACTTTAGGAGTAAAAAAGATATTTGTCTCGAGTATTTATAAAAGTGTTGACGAATACTAATAGACCAGTCAAATTAAGGGTTTTTCAAAACGATAATTTCCAACCATTCCCGACCAATACCATTCGATTCAGTATGTTTTTTGAATTCTCATAGTCAATTTTGCCGTACGTTATATGAGCAAGAATTTAATTTATAAACAATTAAAGTAGTGAAAATGATGAAAATCGATGTTTCTGAATATTCAACTTCAAACGCTGCGAAAACGGCAACAGATAGAGAAAAATTGCTCAGAACATTTTTTATAGAGCGTTAAATTCCCTTCAAAAAAGTCCGCGACGGCATATCTCTACGATGAATAGTTAAGGCGTTACAATGAGTTAAATATTTATTATTTTTCTGCTGTATGTCAGCTGTACAAATAACGCGCATGCGCGATCAACAGACTCGTACGCCGCGTAATGGCCGCCTGCGCAGAACATTTTAAAGTAGACTTGCTGTAAATCTTTCATAATTTTCTTATTTTTACAACGTTAGCAAATGTATTTATCACTTCTTTGGTCTAGATATAATTATTATATACTTTTATGCATACTCAAAGACCTGGAAAATTATTATTGTTATAATACCAAGTACTATAGTGCCCTGTGCCCGAGGGTATCTACATATACGATCCTAGCATTCTTGAGAAGCAGGTGTTCCAAACTAGACTACCTTCCCCCTCTGGGTACAACGGGCCCATTGTAAAAATATACATGGACACATTTTAAAGTTAACTATACGCAGTAACTCATTGTAACGCCTTAACTATTCATCGTAGAGATATGCCGTCGTGGATTTTTTTGAACGGAATTTAACGCTCTATAAAAAATGTTCTGAGCAATTTTTCTCTATTTGTTGCCGTTTTCGCAGCGTTTGAAGTTGAGTATTTAGAAACATAGATTTTCATCATTTTCACAACTTTAATTGTTTATAAATTAAATTCTTGCTCATATAAATTACGGCAAAATTGACCATGAGAATTCAAAAAAAAACTGAATCGAATGGTATTGGTCGGGAATGGTTGGAAATTATCGTGAAAATGGGCCTGATTTTTGCTTAATTTGACTGTTCTATAAACTAATTTACATAAAGAAGTTTTACTGAATCTAAATAATATATATACTGCGATATGTATAAGTACTACAGAAATTATATATTTAATAATTGTATGAAGATAACTACCAACTATCTACATATATTAATCTGTGAACAAGACTTCTAACTAAATTAGTTTAATAAGCTTCATGGAGATGTATCTTAGTAATTAGGTCTATAGCAGTTTTATGTACAAGTGTTAGCTTAAAATAATGTTTTGCGGAAGATTTATATACCTTGCATTAAGAGTTCACATTTCAGCTGTATTTTAGAATTCTCCAGGATATCTGTAACTTCACAAGTTTAATGGGAAACGTTATTATTATTACATGGTGCATACTTTCCAGGATTTAATTTAAGGAGTAGGTTTTTATTAAAATACAAAATTTCTATTTTACAACCGAACTGAATATTTACTAAAACTTAAAATTTTTTGTGATTTCATAAAATTGACCATTTATAAATTTTAAACGCTACTAACTAAATTAAAAATAGTACCTCCTTAATTACATTCGTCATTCAAAATTAATTGTGACAGTTGTATTCACAGGTCGTTAACTGTGATTAAGACGTAAACTATTAATTATTATTAAGCTCTCAAGAATGGCGATTTGTGTAAACTTTGCTAGAGTACTAAAATGAAATCATATACTTCTGAAAGACAAACAGAGACCCAAGGAAAGAAATTTTACTTTGAAGTTACTATTAAAGAATACAAACATACATAAATACGACATATAATAAACATAAAAATAGAATAGTGCTACGAACTAACAACTGTTATGACACAAATTGGAACGTAAATATAAACAGAATGTGGGCGAGTCTGGCAAACTATTTATGTGTCCATTTACTATTATAAGTAGGTATGTAGGCTTTTAATAACAAGCGACATTATTTTGTATTAATCCACTTAACGTAACTAAATTCTATAAGTGCCAGTAGGAGGTGCCCCCAGGATATTACAAGTATAATAACAAATGAAATGATCCACCATGAAATGTGTTCGATTTCAAATTCACGTGTTATATTGGAAAATTGTACTCGCTTTTTAATACAACATAATAACATTTCAGTTCATTATGTTAATACTGGTTCTTCTGATATAAAAACTAGTGTATTCATGTTTCAGTTCTTACTTTAATTGCCAAATAATAATGCAATCCTTAGGGTTGGTTTCATATACAGGGTGTCCCATAATTAACTACCTTTCTTCAATGGGGCGATCGAACTGGAAAAAAATAAGTTGTGTTGTAAATAAATATTTACCTTCAATTAGTTCATAAGGAAGCTGCAACCTCTGTAACTGCCTCAACAAATCATGCATTTAAATAATAATTTGACAAAATATGTAGCGTTATGAAATTAACACATGGTCCAAATTTAATTTTTGCAACTTAAGACGTTTTGAATTTATTGGCAAATACCTATGTACTTACCCCCTCCAACGGGTTGTTTTAGCTCCCTTATGAAGTGATTTAAGGAAAATGTTTATACAAAACACAACATACTTTTTCTAATTCTATTACCAGTGAAAGAAGGTACTTAAATATGGGACACACCGTGTAGGTTTTGGTACTAACTGATTAAAGATCTTTATAGACGAGGAAAGTAGTAATAACATCCATGTAACATAATGTCTCATATTTATAAACAGAAAACTGTCATGTTTGATGCAAAGAATCAAATGCTGCCAAAACATCTAACAAAAAAATTGACATTTAACAATTTTTTTTTAGGTTTATATCTTTTTTTAGATGCGGGACATTTTTTCGGTAAAAAAATATTTCTTTCGAAAAAAAACAGCGTTTAACACTTCTGGCTTAGAGTTTATTTAACAAATTTTTGAATGAATTGTAGGATTGTGGCTTAACATCCAAAAAAAAGTGCGAAAAAATAATAATTAAAAATTTTTGCATAATCTAAAAGAACTTTCTTTTGTAAATTTAAACTAAAACGGCGTGTCATTTAAAATGTGTAAATATGCTGTCACAAGTGATTTACGATCGGATATCTATTTTAAGTGGAAGCAATAAAAGTTCGATGTGACTTAATGTTTTTTGCTGTAACCATGTTTTTCAACGAGAGATGTGTTAATATTAAATTGTTTGTATGCCCTTGTTAGATTTATTTGGTTCAATGTAGTTATATTTTCTTTGTTTTTCTTCTTCTGATAATCCTAGTCAGACCTGCCGAATAGAGACATCTATATCTTTTATAACAAAATAGAAACACTAGGTTTTTCGACAAGGCTGATTCGTCTTTTTAAGGCCAAACGTAAACCGTTTTTGGACATTAAGAGGATTTTATGGTTTTTTTAAAACTGTGGTCTGTTATATCTCTGGAATGGCTGTAAATATTTAGATAAGATTTGGTACAAATATTGTACTTATTTAGTCTAATCAAAGACATAATTTACTTTGGAAACATTCCAGGATCGGAATCAATTTTAATAATTTGCTCTGAGCACCGATAACATTAGCCTGTGTATTATTTCATGGTAAAAGTTAGTAAACGTTTAAAAAATCAATGAATCAGTATACAAAATTATGTCATAATAAGAGGTGTTTCAATGTGAGCGCAAGATTTGAATTGCGCTCTAGTTTGGCTGTCATGACGTCATAAGATTATGACATGTCAGGTCAATAGGAGACAGATGGAAGTTAGTAAACATGGAGCACTAAATGATAGAACAACGCGATCTGATTGTTAAACATTATTATCAATAGCTTGATTGCCACGATTCGTAAAGTGCGTCCAATTTTCGGTCGAAATAATGTTCCACAGTCATCTACTGTGAAAAAAATAATCGAAAAATTCGAAAGTACTGGTTCGGTTAGTGATGTGCAACACAGACACGAGCTCGTAGAGGTCGTTCAGAATGAAACATCATGGCAGTTCGCAAGAGCGTGACCGAGAATTCACGCATGTCGATTCGTCACCGTGCACAAAAATTGGACGTTACAACAGCCACTCATCAGCGTATTCTCACTAAAGATTTGCATCTCCATGCCTACAAAGTCCAATTGAGTCAACAACTTCTGCCAATAGACTATGCACAGCGAAGAGAGTTCACCAATTGGATTCTTGAAGAACAAGAAGTGAATGGTGATTTTGCGGACAAAATCATTTTCAGTGATGAGGCCCATTTTCACGTCGATAGCTTCGTTAACAGGCAAAACTACCGCATTTGGGGCTCAGAAAATCCACGAATGATTCATGTGAAAGCAATGCATTCAAAACGTGTCACTGGTTGGTGTGCATTGTGGTCTGGAGAAATCATTGGGCCATTTTTCTCTGAAGACGAGGCATGTAATGCAGTAACGGTGAATGGTGAACGTTACCGTGCTATGATAACCCAGTTCTTTGTGTCTCAATTGGTAGATATTGCTTTTGACGACATGTAGTTTCAGCAGGACTGTACCACTTGCCATACCGCCCATGAAACATTGACGGTCTTGCACGAGCCTTTTCCTGATCGTGTCATCTCTCAGTTTGGTGACCAGAATTGGTCTCCACGCTCTTGTGATTTAACACCTTTGGACTTTTGGTTGTGGGGTTATCTGAAGTCACAGTTTATGCCAACAACCCGCGACCAACGAGGCATTGAAAGCCGAAATTAGATGATATATCAACGAAACACCGCCACATGTATGCAACACAGTTATTTAAAATTTCACCAAAAGAGTACGCATATGCCAGCAAAGCTGTGGCGGCCATTTACAAGATGTTTTATTCCAAACATAACTCCCAAATGTTTACATTATAACTCAATAAATATTTCAATACTTTACTACAGAAAACCATGTTATATTGAACCTTGAAATATTGCGCTCTTATTGAAACACCCTTTATTTGATGGCACGCTGAAGGTTATGCTCTAATGAATTTTCAAATATATTGATGTACCATATTTTGAATTCTATAAATAAGGCAATCCACTAGTTAACCTCACCATTTTATTAATTTTATCCAAATACCCTACACCAATTAATCATCTTCATATGTTTGGACAAAAAATATACATTTATTGAAAATTAATTGCATGTGTAAGGCTGAACTCGGTCAGAGACCATCTGAATCAGTATTACTCCAGCAGATGGATCGATCGAAGAAATCCGGTTAACTTTCTACCGAGGTCTCCTAATCTTACACCTCTTGACTATTTTTTATGGGACCACCTCAAGTCAGAGTTGTACAACGAAGAATTCAATACATGGGAACAGTTACTAAAATATCTGATGTGGCTAGCACATAACTTTCTTATACCAACGTATATCATCAAAAAAAATCATTCTATTTAATTCTTCACTTACCTCAATTAAATTTTAATAGCGTACCTTGATATTTCATTAAAATTTTTAAATAATTAACTATCAGCGTCATTCGATACTGTCAATAATAATTAATATCTCATATTTTAATAATTTCTTCTTGTTGACATTGAAATTTTTGTAATTAAATTAGACATTGCAAAAATTTCAAACTGTTAAATTTATCCTAACCCCATTTTATGAGGACAAATGCGTAAAAAATTTCATTTTACATCATCTTTATTTAAGTGCTTGGAAAATATATTTTATTGGCTTGATATAGTAGACATGATTTATAATCTTTCATCAAGAATATATTTTTTTGTAAAGGCAAATACAAAAAAAGTTTGGGTCTTGTGGACCTCCTTTCAACTGGCCAATTTTGCTCATCATCGAATTTATCATTGTCTTTGGCCTTTAGAGCATGTGTACCAAATTTGAAAGCATTATCTCAAAAACTTTGGCTGCTATCACGATACTACAGACATGCTGACAGATTTCTTTTCCATAAAGTTATGTTTTTTCTTTATAATTCGTCGAGAATCGTCCAGAAATGCAATAAAATTTTTTTAATTTTTTTCCCAAATGTGTACCTTTTTTCTTCTTTCATTCATTATGTCTCTTCTGGTGGTACCATATTCACCAAATTTAATGTGTCACCTAAAATGTTGTTGAAAATCTTAACAGCCGAATTTGGGAAAGCTCCCATTAGTAGTTTTTGAGTTATCGCGGATACACACATACACACACACATCCACACACACGCACCGACACACATCATTCGGAAAATAGTCGGAATGGATTCAGAAGGGTTCAAAACGTACATATCAATCAAAATCTCGAAGTCGAAAAAATCACGATTACTTACTTCTTTATATTAGGTATAAGAAAGTAAAAGAACTATTAATGTATATTATATTAGAAATAACTCGGAAATGATTGAGAGATCAGTGAAAAATTTTTTAAAACATTCTCAGAAATGTATTGACGCTGGGTTATTTTGAAACTCTATTGTAATTTTAATTAACTGCATCGTTTTGTTAAAATTAATTTGTTTTTTTTTTTAGTTGTAGGTGTTATAAGTTAATTGTCCCCTAATAAGTTCCATTTTGACATTATTTTGTCAAAATAAAACTGCCAACTTTCATCTTTAATATTTTAATATTACTTTAGGTGATGTGATTTTCTTGTCAATAATAACTTTTTAGTCTTATGTCTTATTATTGTAATTCAAAAATGATTTACATAATGTGATAACAAATTTAAATAAAATGTACTTGATCGTGAAATTTTAAGCGAGTCCAGCTCTGCACAAACCATTAATTTTTCAATAAATGTATTTCTTGTCCAAGAAAAAAAATTATTATACTTAATTAGTGTAGAGTATTTAAGTAAATTAATAAAACATTGGCGTCAGCTAGCTGATTGCTTAATTTGTAGAATTTAAAATTTGGTCAATCAATATTTTTGAAAATTTATTGGAGAACAGTCTTAAATAACCTAATTTTACAATAATGTTAAACTAAGCCCTCAGCTGATTTTTTTAAACTAAGAAGAAAGTTTTGTATTCTGGTGCTCCGAAGATGATAATGACATTTATCGAAACGTCGGTGTTTTAAAAAAAGGTTTTTTTTCCTATTTTATATATTTCATCCTCAAATCCACTATCTGGATTTAGTAAAAATATTTTTTTCTCCTTTATTTTACGGCAGTTAGACCTGGTATGCTTCTCGTTGAAAACTAAATGAAAACTAATCTCTCAGATGTTTTTCCCATTCATTTATTCCATAGACGATTTTAGGATATTCGTTATGTAGGTTTGTGGTGCAGAAGAACAGAATAAGCAAAGTAGAGTGTAAAACGTCGGCGTCGACGACTCGACACAGCGAGGGAGAGAATAACAGCATCCATATCGTCTGGATAAGTAGGGAGGGGCAAAGCACATCGATCCAGAGAATATCCCGGCGGATGACGTCACCTACACAGGTCTAAACACTACGCTTCATCTACTACAATGTCCTGTCAGACTGCTCTACGTTCAATTGTCACTGAATATGTGATTGTCCTTGATGTATTCGTCTTCATGATTATCGATTCCATATATACCAAAATTAACGGACATTTTAATATAATAATCACATAGTTTCAAAGCTCTTTTCAATGTAATAACAGAAATGAATTACCGGTGAACATTAAACTGAATATAATAATGTTATTTGTTGTATTACATTTAATTTCATTTATTAAATTAATTATGATTATCTTGATGTCTACTCGGAATTACTGTAATAACAACAGTAGCATAATGCTTTTGCAAATGTGTTCAAATAAATTGTAAAACTGTGATGTCTAGAATGAGGTCACGATATTTGGGATTCAGATTTAATTTGCATACAAAATGTTAGTATTCAGAATTAAATTTTTTAGACAATTGAGAGTTTTACTTGTTAAATACACAGCCCTAATTTGTAAGCTGCAAATGAGGTAATTATAATTGAATATTGAATTACCAATATTATAGGTATACACGATGTTTCGAATATCATGCCTTATCGTTTTTTTTTTGAGAGCTGTGCATTTCTTTATTAAGAGTTTACCAGAGCCTTGGTATTTAGGTTATTTTTTGTTTATATGGCAAAGAGTAACTAATCACTGTCTAGTGTGCTTCTGGAAGTGGTTTTCACCACTGGTAGATGGCAGTGCTGTAGGAAATGATGGTGTGTTTGTTTTTTTTTTGTTTTAACAAAAAAAATTTATCGCTACCGGAAAGCTCAATAATTTACAGAATGAAAATTGAACTAATGTAGTTCACTAAAATTCTGTTCACTGAATCTGCAATTTGTAGACATGTTAATTTAATGAAATGCAGTTTCTGTCTAAATGTCTCTGTCTCATGTCTAAAATTAAATTAATCACTCACCGACTGAATAATTTATCGATACATATAATTTATAAATACACATAAGTCAATGTTGTATTTAATGTCAGATTTAGTTATCAAAATAAAAAATTTTTAATTATAATAATAATAATAATAAAAGGACTACTTTACTTAACCTTAACCTAACATAACCTTAAATGAATAATCTTCTGCTGTATAATCCCAAATTGTCATATATATTCAAATTATATTCGAAACTAACATTAAATTAAGAAAGTAAAATAATTAATTATTCATTATCAACAAGAACAAATTAATTTTAGTTAATCCTAAATTTTAACTGTAACTAAGTACTATCCTAATTTAAAAATTGTAAATATATTTATTTAACCGGTACCAGATCACAACGGAATATCAAACAGTAAAAATGTTAAAAGTTATGACAAGTATTATTGTGTACAAGAAAAAAATTTCTTCTCACTTTTTTACGAAAACCATTTAGAGAAAAGCTTTTTAGATCGAGATTTAAGTTGAATTTATGCTGTTCTCATTTTTATAAATCTCTCAAATTTATATTATGCATATCACGTCGAAAATTTAATTTTTCTTGCAGATAAGGAGGAGATGTATTTAGTAATTTATGAACAAAAACGGATAAGTGATATCTGTACAAATTATTTACTTTTAACCAACCATGATCATTAAACTTTTGTATAATATGATCAGATTTTCTCAAATTCTAAATTAATCTATTAATCTGTTTAAAATTTTTTGTAACCGATTGATACGAAACAATTTTTTTTGTAATTTGAAATTTATTAAGTATCTGTTACTATAAAGTAATTTTAAAGCAAGATAATATTTTTGTGCTATCGTAGAGACGTGATTTTTAAATCTTAAGTCGATATCTATTTTCAAGCCGAGACTTTTAATATTATTTAAAACATTAAGTGATTTACCATCAACTTGTAAATTTATATTATTTGATTGAGATGTGTTCTCTTGAATTTTTGGAGCAAAATAAAATAACAGAACGATTATCAGTTATCAGAATTAAGCTTTAAATTAATCAGTTTAGCGTAATTAGATATAGCAGACACGTCGTTATTTATTTTCTTTGAGGCAGTTTGATATTCATTAATCTTAAACGGAAATGATGCATGTCACAATTTTTGCACAATCAAATATATCTGCAGTGTAGAGAAAAAGTAGTATGAGCCCCAGAATAGAGCCCTGAGGAACATCAGAACTAATATAGGCTGAATTATAACTCATATCATCTGTAATTACTTTTTGAGGTGATTTCTTAAATATGAAAAAAAGGTATTGAAATATCATCGAAACCTTAAAATTTTAGTTTAGCAATAAGCAAGGCATGATTTTTGTATCAAAAGCTTTCGAAAAATCTAACGACACAATGGCAGATGCTTCTCTGCGGTCTATTTAACGAAAGATGTTATCCGTGATTTCAGGTAAAACTGTAGTGGTACTGAAACCTTTTTTATAGTCTGATTGCGAAGATTTTATGATATTATTTTCAATTGCATTATTGTTTATTTGAATATAAATATAATAATCACATATTTCAATATAAATCATACATCATGGTTCCAAATATTGAAAGTGAACGGATTGCACTTATTTTATTAATATTATGAAGCGTTTCGCGTGACCAAAGTTAAATGGTATAATAGTTCCAAGTTAAAAGTTATTAATCGACGATGGCCTTGTTTCATTCGGTAGTTCTGACAATTGAGAGCTGTCAGAACTACAGACTTTTCATAACTGCGCTTGAGCAGTTGAGTTCCGAACAGTTCGAACTGCCGAATGTAACAAATCTGATGTCAACGAAAAATCCACTGTGTCCTGGTTTTTGATTTTCTACAATGGTCACCTGAATTTATATACCACTATTATGATAAGGTAGCTAAAATCCCTTGAAATAAGAGATTTTTCAGTTAGAAAAATTTAATTTTCATACGTTACTTGCTCTATGTAGCCGAACAATATTATAAATTGTTCCGAAGTTACAATAATTAATCTAGATATTTTCTTTCAATTTAAAATGTCAAAATGAATATGTCAAATGTTCATATTTTTCATATTTTGAATTATCTAAGTTAAATATTTTTATAAATAATATATTCCCGGACTAGCCCTGAAGAGTTCAGAAGAATGAAAGTAGATATATAACGGACTAGGGATTTTCGTTTTTTTGTATTGTAATTGAAGGAAATCATTTCTTGAGTGTGAACATTTTCCTTCTTGGTGAGTTAATGTGTTTTCCATCTCAATATTATTTTGCTTCTAATATTGAGGGCACTGTTATTTAATTCGATGCAGTTCTTGCTCCTAGACTGAGTAGTTGTTTTAATAGTTTCTATGATAAAATGTATTGGTAGTGTTGTTTTTGATTCATTATATGCCTAACACTTTTATACTAGCACATTCAGATAAGAATGATATAGTATAAAATATAAAAATCTATAGGTATTTATTATTTTCATCATGTTAGGTTTGAGAGAGTGCTTTTGTAATACCCAATAATTTTTTTTTCTAGAATACGTATTACTAACTCGAGCAAATCTTTAAAAGTTTGTTGTAAATATAAGACAGCAATTCTTGAAAATAAATCACTAAACATTCCTCTTTTTTTAAAAAACGTCATACTCAAAGTTTTGTTTTTTATTTCGGACCTAAATTTTATAATGCATTGCCTGCAGGTTTAAAAAAAAAGAAATAGTATTAAATTAATATAAGAAGATAATTAGGAAGTAAGTATATTTTTATAATTAAGATACTTTTTGATAATGTCGATTATGTATTCCTGTGAGTTAGAACCTTTGATGTGAAAATAGCACTGACGTAGTTTTCCATGAAACAACTAAACACCATATCCTGTAACTTATGCGCGTTTCGTCAACCAAGTTGGTATCATCTGGAGATGATTAGAGTTTTAATATGATTAAAGATGATTAAAGTTTTATTCATCTCCAGTTGGTCATGATATTTCCGTAGAGCGACCCAAATATCTCATAATTTGCTAGTTCTTTGTTATTTCAAACGGAACACTTGTATATTCTTTAACCATTCGATTAAGCTATATGACGTTTAACGGTTTTTTTTTTTTTTTGGATAGTGAGACAAAGTTTGGATAACCTATGAAAGTACTTAAAAAATGTCGCAAAATAAATAAAAATGACTGAAGAGAATTGAAATTTAACAAGCTATGAAAAAGTTCAATAAAATTTTTATACCGATGTCCGTTTACTTATTGGCAATATACTAAACAATTTGTAAAGATACTCGACATTTTGAAAGCGTTCGTTCTTTGCATTCTTCTCATTTCTGTTTCTATAATATTTCTTAATTAGCCCAGGTTGTCTGGTTTAATTTTGTACATTACGGAGATCTAGAAGGCCAGATGTTATTATTTGGGAATGTGTTTTAATACTTTAATTTAGCCACATTGTTCATTAATTCAAGTTTAGATTTAAATATCTCACCTGAATAGGGATATAAAGCAGTTACAACCGGTATAATATTGTTTATAAGAAGTTCCAAATATCTGTCGGCAGTTAAATTTTTCTTGAGAAAATATCTGATGTGGCCAGCACATAACTTTCTTATACCAGTATATATCATCCTGGTGTAAAAAAATCATTCTATTTAATTCTTCACTTACCTCAATTAAATTTTAATAGCGTACCTTGAAATGTTTCATTAAAATTTTTAAATAATTAATTTATCAGCATCATTCGATACCCTCATTAATAATTCATGTCATATATTTTAATAATTTCTTCTTATTGACACTGAAATTTTTGTAACCAAATTAGACGTTCCAAATATCAAACTGTTAAATTTATCCTAACCCCATTTTATGAGGTCAAATGTATAAAAAAATTTAAGTTTACATCAGCTTTATTTAAGTAATTGGAAAATTTATTTTATTGGCTTGATATAGTAGACATGATTTATAATCTTTCATCAAGAATATATTTTTTTGTAAAGGCAAATACAAAAAAAATTGGGTCCCGTGGACCTCCTTTCAGCTGGCCAATTTTGCTCATCTTCGAATTTATCATTGTCTTTGGCCTTTAGATCATGTGTACCAAATTTAAAAGCTTTATCTCAAAAACTGTGACTGCTATCGCGATACTAAAGACATACAGACAGATTTTTTTTCCATAAAGATATGTTTTTTTCATTATAATTCGCTGAGATTCGTCCAGAAATGCAATAAAAATTTTTAATTTTTGTCCCCGAAATTGTACCGTTTTTCTTCTTTCATTCATTGTGTCTCTTCTGGTCGTACCACATTCACCAAATTTAATGTGTTACCTAAAATGTTTTTGACAATCATAACTGCCACATTTGGAAAGTCTCCCATTAGTATTTTTTGAGTTATCGCGGATACACACATACACATACACACGCACCGACAGACATCTTTCGGACGATAGTCGGAATGGATTCAGGAGGGTTCAAAACGTATAAATCACTCAAAATCTCGAGTTCAAAGAAAATCACAATTACTATACTTCCTTATATAAGGTATAAGAAATTAAAAAGGGTATTACTGCAATTATTCCCACTCAAACAGGTGTGAGCCTCCCGAAACCAATGGGGATTTTTTTGAGCCCAATATCGACCATTAAGTCTATTGACTTTGCCGCTCAAACAAAATGTGGCCCCAAGTTTTCCTTTTGCAAAACCCTTATTATCGAACTTTTTGAAACTCTCAGATCACGGCCAATCTGCATTGTTGAGGAATGTGGATCCTTTTGTACCGTCAATGGAACATCTAAGGATTTATTGTTGTTTGTGGCTGTCTTGAGACCATGACTTTTTCGAATTATTGACATTCCCTGTTTGATTAAATTGTTCCAAAATTTTAAAATTGTTGATGGCTCTATTGGACAGCGATATGAATACGTTTCCTTAACAATATTCCAAACTTCCAACTGGGTTCTCTTTCGATCACTATATCATTTTCACTTCAATTTGTAGTTTGAGTTAACTGATTTATTTAAGTTTTTAAAGAAATCACAATAAAGAAGAAATTTGTTACAACAATTTAATGTATCAAAAATTAAATCAGTTGTGAGACGATAGAAAAACAAATTAATTATTTACAGTAAAATTAGCTTACTTGTTTAACTTTGCGTTTATTGTCGAAAGAACTTTTAAAAACTTATTATGAAATATCTTCGTTAATATTAGAGCTAACCAAATCTTCTATCAGGAAAATTGGAAAAAATTATCTACCGAATCGAATTGTTAAAAAAATGTACGGGCTGTTCTATTTGAAATAACAATGTTTACTTATTCCCCAACACAAAATTTGTTTGAAATTGTACTAGTAATTTCCGAGATATATGGATAATTCCATTTTTTTTAACTCACTCCGTACAATAAACTGTTGTTAAAAAGTTTTTAAGAACTTTTAAGGAAGATCTAGATAAACACAATTTATTGGCGTTTCAAACATATGAAACTCGGGTTCTGATAAACAGAACTATCTTATTAAAACACTTTAACCATGAACTAGATAAACTAGACAAATTTGTAATTATTAAACTTTGAATAGTAGTCTTATAAACAAAATACTGGTTAATTAATCAACAGGTTAAAGTCGGCCATCTGCTGCAAAACTTTACAGCTAAAGCTTCTCGTGCAGGTTACTAGTCGCTGCCCTCCCCCCGCGATGACGTTTGGCTACATCATCCGCGATTTTCGCTGGCCGGCTTGGTAGAGAATTGTCGGTTACCACCCTCTTCAAAACATGTTTTGTTATTGTGGTGTTTTTGTTGAAGGTGATTCTGATATTTATTGCAACATAAAAATAGACAGATTAGATATGACTTCTAGTCCTAACAGTGAACAACTCTATGGATTAACTTATTCAGATATTATCCGTGTTCTTAGATAAAACATGAATAAATTCTGGGAAGAGGAATGGTCTAACGTATATAAAAACGGCTATACGTATAAAATAAATAATAAGCTGCCCAGTACTTTTTTTGGCTGATAGGAGTCACTTAAATAGACACATAGATAATCGGCCAAGGGCCTGTCAACTCCCATTTATTTAACATGAAATTTCTGGAAACACCATTTTGTAATTGTAATGGATATTTGAATGACCTCAATCATTGGATATTCCATATCATCACAATTCTGATACAATCAACTTCTAATGCAAGACTTGGTAAAGATTAACAGCTTCTTGTCGTAGTACAAATATCGCTTTGCTATCTGATTGTCAATAATGAACGACAGAAATGTATTCTATAATTTCTTGAAACTCACTATACGTACAATTTAAATCACTTATTTTAACTTAGCTGCAATGTACTTTGTCTCCGTTGTCTATTCTTTGTGGGTAAACCCATCTACCTTTGCTTACATTGTTGTGTTTAAATGTTAAAAAAGTCGCCTTGAGTGACACCATGCCATGGAGCGGATATCCATAACTATTTCCTTCCGTAATTCCTTAATTCTATCTGATTTCTGAACTTGTTTAATTTTGGCTGATTTAGTTTAGTTGCTTAGTTTTAATATTATTCAATATTTGTGACTGAATGGGTCATGCTCAAACCAAAAAAAGGAAAAAATATAATGCAACTAGTAAAAAACATAGTTTTATTAAAAATCGATATCATCGGGCAAACAGTAATGACATCATTTTAAAATTTTCAAGGGTTATATCCCGAGTGCATTAAGTTTAATCGGTTAAACTATGTATGTCACATAGTTTTAAAAATTTTGCTTAGCAAATGAATTGAGTGTATAATAATTTGATAAAATCCCAAGACCGTAGTAAAACTCGACGTGTAGTGGAGTTTATAATAAAGACCTCAAAGAGGTCTACTTTCACGTAGAGATTAGTGATTCTGAAATCCTCTTACTTACTGGCTTACTGAGAAATTCCTGGAAATGTGGCTTGAAAGAAACGCACTAGTAGCATGGCCTGCTCGATCGCCCTGCCTAACACTGTGCGATTTTTATTTATGGGGTCTATGAAACAACAATTTATTAAACATCAGTACAACCTCGGTACACATAAGTAAAAATTATTACATTTCAACATAAGTCAGCAATATGCGATAATTCATTGTTGCTCTGTTTATAATGGTACCAGTTTATATTCTAAGGCTTTTTTTCTTCGGTTTATTTTGGAATAACCCTGTATACTTTGTTCTATTCTAAATTGTCACAAATTAAACAAATGCATGACTCGCGGATTTAGCCTTGGGTACTAACATAATTCATGTGTGCCGAACACGTGGATTAGTCAAAGTTGACAGTTTTATCCAATTTTCTGCCATTACTTTCACATATCGGAAAATTTTGCAACTTCGCTGAGTTATTCATTTGTCTTATTTTCGAAAACAGTTGTTATGGTTCAATTTATAAATAAAAGAATAATTGTTAAATTTATGAGGCGTACAAGAGATATGAAACATTTACTTTCACTAGTCTTCAGTATTGTCTTCCTTAATTAGGATTTAAAAATCCAATTTCTTGCACGAGTTTTTACAAATTAAAGCCCCTTCTAGAAATGTGTTTGTATATTCTCCGTGTTGGCGTAAAAGAATAGAGAACAGAGCTCAGACTAAAACCTATAGTCTCACCAGTTAAGTAATTCCACACTTCTATGACAATGTATTTGCAGACGGTTTCAATTTAATTCTGTAGGGTATTTGATGAAATTAATAACAATACCAGCTGAAATCTACACATATTATGTCGATGGTGTGGTGCATACATGTGGTAAGTGCATTTTTGGGCAAAAATGAGTTAAATACATTAAACAAGTGCAAACACTTGCAATTGTTGTTTAAAGTATTTAACTTATTTTTACAAAAAAATGCACTTACCACATGTGTGCATTAGTTTTATTAATTTATTAAATTTTTAATAATATTTTAACCGGCGCATTCGCCATTTAGTCAATAAATTATGCAAATGGCATTCTCCTACAACTTAATATTGGTTATCCTATGAGTTACTTTTATATATGTACGATTTTGGCTCTCAAAGCAGTTTTTTTTTTTGATTGAACTTATGTCTTGTTTTAAAAATCGCTAGAAACATTTTTAAATTGTTGAATTCGCATTTACCTTTCCCTTTCATTTAAATTTTTTTTTATATTTAGCCTCCTATAAGTTAAATAAAAATGGCATGAATACAATTTTGTTTATAACAAATGCAACCAATTATTTTTCATGGCAAATGTCTGACAAAATGCAAATTTCAAAATTTGCAATCATCAGAAGAAAAAAGTTTCTTGTCCTAATGTACCTTTTACATCTCTGTGTAAATATTTATTTGATCTTAATATGGAGGCATTAATGGTAGATGCACGTATGATTTAATGTAGTACTATACTTTCTGACTATGGGTAAAAGTAATTAAATATTATCATTTTCAAGTCAGTCCACAAATTTTAATTTCAACAAAAAAACCGCTGCCAATTACTTGGGGATCAGAAATTATATTAAAAGTAATTTTTAACATTCAAAGTCACATTTTTTGACGTTTCAAAAAAGTCACATTTTGATGTTTCAAAAAAAGTCACTTTGACGTTTCAAAAAAGTCACATTTTTTGACGTTTCAAAAAAGTCACACTGGCAATTCAAAAAAGTCACTTTGACATTTCAAAAGTCACATTTTTTGACGTTTCAAAAATTGGGACCGATTTTGTTCATCAACGAACTCAATCTCTTCCTTGACCTCTAGAATGTCTGTACCAAATTTGAAAGCTTTATCTCAAAAACTGTAGCTGCTATCGCGAACCAGACAGACACGCAGACAGAAAATTTTTTCTGTCTGAAATTTTGTGTATCGTCATAATTCGTCGAGATTCGTCCAGAAATGCAATACAAATTTTCCAAATTTTTTTCACGAATGCATAACTTCCTCACTTTGAGGGGTGAGGAAGTAATACAAAACCATATCATTACATATTAAACAAATCACTCAATTTACGCATTCTGTTCCAAATAGTAGATAATTTGTTCTAGATGAATTTCGAGTTTTATGTTCGTGGAATTAGAATCAGATTGAATAATTAGATGAGAAAATATTTATTAGTCATTTGAATAATTAATAGTTATTCTAAGTTATCTTTCTTTATCTCTTCCTATGAATCAATATTTAGACCATGATACTAGCTTATAAGTAAGAAAATGTGACAGTTCAAAGATACACTCGTATGAATGAAAATTTAATAATAATCATTAATATTATTATTACAGATCTCACCGTGAATTCTTCAATCATTGGAGTTAACGTTGATTACCATCTAATAACGAAAAAAAAAACAACTAAAGTTTTGAATTTTAAAACTACCATAAAATGTAACCATTACACGAAAATGTTAATCTTTAGTTTGATCTGATTTATAATCTTTTCAGTACCTTACCTTGAGTAAGTTAAACTTCTAAAATTGAATTTTAATTTCATTGCTGCATTTAATAAAGAATTATTTCTTAAAATTACAGCTATATTTTGAAAACACAAATAAATATCTCTAACATTGAAATAATAAACTCTATTCAGATGAAAATCTTAAAATATATTATGTCTTTTACTATTACATATTAATATTATTTCACAATTTTATAAATTTAAAGTTAATCAGTAAATCTATAATTAATAATTTATCGGGTCGGTGGTGTAGTTGGTTAGAACGAGTGTGAAACCTTTCTATGGTGCCTGCGGGTTCAAATCCCGCCACCGACACTGGAAGTGTCAATGGGAATAGTTGTATGTCTACGTTCTTCTAACCGTCACGCCATTCTAGACAACTTTGGCTTTGAATTCTCGGCTTTTTTTTAATTTCTGTGGAGTTTTATTATTTATTTATAGTTGACTAATATCTAGCTATTTAACATCAAGTACTCAGGTCTATAATTTTCAATTCAAATTCTGTTCGAACAAGGTTTATTATCAATAAAGCATCCTTACGGACACCCGCGCCCAGAGCTATCCCAGAATTCACATACACAGAGCATCGCGGAAATTGTTGGGCTGAACGAAGGCGAAGCCCGTTGGGATTAGAAGCAATAGATAAAAAAGGAAACCCACCCCTATCCCTCTTGGAGATTTATTGGACTATTTAATAAGGGAAGAACTGAAAGAACTTAAAATAATTATGTATACAATTAGATATTTAAGATTAAACGTGACACAACTCGATGAATCTTTGTAGATAAGACAAGAAAAATGCTCAACGAAAAAACTTGCTTATGCCACTCAGAGATTGGGCGGCTATGTTCCACCATCGAATTTTTGATTATAAGAAAGTTTGATTTCAAAAGTTAATGATTTTTGAAATGTTTTTATTTACGCAGGTATATAGAAATCTACCAACTAATATAATAATGATTGCAACAATTATTATAAAGGTCAAGGAACATATTATATATATTTTTCTATAATCTTGTTAAATTGTTGCTGAGACATCGTAACTATATACAAAATATTTAATTATTGGCCTTGATTGTCATCGACTGATTTAATTTTTTTTAATGCAAAAATGATATCAGAAATAATATTTTAAACAAACCACTTTATATAATTTGAATTAACAAAAACAAGTCATACTACATATTAAGAGTTCCGTCTGCGACCGTGAAAAACATGAATTTGTAGCCGGATAACTGTGACGTTATTAGAGAAGATATGAATATGAAATTTGGAGGACATGTAGGTAAAAGTTCAATCTGTGTCACTGCGTGGGATTTTTTTGAAAAAAAAAATTAGGTTTTTTTTTACCATTTTTCAAAATTTCAAAATATGAAAATTAAAAAAACTAAAAACACAGCGACATTGAATATAATTACATACACCATCAAAAAAATTTTTTTTTTAAATTATTTCAACTATAGATATTTTTAAATGCCTGGCTCTTTTTTTCGATTTTGGTATACAAGGAGCCGGCGCCCTCTACAATATAGTCGCACGGTCAACTCTAACTGTATTCAGTGTGATTTACGGCCCCGTTTACTACCGAGTATTCTCGTAACAATATTAACAGTACAATATTCATATGCCAAGTGAATTAATTGAAGCCATTCGCACTCGGAGTATTTAATGCAGCAATATTCAATAAAAAAAGAAAAACATCATTGTAAACATAATTTATTATATTTTATTTTGTATGTACACATAAAATGTTCTACTCATTTTTGTCGTAAATTCTAAAAATATTTTCCAGTGGTTTTTATGGAATTTTTTCGTAGATTTTAAATCTGAGCCCAAATTTATAATTTAAGCAGAACTATACAGGTTGAACAAAAATATGTTTTCTCTAAATTTTACACTATGTATTTTTCGATAATTCGACAAAGTCCATTTCGACGATTTCAAACGTATATAGCTGTAATATATTTGCTTCATAAATAAAGAAAGTACTACTAAAAGAATCATTAAATTTTATAATTATTATATTTTTCCTTTGCTTGTTTATTTAACTTTTCATTTTATTTGTAAGTTTATTATTCTTTATAGGAATTGTTATTTGAGAAACTAAATGATAGTAATCTCGCTTGAATTATTATGAAATTTGACCATTCTTCTTTAAGTAGCTATCTGCCTTAATTTTGAAGCAAATATATTACAGTTACATATTTTTGGAATCGCCTCAATGAGCTCTATCAATTTATCATAAAATATATAGAATGTCATTTACGAAAAACATGTTCGCTTAACCTGTGCATTTTTAGTTAAATTATATTTGAGCTCAAATTTAAAATACACTCACCCAATTCCATCATAAGATGGCGTAATACAGCTATAAAATATTTTTAGAATTAACAATAAAATGGGGAGGACATATTTCATGTGCCATATCCTGTATCATTGTGATTATACTGTTCTCAGTGACGGAAAATACACTCATTTATTACAAATTAACATCAATCTGGTATTTTAAGAAAAGAAAAACTAAAAATAATTGTCTTTTGTCTATTTAGGGCACACGATTCCAAAATCTACAGCCATTACCCTGCGGGATGTGAGGAGTGTCAGTAGGTAATTCAGTGGTGTTCCTTTTGTGAGATATTGTCACGAAAACCGTTAAGATCTAGCAAAGTCACTTATTGGCATATTATCTGTAGGTAGGCTTAACTGATTCCCAAATCTAGTAAAACAATTTTCATATCTTTCCCAAATTAATTTTATTTATATTATTTAACGTACGGTATATTGCAATTTATCACTTAATTAGAATATATAAAGGAAGCCCGGTTTCATATTTCAAACACATAATAATTCATAAAAGTAACTTAAATATATATTATATTCAACTTATATGGAAAGTGCCGATTAGGCGAGTAGCATTTATATAAATACGCGAACGTCAATTATGGATGGGCAGTCCACTGGCGTCCAGTCACAACTCCTCCACAAAGATGAGTAGGTAAGAGAACTTTTATTTTTCTATTTAATAATTTTTACCTTTAATAATTTTTACCTTGTTTTTTTGGGCTAAATAAATATGTGTAGAAATGATAACAATTCATTTATTTAAAAAATAATAACCTCTCCTCACCAAGCCCCCAGATGGTGACAATATCGGAGGCTAAGTGAGGATATTCCAGATTAGACTTGAGCAAAAAAAAAAGTAAAGTTTATTCTTATCGTAAGTACAAATTTTTTATAAAATTCTATAAATAATAGTAGACTGAACACCACTTCATTGAAATTTGGTTAACTTACGTTGACTAGTTTTGAGAATTTGCTAAGTTAGAAATGTCCCACTTTTTAAGAACATTTTGACCATACCAGTTTTTAATCCGTTATGTCTCGGAAAATGAGCAACCTACCTAAATAAAACGTTAGTTATCGATAAAATACAGCGTTTTTCATACACTGGCTTTTTCATAATTTTTCATTTTAAAATTTTAGAGTTGTCAAAAACGTGACTTCATGCTCATTCGGTTATTTTCAAGATATTTAAAATTTGGTAAAATTATATATTACAAAAAATGTAAACATTTTCAAGAGAAAGATTTTGAAAGTATCAAATATTAATTATCAAGCGCGAAAGATAATATAAATATTGCTTTATTTAGTTGTGTGAAAGGCTGTAATTTATTAACCGTTCATATTTTTTAAACCGTTTTCTCAGATAAATGTTTATTTGATTGTAAGTTAATGTCCTATAAAGAATCTCACAGGATAACTGTGATAAATGTGGCTTCGTGGTCCAGTGGTAAGGACACTTGCCTCTCATCCAGGAGCCCCAGGTTCGATCCACGGACGAGAAACGCGCAAAAGCCAAGGTTGTTTAGAATGGGGATTGTCACTCGCATAACGCTTGTATTAGTATTTACATCGGTACACTATTGTAAAAAGTAACTTTCAGAAAATTGTTGTATTTTGTAGTTCAGTGTTTTGTGAATTATGGTGCAATAAATTTTGCTACCTCGCGCGCCTTGTAATGTTTGTCAAGTAGTACAAGCCCTAATTACGTAGATTAAATCGAATTAACTCGACCAATGCTTTAAATTATTATTTGTAATAATTTAGAAACTATTCTGTCTAGTAAAACCATTATTAGATTATATAGGTTGGTTTAACCTGTTATATTAATTTAATATAGAATAGTTGAAATTAAAAATAATATTATTGAGTCAGTTGTACTGAACATAATGTGCATATTATCTTTTTTGTAATCCAAGTTTCAGAGTTTTGGTAAATAGCCGGGAAAATAATTGTTTAAAAAGATATATGTTATACTTATCTGTGATAAGATTTGTAAAAGTTATTAAATAATAATTAGCAAAAAAATTTCAGTTAATATTATATTTCATTCCACTCTATATTTTAACTTTTACCAAGAAGAGGAACTTAATTTGCTTTTTATATTATTTTATTCGACCCCACGGGGTATTTCCACTATATAATTTAAATTATTCTGTTCTCTGAAGCCATTAATGTTTATTACATTAAGGTTTGCAAGTTTTCTTACTTTGGATTCTTTAAATGTGCTGGCTACCCTGATGACGCTATGGCAAGCAGAAACACGTGTCGGTAGATATTTTAAAGTTTTTTAAAGTGAGTGTCAACTGGTGAGTACCTTGTGTTTTATTTTTTTTTGGTTTTACTAGACAGAATAGTTGAAATTAAAAATAACATTATTGAGTCAGTTGTACTGAACATAATGTGCATATTATCTTTTTTTGTAATCCAAGTTTCAGCGTTTTGGTAAATAGCCGGGAAAATAATTGTTTAAAAAGATATATGTTATACTTATCTGTGATAAGATTTGTAAAAGTTAGTAAATAATAATTAGCAAAAAATTTCAGTTAATATTATATTTCATTCCACTCTATATTTTAACTTTTACCAAGAAGAGGAACTTAATTTGCTTTTATATTATTTTATTCGACCCCACGGGGTATTTTCACTATATAATTTAAATTGTTCTGTTCTCTGAAGCCATTAATGTTTATTACATTAAGGTTTGCAAGTTTTCTTACTTTGGATTCTTTAAATGTGCTGGCTACCCTGATGACGCTATGGCAAGCAGAAACACGTGTCGGTAGATATTTTAAAGTTTTTTAAAGTGAGTGTCAACTGGTGAGTACCTTGTGTTTTATTTTTTTTTTTGGTTTTACTAGACAGAATACTTGAAATTAAAAATAACATTATTGAGTCAGTTGTACTGAACATAATGTGCATATTATCTTTTTTGTAATCCAAGTTTCAACGTTTTGGCAAATAGCCGGGAAACTAATTGTTTAAAAAGATATATGTTATACTTATCTGTGATAAGATTTGTAAAAAGTTAGTAAATAATAATTTGCAAAAAAATTTTCAGTTAATATTATTTTTCATTCCACTCTATATTATTTGTAAAATGACACATCGAATCCGGGTAGAAAATTGTTGTCATAATTTTCGATATTTATTCTTCGTCACTGCAAAAGCCATGTTTTTAGCAACACTTATTTTCAGTCTAGGCCTTTGGTTCTCTTTTATAATCCATGTTCTCACTTTTGATTAATTCACAAAATAATATATATACATAACACATAATAAATAATAATTCTCTCACGATATTAGCGAATTCAAAATAAATCACCATAAACTCGAATCCGACCCTGAATAAAACTTAGATCTAATAGCACGTTATAGACCAGTCAAATTAAGCAAAAATCAGGCCCATTTTCACGATAATTTCTAACCATTCCCGACCAATACCATTCGATTCAGTTTTTTTTTTGAATTCTCATGGTCAATTTTGCCGTAAGTTATATGAGCAAAAATTTAATTTATAAACAATTAAAGTTGTGAAAATGATGAAAATCGATGTTTCTAAATATTCAACTTCAAACGCTGCGAAAACGGCAACAGATAGAGAAAAATTGCTCAGAACATTTTTTATAGAGCGTTAAATTCCCTTCAAAAAAAGTCCACGACGGCATATCTCTACGATGAATAGTTAAGGCGTTACAATGAGTTACTGCGTATAGTTAACTTTAAAATGTGTCCATGTATATTTGTATAATGGGCCCGTTGTACCCAGAGGGGGAAGGTAGTCTAGGTTGGAACACCTGCTTCTCAAGAATGCTAGGAGCATATATGTAGATACCCTCGGGCACAGGGCACTATAGTACTTGGTATTATAACTTAATAATAATTTTCCAGGTATTTGAGTATGCATAAAAGTATATAATAATTATATCTAGACCAAAGAAGTGATAAATACATTTGCTAACGTTGTAAAAATAAGAAAATTATGAAAGATTTACAGCAAGTCTACTTTAAAATTATCTGCGCAGGCGGCCATTACGCGGCGTACGAGTCTGTTGATCGCGCATGCGCGTTACTTGTACAGCTGACTGATATACAGCAGAAAAATAATAAATATTTAACTCATTGTAACGCCTTAACTATTCATCGTAGAGATATGCCGTCGGACTTTTTTGAAGGGAATTTAACGCTCTATAAAATGTGTTCTGAGCAATTTTTCTCTATCTGTTGCCGTTTTCGCAGCGTTTGAAGTTGAATATACAGAAACAACGATTTTCATCATTTTCACAACTTTAATTGTTTATAAATTAAATTCTTGCTCATATAACGTACGGCAAAATTGACCATGAGAATTCAAAAAACATACTGAATCGAATGGTATTGGTCGGGAATGGTTGGAAATTATCGTTTTGAAAAACCCTTAATTTGACTGGTCTATTACATTGACCAATAGTCGAGACGCCAGCTGGGTGGTAGGGTCCACCTCCTAGTACAACGTTTTTATCATAATTAACCGACACAAGTGATTATATGCTTTGAAGATGGAACTCTTAAGTAAGTAATGATAAAACTGTGTATCTAGAACTGAAAAAATAAAATTCAACACAGCCCATAATACTCAAATACTAAAAAAAGTTTTTATGAATATGTGTCGACCACATTACACTAAAATTCAATATTAACTTATACGCTCTGGCGATATACGAAATTTAATACAATACTAGTTTTCTATCATCGAACAAAATTTGAGCATGTGATTTATATTTAATTCTATTATCCATAGGTTATTAGTTCAGTGGTTTGAGGTTTATTGGAAAGGATTTGAAAGAAGCTCTACTTTCATAAAATGCAAACCTGTTATAAGTTTTGCTATATTAAATTAATATAACAGGTTAAACCAACCTATATAATCTAATAAGATAATAAAAGCTTTACCTTAGAGTAATTTTCAACAGGTTTGTTTACTCTCCTGAACTGTTCACTTGATTAGAAAGTGTTTTATTTCGATTATTTTCTCTTTAAAATTTTAATCAATAAATATTTAAAAGAATATGTATTTTCCGTAGTCTTTCTATCTAGTTAAATATTTTTAATTTGGTATAATTTTGCATAATTTTGGGTTAAAATATTTGATACATTATTTGTTTTATTTTGTATATAGGGTTTCTCATTTAAAAAAGAAGCACTTTGAATAACTCCTGAAAAAAATGATTTCACGAACAAATTTCAAGAAACGTCGATTTTCATTGTTAAGAAAACATTTCTTGACATAAAGCCCTCAGCTGTTATTACTCCCCCGCTACTCCATTTCAAAAGTTTTAAAATGGAATATGGTCGTGGCAACGACTGTGATATGATTTTGGATATTTGTCGAGAAATGCGATACCAAATGTTCCTGCAATGCTTCTGTTCCCTAAGTGCCAGGAAGGGGTTAAAGACGCATGTCATTAGTTTAATGTTGAATTTCTTCAACTATTCAGGTGTATTTCTTCAATATCTTTAATAAGTCATACAGAAGAACCTTAAAAGTTAATAAAGAAAAGAAAACTAGTTCAATTTATAAATACATGTGAAATAATTCAAATGTCAATTAATTGCTAAAATATCGACCACCGAAATTGTTACAAACCGCCTGCAACATCTTTGATGTTATTCGTTGACACTCCTGCCCTATTCGTACACTCTTTTTGTCATGTTTATTAGCGTAAACTTTGGTTCTAATGTGTAGCAGTAGAGAGAAATTCAGTGGTGTCAAATCTAGGAACATGGACAGCCAATCAATTGAACTTCTACTGATCCATCTGTCAGAAAACCTTTGGTCCATATATTCCCTCACTGATACTGTCCATGTATTCCCTCACTGATACTGCATAATGTGTGGGAGTCCCATCCTGTTGGAATAACTTATCTTTAAAATGATGGGATCTATCTCATTCTCTAACAAATTGAGATACATTTCTCAATTTAACTTATCCAGAATAAAAATGTACAATTGTCATGATCCCCTAGAATGATCGACCAGACATTAAATTTTTGCTTTCTTTTTTATACAATACTCCCTATAGAGGTGAGGGTTTTTATCACACTAATATTTACAGTTGAGTCTATTGACAATTCCTTTAAGAGAAAATGAATTGTCACCTGAAAAACAAATATTATACAGCAAATTTGGATTTTCTTGAATAGGGTTAACATGATTTCACAAAACTGCACCCGATGATCCTTGTCATGCTCGTTCAACTCCTGTAATGGACTAATTTTATATGGATGTAATTTTGCAAGGCTAACAATTCTATGAACATTAGTTCTAGGTGCTCCAGAATCTTAAGGCATGTGTCTAATACATTTACTCTCAGACCGGTCAAATTCGAGATGACCAAATATAGCTATTTGAACTGCTTCATTGGTGTCAATACGTATGTAATTGAGCTTTTTATAAACTGATCAAATTTCGTCAAATTTTCTTATCAATTCCATTATATACTTGGATGAACATGAAAATTTTGACCAGAAAACCTATCATTGGAAATAAACTAGCAACGGCATAACACGATTTTTTTCTATCGTCTAAAGTCTAAGGAATAAACCGTTATTAACAAATTATATATTTGACGTATTCACTTTGGAAATCCTAAACAACACAACAATAATTATATTCAGTATAAAAAAAACTTGACCAACTTTTTGTATCATTAAAGAAACATTTAAAGTAAATGGCTGGAGCAGGTGTTTCGTTTTTACATTGCAAATGAACTTCTTTTATTTAATTTTTTTATGTTTCCGATTTCTATTAATCTTGTATATGAAAAAAATATGAGCTGTTAATGGCATGTGACTTTAATCTTTTCCAGGCACTTAGGGAATAGGAGCATTTCTGAAACATTCAGTATAGAATATCTCGAATACGATTCGACCAGTATTTAAAAACAAACCATAGTCCTTATCAAAGTTAAAAGACATTTCAAAGGATGTATCCCAGATAACATAATATTGGCTGGACATCAATTTAATAAATCGTAAGAAAAAATATTGGACTGATTAATATTTTTCATTATAAATAAATAAATATTTTTGAAATATTGGTTATGCCATGTTGGCAGTATATTGATTTTACCAATTCCAACCCAGATGCAGGCAGAAAAATATTTAAATAAATAAGGGACAAAAATAATTTAGTAACAAATTTACAAAAGAATTGTGATCGTTTTCATTAAAATCATCTACAACTAACATTTTTACATCAGAAATTTCCAGATAACAGTACTAAAGCTTTATTTCATGTAATAGTAAAGCTGTCTGCATCGAACTAATACAGCGTATAAATCTAACATTCAATTGAAAACACCATTGCCTACAAAGCTTAATACCGAGCCAATCAAAATAGCCACTGCTTCTAAATTCTGAATCAGGCACGAAGTTTACTACTTTGTAAAATAAAAATAAAGCATGGATCTTCAAAAATGACTAGAGCATTGTCAACTTTGAAATTTCAAGTGCCAAGGTATACAATGCGTGAATGTGAAATAAATACTTGTTCGTTATGTACGTAAGCAACCATTTTCATTGTGAAATAATTACAGTGTAAGATTAAATTCAGCATAATTACCAACATGTTCTTCATTTGATACTTGATATTTGGTAGGAAACTCTGAAACGAAATGTGGTCCAACCGAATAATCAACTCATTCGCTAGATTTAACGCTCCTCGATTTTTTCTTTTGGTGATATTAAAACATTCAGCAATGTGCATATGGAAGTTTAAGAAGACTGTTCTACCTACCTACTCTAACACATTTTAAATTAGGAAGTATATTGTAGAAATGCACATCTTAGATAGGCATCTCGAAAATAGAATTAAGTAACATATGTCATATAGCTGAATGTTTCTTGAATATATTTTTCAATACATATAAAAATACACAGGACATTTCACTTAAAAAAATAAAACTTTCCGACCTCTCAATAATTTTCGAATAGTAATTTTCATTTTTTCTACTTCTCAAGATATCTATGTAAAATATCAATAGATTTAATTTTTGCCTTTTCATGCGCCTTAATCTAAAAATGCCAGAGGTCGAGGAAACTCATTAAAAATTTATTTATAGTCAAAAATAAATAAATAAATATTTTCTTCCTTTCAGTAAAGTTTTAAAAGATTTGTCGTTATATGCAGTAAAAACTGACAAAGACTTTTCCTTTTTAATTCAGTTCACCCTTTAATGATACACCGTTGAACTGGTTTGGATCGTTCGTTCAATAAATATAGAATTTGTACCAAGATCTTCATAACTAAAAATAACTAAAATGTTTATCACTGAAAATATTTGATGAATTCCCGGAAACTATACATCTTGTAAACGTCCATTGATTTGACAAGTCTCATAACTAGTAGTTTGTCTAAAATAAATATCTTTAATTCCTCTACTATTTCGTAAACATGCACGTTCTGTTCTTTTTTTTAGGCAAACAGTTTTCTTTTTTGTTGTAAATTACGAAAATTTAATAAAAGTTTTGTATCCACCTCTACTCAATATGTTGATATTTTTCATCGGAACTAAATAGGATAAAAATGTAAAAAACCTCAATTTCCCATTAAGTCGACGTTTCAACAATATTTATTGTCTTCTTCAGGACTAATGACGTATTTGGTTTTTTGTGAGTACAATCGTCATCGTCAAATATTGAAAAAAAATTAATAAAATATCATAACTTACATAGAATTCTAGAGCAAATGTTTCAGTATAGTCGGTAAAGAAAAAGTATTACGGAAATGGTTATATTTATTTCTTATTCATAAAAATCTAAAATTTCTGAAATAGAAAAAAAAAATGGTAGTTAATACTTAGGTGGAACAAGCAGTTCTGGGTCATAGCAATTTTGGGACATATATCTAACCATCGAAATATACAAAGCATAGCAGAAAACTCTTAGCTCTATGCTGTATCGTTCGATATAGAGGGATATTATGAGCAGCTTGTGATCAGTCATATAGGCATAAGCATACAAAAACATACTGTGTGTCCCAAATTTGATGCTCACCATTGGGATCTCGGAAACGGCGTGAGCTACAAGGTCAGTTAAATGAGACAAGTTTTAGCAAATTTTATGCTGATTTAAAATTCGTTAAGAACAAAACGTCTTTGAGATTTTCCAAAAAAAACAAAATTTTGTGATTTCTCTTTTTGGCTGTAGCCAAGTAATCCTTGGTCATACAGATTTTAGACTTTTACATTATAAGGACACGTTTTGGAGACTAATATTTTGGTCCAGAAACGAATGCTCGATATTCTTTTTGTTTTCGAGATATCCAAGGTAACTTTTGTTTTTCTTATGGCAGCCATATTGGATTTTGAATTTTTCAGATTGTGCTTAAAAACAGCTTTCAGAAGATGTATCACCTGCCGAGGAAACACTGTTTTTCAAGGGACTAATTTAAGGAAAGTTATCCATTGCTTAACAAAACAAAATAGTAGGCCATTGAAAATCAAAAACTTATTTTGATTTCATGGATATAACTAATACCAACCATTATACAAAAATAACAGTAATATTAAGGTTACCAGTTTAACATGTTTAAATAATTTTAATTTTCTGTAAAAATACTGAATATCATCGATATGGAGAAAATTTTTTAATAACAGCAAATTAACATAATAGAAGAAATGATAGTAAAGATGTAAGTAGGTTTAATAAAACTGTTCAATATGACCTCCATTTAGATGAATATATTTTTGACATCTACGTCTAACTGAGCTGATTACTCTCCTGAGAGTATTGGCATTTATTGTGCCAAAAACGTCCCTAATTCTGTCTTCCAAAATATCACTGCATTTTTCACCGTCCCCCATAAATAAAAATCAGGAGGGGTTATATCAGGCGAGCGTGGAGGCCACAATACTGGTCCTCTATTTGAAATTATGCGGTTACTAAAATTTTTCTGCAATATCCATCTAACATTATTAGTATTATGTGCACGACAGCCATCTGGTTGGAACCTGTATTCATTTATTTCTTGTTCTGTAAAAATCTGTCTTATCTCGAACATCGAATTTGGGACACACGGTATAGTTCAAGGCACAGGGAACAAAAAAAATCGAGACACGATTTGAAATTGTTTGTCGCGGCGAATGACAATTCAATTACGGTATTACAACAAAGGTGCCTCAGATTATTTAACTATTTCTCAGTTTGGCACCTTAAGAAGCATTTTTATCTGCTGGGTTTCTTCTTTTGTCTAGTGTTGCACTACGCGTACTTTGGATAAAAAGGAACTTTATAATTTCCAAGTCTTAAAATGGTCAAAAATTGTTTTAAATTATTTAATTAATATAACCCAGGTAGAACATTAATATTGATTTTATATTTGAAAGAGAATTTGGCAATACAAGGTCAATATAAATATTGTGAAATCAATATTAGTCATTATTAATCTATATTTGTGTGTGTGTGCACAATATTACCAAAAAAATGTCATAATAACATGACATATATATATAAACTTTACAATATTGTAATATCAATGTTTATTTGAATTGAGGAGTATTGATTAAACAATATGATTTCTCAGGGTTTTTCAGTATGAAATAAATATGGGTTTTTCCGGAAGTTTCTCAATATTTTAAAACCAATAATCGTCGATATGAATCGATGTTTGTTGCATAATATTGTTAAGAAAATGTAATTACAATGTGACGTAAATATAGATTTTTAATATCGTAAAATCAATATTTATTTGCATTGGAAAATACTGATTTAACAATATAATTTTAAAAATAAGTTAGGTATACTCTTCTTAAGTTTAAAATATAGAGTGAAATGAAAAATAGTAACGCTAAAAAATATATATTTTTTTTTACTAATTATTATTTACTACTTTTACAAAACTTGTCATAGATAAGGCAAATAGCCGGGAAAATAATTGTTTAAAAAGATATATGTTGTACTTATCTATGATAAGTTTTGTAAAAGTAGTAAATAATAATTAGCAAAAAACATATTTTTCAGCGTTATTATTTTTCATTTCACTCTAAATATGATTGATTTTATAAAGATTTGGCAAATATGTGTTAAATATAGATCTATTGATTAATATTTTAAAACCAATATTCCTTATTATGAATCGATATTTGTTGAACGATATTGACAACTAATGTTAAAATAATATTACGTAAATAGACTGTTTAATATTGCAAAAACAATATGTGTTTAGAAAACGCAAACATAGGGTCAATATAAATCGTTTAAATATTGTAAAATTAACATTGACAAATATTTATCAATATTTTCTTCCTGCATCTGGGTTGTAATAGGTAAAATCAATATACTACCAAAATAGCATAACCAATATTTCAAAATCAATATTAATTTTTGCCCAATATTTTTTTTAAGATTTCAATATATATTGACATAATAGTTATTTGGTGTTCAGCCAATATTATATTCTGTCTGACAGATAGTGAATTTTTAAGGTACCCACAATATTTAAAATAAAATACATATGAGAAATGTTTAACACGTACATTTTGTTCAAATCACATCTTAAAATTATTATTACTCAATTTCGATTTCTCGATTTTTCTTATCCAAACGAAAAAAAAATCAACAATAAATTATTTAGAGGTCATAGATTGAACAGCTGACATGCTTTATTGCATGATTTCGTTTTCTATCATAATAACGAATATACGTATAAATCAGAAACAAAATACTTTACAACATTACCCGTGTCTTTAAAAAATGGTGTGTAGCGGGAAAATTTAAAAAAATACGTCCAAATTTCGATGTCTAATTTCTGTGTTTATTTATTTATTTATATTTATATTTATTTGAGTACCTTTTGAAGCCTTACTAAATTTCGAGCTTTTATTACAGTTTAGGAGTACGAATCGATTTTATACATAAAAACATACCGTTGAATAAATTTTATTGTTTAATAATTGCCGAATGCGCTGGGGTTTAAATACCTAACAATTTTATAAACTAAGAAATAATTTCCTGCAGCGCAGATTTTCATAGTTCACTTGTAAAAAAGCTGTAATTGAGTAATATGTCATCGAGTATTACTTAGTAAAGTATGTGTATGTAATGTTAATTGGTCCTAAAAATAGTCATATAAAATATCGACCGAATAATTTTTTATAATTATTTGAATCTTTTCGTTTTAGGCAATTTCACACGCTGAAATTTCGGGTGTTTAGCTCTGATTGAAGCTTTTAAACTCCCAAAGCTCTCAGACTCTGATCGGATTAAAAACCATTAAAGTTAAATTGCAAAGCGAAAAGAAAAATTTAAGACAAATATCATAACAACTAACACGATGTCTTATTATATTACATAGTTTTGTCTTATATCTTTATATTTAGGTAATTCATCACTCATCAATATGAAGATTCTCAACAAAAAATCATTGTAACTATTTGTTATCAGAAGTCTAGTGGTTTATTATTCTTAGCAGAATTTACTTATACAGCTTTCAAAAGAGAAAGTTTAAGAAATCTCTTATATAATATAAAGTATTTGGGTAAAAGTACAACGTGAAATATATTAACTTTTTCCAAGGTTCTGCTGCGCAACTGTCTAAAGTGGAAAGTCCTAGAAAATGTAAACACGAATCTTCTTCAGACTTTTTAAATAGATCGAGATGGAATAAAAAAATGGTTTCTAAATATTGCCTTAGTAAAATAGTTAAAATAGGGTTTGAAATATATGTGAAAACCAAATTTAATATAATTTTATTTTGTAGTTTCTAATTCATGTCCACATAATAAAATCACGATAGTTTGAACTTTAAAATTTATAAACAACAATAAATTTTGCCGGTAAATAAAATTTATTTTTGTTAATAAATTTTAACGCCTAGCTCGTGAACTTTCTATCCATAGTTTAAAATCAAATATGAAAATATAAAATAAACATAAAATAATTATCTGAGATCTGAAAAAAAATTAATTTTTAGTTTGACGTGCGTTTTGAAATTCTGCAGATATATTCTGTTTCAAAGTGTCAATAAGTTAATAGTGGTTTTAATTTGTATTTTTCTTCTATGTTTAACCAAAAAATGCTAAGTTTTCAAAGATTGTAAATTTTTTGCCAAAAAAGGTAATCTCTCAGGTATTACGAATGTAACTATAGATTAAATTATACAAACGCATTTATCGAATCACAACATTAATTGTTTAATAAACTTAAATACGCACATAATAATTTATTTAAAATGTTTATTCAATTAAGCTAACAAAACACACTCTTAAAGAGCAACCCATATTCCAGTTTTTAGCACGCCTCTGAGTGCAAACACTGTAATTCACTGAGCTTTCTGGGCTTTTGAGATCGTTAAACAAATAATATACCTTCTTTGAAGGATTGTTAACAATCTGTGCCATATAAAGTTTATAAAAATTCGCTATTGATTATAACTATATTCCTTACAATATAATGTTTTGTTTATAAAATGCCGGTAATTGCGTTCCTACCTCCAGACTACTCCAATTTTGTGCATTGATTTTAGCTGCTTCCACACTACCTTTAGCCCCCATGTTTAAACACACACACTATATAAATATATGTATTTATTTAAAGGTATATAATATTAAAACTGTTAAAAATTTGACACTTATTATGGCACAAACTTTGGTACTTTTTTAATAATATTACAGTTTCGAGTTATTTATATTATCTAAATACTAATCCACCTTTTGGCACTAAGTTTTACAGATATGCACCATTTATTCACGTTAGATACAATGTATAAATAAACTTCCAAAAAATTCAATCGACCTCTTAGTTTGCTTACCGCGACAGATCAGGTCAGACTGATGTTCTAAAGCTCTCCGCGAGGCGGCGCTGTGGCGGTGCGCTTGCGTTGGATTTTCGCCCACTCCGTGGATGCTGAATAGAGTAAATAAAGAGAAGTAATTAAGTTTTCAGGTGAATTTTTTAATTGTCTTGATTTTACGGCTGTATTTCATTGATGTTTGGTCTTTTGAAATGATGTACAGGGTGATTTATTAAAAAATGATACATACATACACATTTTCCACTTTCTTTTTTATCATAAACATTTTCTAAATTTTATATGAGCATTACTGCAAGGTAGTAAATAATGCATGTAAGATACAACTTTTATATGCATCTAGGGTGGGCCAAAAAAAACTTTCAATTTTTTTTTCCTTAGATACCATGAAAATATTGTCAGAAATGACGAAAAAAAAATTCTGGTGAAGCTTGAGCTCTTAATATTAATATTAAGAGGTGACGATTTGTGATTTTTGATTTCCCATTTAAATAGCACAGGATTTTTTTTTTATATTGTTTGGATTTTTAATGCGTTTGAACGAATAATTGTCTAGTGAAAACGAAAACTTATTCTTGTAGGGAATTTAACGATCTACAAAAAAAGGTCTGATATTATTTTTTGCTAAGTCGACTCTTTCAAAAGTTATTCGAGGTTAAAGTCCAACTCTAAATCGTAACAGATTATTTTTACAATTTTTTATATTCTATCACAAAATAATGCCTCAAAATCATAAAATATCTTATTTTTCGTAAAACTAATCGAATGTTTTTTGGTAAAACAATAATATTTTTACAAAATATCGTAAGAAAAACCAATTTTATCATACTTAATGTAAAAAAAAAATCTGAACTTTACTTTACCTGAATAATGACTTGAAAAAAAATATTTATTTCCTGAAAAAATAATAAGTGTCCTATTTCCACTTGACTATTAGATAATGTAAAATAATAAGAGCCGTATTTCAATAATTTTTTCAATTGCGATAAAACTTTATTTCATAACTTGTACTTTTTTTCACTCAAAATCAAACTAAATTTTTTTATTACAATTTGGAAATTTTTGCCGGTGATTTTTAACTACTTGCAATAAATATTGCAACTGTTCTTCATTTTTGGTAAGACATTTGTTATACTCTTCTATCAATACAACTCCTCTTTCTGCTACATCATTGACAACGCTGAACTATGATTTTGAAGCATTATTTTGTGATAGAATATAAAAAATTGTAAAAATAATCTGTTACGATTTAGAGTTGGACTTTAACCTCGAATAACTTTTGAAAGAGTCGACTTAGCAAAAAAATAATATCAGACCTTTTTTGTAGATCGTTAAATTCCCTACAAGAATAAGTTTTCGTTTTCACTAGACAATTATTCGTTCAAACGCATTAAAAATCCAAACAATATAAAAAAAAAATCCTGTGCTATTTAAATGGGAAATCAAAAATCACAAATCGTCACCTCTTAATATTAATATTAAGAGCTCAAGCTTCACCAGAATTTTTTTTTCGTCATTTCTGACAATATTTTCATGGTATCTAAGGAAAAAAAATTGAAAGTTTTTTTTGGCCCACCCTAATGTATACACTATACAAAATGTGGGAAACAAAAGTAATAAAAATATAAAAAAAAAATAACATTTTTATACTACAGAAAATTTAAACACTAATTTTAATTTTCAGGCAGTTAATATTGGGCACAAATTAATTACACTGGTCTGCAACGAAATCCTCCTTTAAAAAATTATGCTATAAGTATGAAGATTTTAATGCTCTGAATCTATTCCCGTTGGCCGATTTTTTCTATCACGTCTAGATTTTTTTTATATGAATTTTTTTTTAAATTTCATAAATTTTGTTTTTTTTTTTAATTTTTTTTTTGTCAACATCAAGAACAGTATACATACATACAAAATAAGTTTTAGCGAGTTGTAAGAGAAAGAAAGAAAGTATTGACAGTGATTTTTATGGTAGTAGATATACGCATGCGCAGTATTCGCTGTGACTTTACTTTCTTTCAGTGTTTATGTAATTTCTTGGGATCCATTACATTTTTTTTTAAACTTGAAAATTCTTCAGTCGCATTCCTTTGTGAATATTTTAAGACCTCACACTTTTAAAGATATTCAAAAATTAAAATTGACTTTGTTCCCAGCATAATTTCCTAACAATTAAATCACCGTCAATTCCACCTTCTTACAATTTTTTGTATCTACACGGATTTTGAATCACAGCAAATTACTTCCTCACCCCTGAGGAAGGTATGTATTCGTGAAAAAAATTTTGAAAATTTTTATTGCGTTTCTGGACAAATCTCGACGAATTATGACGATACACAAAATTTCAGACAGAAAAAATATTCTGTCTGTGTGTGTGTGTGTATGTGTGGTTGGCGATAGCAGCTACAGTTTTTGAGATAAAACTTTCAAATTTGGTACACAAATTCTAGAGGTTAAGAAAGAGATTGAGTTCTTTGATGAGCAAAATCGGTCCCCTGGAACGGGGTCTATCGGGCCCCAACATTTCTATTTCTAGCTTTACAAAAAAAATTATTCGTAATGAAAGATTATGAATCAGATCTGTTATACAAACCCATTAAATTGTTGTGTTCAAATGTTTAAATAAAGCTATAAATTAAAATTTTGTGAACATTTTGGTAACACCATAAAATTTGAATTTTGATTGACACTTAAAATTTGAAATGTCTAAAAAAAAATGTTAACATTTCACCAATGTGACTTTTTTGAAACGGCAAATATTACTTTTATTACAAACTCTACCACACATCGAGTTTTACTACGGTGAGGGAAGTTGTGATCCTCAAGTAATTGACAGCGGTTTTTTTTAAGTCTTTTTATGGATCCTTAGAATTTGCCAGCAAATAACTCTGATATACGTCCGCGTGATTATTTGTTATGCAGCAAGATTTTTCAGAAAATGAAATTGCTTATGGGAAAACTGACGCATTAAAAAATGATTTATAGAAATGGTGATAACAAAACATGTAACAAGATTCATTAAAAAAAGCAACTTGTAACTGGTGCAAAGGGGATTTTGTAGTAATAATACCACCAGGAGGCTAAATTTTAATGGCAATTTATAATTTTTCATTAATGCCCATAAATAAATAGTTATACTGGGTGTAAATGAAACCTGACTCACCCCCACTAATTTCATTGTTTATAGAAATAAAATGATGAAATTTTAATTTGTTATTATACACGTAAAATTCCATAGAAGACAGTATTTTCAATTTTTATACACTTACAGTCCCGCCGGAAATTACCTCAACTTTTTTATTTTAAATGAAACATCTTGTAATCTATTGTGAATAAATGAATATATTTTAATTTTTGATTTAGAGTGCTGTGATTTACAAAAAATATTTCTGACGAAGTTTCTTACTATTGCAGAAATTGAATTACTGTTTAAACATTCTACATAGGAGCCTTCAAAAGTGAGAAAATCGGTTTTTCTAAAAATGCATATTTGTCAAATCTTAAAATGGTGGCTCATTACGATATTTTGAAAATGCATCTTTTTTGAAAACATTACACCGATTTTGATAAAGCAGATCTTGATATGTTTACAAAGGAATACGATTAGAAAAATCTAATTTGAGGAAAACATACTGCAACAAAAATCTCACCTAAAAACCGTCGCCATCTTGAGAGTGACAAAAAGAAGTCATCATAACTATGAGGCTTAATTTTGTCTTTTATTTGGGTTTAGAATTATTAATATCGGTCAAAATACAAATAAATTATGAGAAATTAAAAAAATTCCATATCTTTTGACCCACATAGTATTTACTGCTCACCAAAACTAGACGCGCAATATACATTTCAAAGATATTATATAGCACTTTAAAATACATTAGAGACTCAACCGAAACAATTACTTCTATTATTTTTAATAATGACTAAATTACATGATGATATTCATAGTATGTATTAAAAATGAACTCGAAACGTTAACTAATTCTAATTTCTCCATTTTGTTGACCTTACCCAATCAAAATTTTGCAAAATGCTTGATTCAAGAGAAAATTGTACAAAATAATAGAATTTTCAAACTGAATTAGGTTAAATATGTGATATTTATTTACTGTTTAATTTCTTTCTATCATAGAATTTCGAATTTAATTTCATAAACATATTTTCTATAAATAATTTCTGTAGCCTCCTGATGGGAGCAGGATACTTTTTTACCATTAAATGCTATAATGCTATAATTTTGAATTCTCAATAATTTCAACCAGCTGGACACACCCACATCAGAACACAAAGGACAACTCCAACATACGGCTTTTAGAAACTAGGAATAGATTTATTAAAGTGGGCAGTCAGTGAGATACGCCATTATACGAAGGTGTCAAGGAAAACAATTAATCAACAAAATGTCCTAGTGAAAAAAGCTGAAACAAATACTATTTTAGTGCCACTTTTAGGATAAAACCCAGTTTTTTTGTTCTGTCCATGACATGGACACCATGCAGCTTGCAAAATGTCTGAAATATTCCAAGTATCTTGTAAGTACTAAACTCCATGTTTTTTTTGTCAAAAAAATTACAGCTATTTTTAAATGCATTAAAATGAGTAAAAAATTAGGTACGGTACAAATAGCTGTAATTTTATGATTAAAAAAAAACATGGAGTTTAGTATTTACAAAATATTATGTTTAGTTGATTGTCTCGCTATGGATCCGCTAATGATGACGATGATGTTTTAAACTGATATTCAAAAGATAACTCACATCATGAAAATCTGCATATGTTTATAAATTTACAATTAGTTACTAATCTAATCTGATATTCATGTTTACTATTAGAATAGATTAAATAGTAATTAACTAAGAGCTTGGATAATTCCAGAGTACATAATTTCAGATATAGGTATTTTGATAAGATCCCTCTAATTAAGAAATTACTTCAGTACGAACATAATATGAGGTATTTTCTAACACGGAGTTAAATAAATTATCTAGATTCAACGTAGGTACTTCGTAAAATTTTTTAAATAAAAATAAAATATTTTTCTCGTTGATAAATATGAAATTTTATAAAGGGGCTGCATATAAAATTGGGATCACTTATCAAATATAATCTCATGTCGTATAAATTCTATAGAGAAATGACTAGTTTTTCTTTTGGTCACGCATAACACAAATTATTCCATAGGGTCTAAAACACCAAGAATTTTAAGATTTAGACAATTATATTCTCATCTGATTCTTTATTAATTTGTTACTGATTACATCTCAATATTTAACCAATTGTAACAGTTTAGAATTTTTTAGCTTATAAGTTTTTCAAAATTAAAATTGCACGTTTATAGATCTCTGCAGAAATGGAAACAAATTATCCCTGTCATAACTCGTGTCGCAAGCTACTTCGATGAATTTACGTGTTAATATGATATTGTTGATATATATTTAAATTGAAAATTTGTTTGATTTTGTTAGAGGTAACATTGAAGTTAATACACATTTTGTAACAGAACGACAAAACACAAATTACGAGGGTGATAGCAAATGCAGAATACAGACTTAAAAAACTATCATATAAAAGTATCAACAACAGTAACAGTTCTTAACGAAGAAACAAAGTAACAATTAAATAAACAGCAGAATAAAATATATGCGTTAAACGAAAAGCGCGTCTTAAGTATAACAAATATTATCTTAAATAAGGCTCTATGTTTGATTTTAAAAATATTAATACTGGCCGAAGATTTAGTTTCATTCGTCAAGAAATTATAAAATTTGCAACCATTGTAAATAAAACTTTTCAAAACATTGTCTTTCTAAAGAAATTAGGTTATATTTGTTCTTTATGTCATCTTTTATATCCATAACTTAATTGAATAGTTGATAGCATCGGCCTGTTTTTAAATATATGTGTATAGATTTCTAATATGTAAGTACTTGCTAAATTTAAAATTTTAAGTTTTCCAGCGATTGTACGCATTTGATATTGTTGTATTAATAAAACTCTCTTAACGTGGGAGATATCTACTCAATTGATGTTTTAAATTTGAATGGAAGCCGGCATAATAAAAAGTAGAACTTAATTTTAGCCGAAAACAACTGCTTCTTCGACAATGCATATTTAGTGTTATGTCCAACATGTTAATGGATTCTTTAGGGAATATTTGAAGACTATCAGAGAAATGCAGATTATCTGGATTTCTTAGTAACGTAAATAGCATCCAAGTGCTTTTGTTAGTGTTTAAATGTAATTTATTTTTATTCGTCCACTTCATTATCATATTACTTACTTACTTTTTCTGTAGTTGTTTTTATTGTATCTAAATTGTCTTCTACTATAAAAATGTTAGTATCATCAGTATAACATATTGTCAAAATGTTAGGTATTTTAAGTATCGAATCAAATCGTTTGCAAAATTTATGAATAGAAGAGGACCCAGTACAGATTCCTATGGAACGCCCGGTTTACATCGCAATTACTTGTATTACTGGACACGCCATTAAATAATAATATTCCTGATGCAATACGAAATCAAATATTGTTCTTGCATGATGGAGCATCAGCTCGCTTTAAAAATGGATTGTTTCATGACCTGCAAGGCCTTCCAATTTGACCATTTTTGTGGCATCACCTAAAAGGCATGGTTCACGAAACAGAGGTTTTGAGTTGTAGCGTGACAAGAACATTATTGTGAAACTATTCTAGCTACGCCAGTCTTTTTTGAATGTGTGTGTAGGTGGTAACGTCGACGTCGACGTATTGAAGTTATAGTACATCATTTTGAACAACTCTTATAATAATTTGTATTCACGAAAAATTGTTTTAAATGCAGGCATAAATTAAATGGAATTGCCGAAAATTATAAAAATGTTCCTGATGACCAGGAATATACCATATTTATTTGTAGATTTATCACTATTCCCCTGTCTACGGTCCTGATTGATTTAAAAAAATTATTTCAATAATAGATCTCTTCAAGTAAAAACTATTCTTTAAGTTTCACTTCAATGCCTCGAATCACTGGACCAATGTGTTGTAATATGTGCGATACTTTGAAACAGACTTTTTTTTTCGATAGAACCGATGCCGGACAGTTCTCCCATAGACTCTGACACTTGATATTCTTCGGTCTCCGACTTTTAAGCTCGGTTGGCCTTAGGAAGGCGAATATCAGCCTATTTGATGAACCCATATTTTCTGTTCTTATAGAAGACACCATGCTGAGATTTGTCGACATGCTGTCGAAACAGCTTTTTCTGTTCAGCAGCTCTGATTTGGACTTTCAGGCGATTTGGTTAAGACTCAGTGACTGATTCTACATCAGTATATTATTATTAGTATTATTATCAAGATCTAGTAAAAATAGAAAGTTTCATTCGTAATTTAACGTCATGTATCTCGAAAACGTTCATATTATGGCAGATGTTTATATAGAATTTTTTTCTTATTTTGTCAAATAGTAGTATACCATTTGTTAACTATTAACATAGTATTTCTGAAGAATACCCAATGTTACTATATTCCACCATTAGGAATCCTGAGCATTAATTAGTAATGGTCCACTTATACATAGTTGGCATTCCTTGTATAAATAATACATTAAAAAAAGTACAATAATTCTGAGGAAGCAAAATTGTGAATTGAGAAATAAAATCTCACCCCACACAATTAATTGCCACCCTGATCATAACATATTTTTTTTAGTTCATATTTTTTACAATATTTTAAATATTTGGAAATAGTAAGCAAATTGTGGACACATCTTTTTGAAAATATGAATAATATAAAATATTTAGAATTGACGTTTACATTACATTAATTTCAAAGGACCACTATGTATGTACCTATAAGCGAAGCCCTTCTTAAACTCCCTAGTAGAGAACTGTTAGCGGGTGTGGCAAGTTCGGCGATATTCCGCCTGTGTGAAAGCGCTACAATCGCATAATCGACTTTGTTTTGGTTCATTTTTCAAAAGATGGGCGTGTACTCCAACGTGAACATCTATAAGTAATTTTTCAAGGTGTGACCTAATCGATATGTTACTAATGTATTTCAATTTAGTTTCAAATTGTCTGTTCTTCAATGAATTTTAAATAAATCTGTGAAATTTAATAATAATTTTCGCTTAACACTACTGTATTCAACGAAACATTTTAAATTAATTTGCCACATAATGGGTTTTAACTGATATCCTATTTTGTAATAATGAATCACTTTTATAATATATACCAGAACTTTTATATAACAGAGAAATTCCTGATCATGCTGCAAATAACTTAAATTGCCCTTGCTACAAAAGGGAGCTTGAAACGCAAAACATTGAAACCAAATTTAATGCATAGCAACCAAAGGGTTTTACAAATAAAACTGTCTATTTCAATTGTCAACGTTTCCTAAATAATAAAGATGATATTGATAATTTGGCAAAAAATTGGAAACTAATAGTATTATGCATATCAGAAACCCATATGGTCGATGGTGTAAATATGAAAGAATTGTATGTAGAAAATTATAAAATAGACAACTGTGTTACAGACAACAGAAGAACAGGAGGAGTGCTGATATATATTAATAAGAAATACAGGTATAAGAAAATATTGATTAAAATACTTATCTGGATACTAGGTACAGAAATTAAAATATGAACAGAAAATTTACAAATTATAACAATTTATCATCCACCACAAACGAAAGACAATTTATTTATAGAATACTTTGAAAAACTTATTGAAAATATCGAATTTAATGGAAATTTAATCATTACCGGAAATTTCAACTTTGATTTTCAAAAAAGAAACATACCATAGCAAGAAAATAAATAATATATTATACCAAAATGGCTTATATCAAATTATTAGGTCACCAACAAGAATAACCCAATATAGTCCAACAATAATTGACTATGTAATTTCGAATAATAAGGACAGGACTCACGAAGTGCATTTGATTCCAAAACTTAATGATCATAATATAATAAAGGTATATACCAATGAAGTACAAACAAAATATAAAAACGATTATGTGGTAGTAAAAGACGGATATTAAAAATTTTTTATTTGAACTTATTTCAGAGTTTATTAATAAATAAACCATGGAACAATAATATTTCTAACATATACATGGCAGCCTCTTCACTGGTAAAGAACATAATCGAATCCCTTGACGATATATGTCCAATAGAGGAAATTAAAATCCAATCTAAACATTGGGATAATAAATGGATTAATGAAGAAATTATAGAAAACCTGAAGGAAAGTATAAAGAGCAGTGTTCACAGATGAAAACGAAGATTGAGAAGCCTACCAACAAAAAAGAAATTTAGTTAGGAAAATGATAAAAACATGTAATGAAAAATACTATAATAATATATTTACCTCTAACTCTCATAATGGCCGAGAACTATGGAAACAATTAAAGAAATTTATCAGATAAAAATCCTACTACTAGTGAATGTATCGCATTTTCGAACATACAGGAAACAAGTGAAGATATCATGGCTGACAAGTTTAATGCATTCTTCCTTAGTAGTATCGAAGAAATTACCTGCAATATTAACTTTAACAACACTTATGAATAGATTCTTGAAAATATTGAACAAAAAGGAAGCTTTCACTCATTTTAAACAACAGCCATGGCAAAATTAAGAAAAATAATTGTAAATTTATAAAATACCGTAAATTGTGAGAATATGTTAACAACCAAAATAGTTCAAGATGCTTTTAATGTAATAGAAATCAGTTTCTTGATGTAATGAACTTGTCATTACAGGCGAATTTCCAGAGGAGTGGAAGATATCTTTCGTCATATCAGTGAAAATAAGTTACAAATACAATATTATAGTCCAAGAGCTGGCGTCCAAAATGTGCAAGAGTTTTCTCAAAGCTAATTTTTTGAGATTAGGTTACTTTTTAGTGATGGAAAATAATTGTAGAGTCAGCACTTCCGGTACCGGGACACCTGGCGCTGGGACGCTCGCAAAGGTGTAATATTAATTAACGTCTCTAAATTGTTTTCTCAAAGCTCAAAATTTATGGAGAACGAGCAAATATAATATAAAACAAGAATCCAACAGTCAGACAGCAAAATATAGGGACACGTGGCGTCAGCGCTACTTCATACCTGTCAAAAAAATGACGTGAGTTAAAGTGATTTCTCAAAGCTGAAATTCTCCAAAACATTAATTACAACTATAAAGTTAATAAAGGAGACAGTCAGACTCATTTATGATAGGACCACGTCAGTCAGCAGTCGATAGATGTGAGAACGGTAACTGCGCACATTAGTACGCCTTTTCTCAATACATCATTTATTTTATATAAAAAAATAATTTTAATTGTTTCTTAATAATTGTAATTGTTATATATCAGTTACTATATAGATATCAGTTATTTTATATAAGAAAAAAATAATTTTAATTTTTATAACAGAAAAAAAAAGAATCATTGATTCATTGAAAAAAAAAAACATCTAATCGTCAGAATCATTGCCGTCGTCGTGTTCTTCGCCACTATCTTCATTAGAATAAAACGCGATTGCACCATATTCTTCGGCGTCATCAGTGGTGGTTGATTCCGAATCTGTGTACAAATCAAAAATTCAGCGTTAAGCAATACATTACATTAATAAGTAAGGTTTTGAATCACATTTGCGAGTCGACTGGCAAAAATTACCTGCAGGTGTATCATCCGGTTGAATCAAAACGTCAGAAATGAAATTAGGTAGCTGATCGTCTTCGTACCAACTGAAATCATATCGGCCATCGATCAACTGCCAACCGTTTTACTCTGGAATCATTGCAGTGGGCACTTTTTCATCAGCATTACTCCAATCAGCATGACTCCAATTCGCTTCTTTAGCAAAGAGTAGTTTATTCTTTGTTTTTAGTTAGAGAATAAATAATAAAATTAAATACAGAAAATTCAGAACTCGGTCAAAGAAGACTGGCAGTCGGCGCTCTATATAAAAACGATAAAACGTAAACATCATAGCCACGACAACACTTGTACTCCGCAGGCCGGTATTACTTTGATTTTTTGTTATCATACAGCACGCTTACCGATAGGCGGGCAGGTGTGGACTTATTTGGAGTGCGTGCCTTTGATTAAAATTAAAATTTAATTATTCAGAAACTACAACCGACTTGCGGCAAGTCAGCGCCCCCTAGAATCAGCGCCCCAGGCGACCGCCTGGCTCGCCTGCCCATCGGGCCGGCCCTGATAACCCACATTCCATTGAGTTATAAGATAAACAATATGTATTGAGAAAAGACGTACTAATGCGCGCAGTTACCGTTCTCACATCTATCGACTGCTGACTGACGTGGTCCTATCATAAATGAGTCTGACTGTCTCCTTTATTAACTTTATAGTTTTAATTAATGTTTTGGAGAATTTCAGCTTTGAGAAATCACTTTAACACACGTTATTTTTTTGACAGGTATGAAATAGCGCTGACGCCACGTGTCTCTATATTTTGCTGTCTGACTGTTGGATTCTTGTTTTATATTATATTTGCTCGTTGTCTATAAATTTTGAGCTTTGAGAAAACAGTTTAAAGACGTTAATTAATATTATACCTTTGCGAGCGTCCCAGCGCCAGGTGTCCTGGTACCGGAAGTGCTGACTCTACAGTTACTTTCCATCACTAAAAAGTAACCTAATCTCAAAAAATTAGCTTTGAGAAAACTCTTGCACATTTTGGACACCAGCTCTCCTACTATTATGTGAAGAACATAGACCTATAAATATCGTTCCGGTTTAAGAAAAAATTTTGGATATTGAGGTTGAATATCAGCTACTGAAATTTTGTGTAAAAAAAACTGTGTTTTAGTTTGCAACCAATCAAGCTTCCGAAAACTTCATTCTTGTGAGTCCGTAATTTTAAATATATGTGATGAATGATGAAGTCTTTAGAAAACAATCATGTAATATTAGCAGTGTCCTTGGATTTCCGACGGGCACTTGAAATGAAAAACAGAGAATTACTACTGTGTAAATTGGAAAGAATTGGTATTACAGGTCATGTATTAAATTGATTTAAAACATGTTTGCGGACGATATAATGATATATGTTGCGGATGATGACATACCAACGATATTTAACTCGATGAGTTATGATTTACCTGTATTAAGTAAATGTCTGTACGATAATAGTTTAAGTTTAAATATATGTAAGTCTAAATATATAGATCCTCAATCAAATAGATTAGCCAAAATATTGCTTTATAAAGGTCTCATTGTATTAAACCAACTTGCTGAGAATATCAAACAGTGTAATAAATACCTACAATTTAAAAAACAATTAAGTGCATATGTTTTCGAAAGTCAAAAAAATTAAAATTGTTATATACATTACTGTAAACTATAATATAACTAATATATGTTGTCAATAAGTAGATATTTTTAATAATGGGTTCATAAATTTCTTAGGATAATTAACTCTTACCTTATACATTGTATTGTTTAAGATTTGCTGTATCTTGAAAATAAAAAACGATTCAAATTCGAGGCCCACAACTTCTATTTCTCTTTTTTCAAAACAGAAATGCATGATATGTATTTTTTGCCAATATTTTATTATCAATAAAAATAAACAGCAGTCGTCATTTAAAAAGGGTAATTTGTTAATAATGGTTTATTCTTTAGATGCAAGAAAAGAAATGTTAAAATTGTATATTCGCAATAAGAATTCCTCCAAAGCCGGTGCTTTTATTGTCAATGAAAGGTATCTTAGTAAAAATGGCTGGTTCAGTTAATAATAGTAAATAACACAATCGTATGTACTTATCACCAATGAAGTACACTGCTCTTCACTTCAAGTGGATCATCCATAATGTCTCTGTAGTTTAATATCTAATATTTTTTTGAAGTATTTAGTGTAGCTTACTGGTTATTGTTTTATTTTTTCTCAAGTTTCTATACTTTCAAAAATGTTATTCATTAATGTAAAGAGGCGGTGTATATGGGGAGGAACTTAGGAAAGTGTTTTTTTGATAATTTTCTAACGTCACTGTGGGATGATCAGAAAACACAGAAGAGCTAATTGTACACTATCAGGTAGCTCTATTATTAGTTATCATGATTTATTTGATATATTAGATTATATCTCTTATTTGTGAAGACACGAATTTTTTCTCTTTTGTAGTGCATTTTGAATAATATAGAACGAAATTTGTTAATTTGCAATCAAATGAATTTTGGAATGAAATTTGTTTTGCTTTACAACATAGACAAAATATTTCGTTCAAAATAATGCTAATGTCATACCGGGCCCCCTCTTGCTTTAATCACTGCCTGACATCTATGAGGCTTACTTCTCGCAAGATTATTGATCAATGAGCAGATCCTGCGGAATTCTATTCCATTTCTCTTTGAGAGCAATCACCATTACCGGTATTTTTTTCAACAGGAACTGGTCTCTCATTGATACGATATTGCAGAGCATCGCATGCAAGTTCAATGGGATTGCAGACCGGGGAATTTTCATGCCACACCATACGTGTAAAACCCCAGTCATCAAAAAAAATTATTCACAATTTTCGCTCTGTGTGGCCTAGCGTTGTCGTCAACACATATGAATCCTCGGCCAATTTCCCCTGCAAACTGAGGCATATAGTAGTCTACAATTGTTAAATATCGTTAAACGTTTACCGATTCTTTGATGAAAATTTCCAAATCACTTTCGTTTTCAATGCAAATTACTCTCCAAATTGTAACCTGTCCACCATCATAAAGTACATCTGGATATAGTGAGAACTTTCACTCATCTGTAATGTAGCATTTTACCCATTGAGCAATATCCAATTCTATGGTCTCTTGTCCACAGAAGGTGGTTTCTTCTGTGCTCTCTGGTAAAACGGAAGTTTGTGGTACGTCGACATGATCGAAGAGGATACAGCCGTATTTGAACTGTGTGAAGAGAATTTCTTAGTTTCGTGCAATTTATGAAACGATCTCAATTAGCCAGAATCCTCAAAAATCTGTCCATTGCTGGAGTTGTAACCCTACGCTGAGGTCGAACTTCATTCAACCCCGCATACATCACATCTCCACATTATTGGAGTTATTGACCAGCATTTTCTAAAGTACAAGAAATTGAGAAAAAACGAAACAACGACCAATAAGCTACACTAAACACTTCAAAAGATGTTAGATATTAAAATTCAGATACATTTTGTATAATCCACTTGGAATGAAGAACAGTGTAGTTGAAATAGCTGTATTTGGATATCTCGAAGTTAACAAGGCTGAATGCAAAAGTATTTCACAGATTTCAAAATTCTAGAGTGCCAAGAACTAGTATTCACAGAATTCTTAGACTTGCAAAATTACACCCAATTTATTTTTTTACAAGAGTTGAACGAGGATGACAATGATCGTCGAATGTAGTTTTGCGAAATCATGTCTTGTCGTATTCAAGAAAATTCAGATTTGCAATTTTGCAATTTGCAACAGAATTGTAGATATTTGTATACTAAAGATCCTCATATCAATAGGGAGTATTAGATATACTCAAAAACCGCAAAAAAATTAATGTCTGGGCTAGCAAGGAGATCATATAGGTTCTTTTTTATTCGGGATAATATAAATGGAGAAATGCATCTCAATGTTATTAACTGGAGGAAGATGAAAATGAGCTATTCTATAAATAGGATGGGGCTTGCACACATTATACAGTGTCAGTAAGGGAATATTTGACCAAAGATTTCCTGGCATAGTAAAACAAAAGTTTATGCTACCACACAGAGACATGCGTCTGACATTTTATCCCAATTGTAAAAAATTTGACTTCAAATGGGTTTTAAAATAGCGATGGGAACAATTTGTAATACGTTTTTGGAGTAATTATCTTGAATAATTTATACATTAACATTATTTGAAATCGTTGTACACTTAGAAATAAATAAATTGATTTATGTACAAATTTGAATTACAAGGTTGTATATTTTACTTCACTTGTGGAACAAATATCTGAAGAGGTTAAGTTAGTTTCTACAATTTGTGGGAAATTTTTAAATATGAGTATATTCTAAAGGTTTCTTATACAATGTTATGCATTTAAACCTCCTCATTTTTCAAACATATTTACAAAAAATTGTGCTATTAAATAAGACAATATATCTAGTTTTTTAGAAGAACCTATTTTTAGTTTTTCACGATTTCTAAATGTGAAATCCACAAATTGTATTTTTTTTGTCAGTTTTGTAATTCATTTTGCACAATGTGTACACTTTATTCAAAAAAAGCTGTTAATCAGTAATAATGTCATTGTCATTATTTAATTACCCAGTTGTGGGGACGATATTGATAAAATTAGGCTTAGATTAGTGTTACTATTCAGCCAAAATGGATAAGTTGGGCCTCAGAATTTCATAAACTTATTAGCAAACGTTTATAAAATCGTACACTTTTGTGCAAACCCTGTGTATAAACAGTTGCTTAAAACTAATTGTAAATAGGGTAATAATAAGATATGCAGTTTAAAGCACGATTGACAATAAATGAAACTTACGTATTACTCTGAGTAAAAATAAATAAATTGGTCTCTGAATTTCCCGAATTTGCTAGAACACGTTTCCAACAAAATCGTTGTAACTGAATCTTTATATTAGGCAAATAAAATGTTCAATTATTATGTAACATTAAAGTGTATAAAACTGTATACAGTTTTGATTTGAAGTTTTACAATTGTTTAAAACAATACAAGACCTTGTTTTCCAAAGTTGTGCAAAATTTGCCAAAATGGTTTTTCTCCGTATAAATCTGAGAATTTAGAGAAGCACACCTTGCTTAAAATTGTATATTTTCAATGCATTAAGTTTAGATAGGTCTAATCAATACTGGAAACAGAAAATTGTTCACAAGAATACGAAACTACTAGTTATATGCGCTGACGAAGACCAATCATTCCGAAACAAAAATGTTCGTATCTGTGTGTCCGTTTCGCTGCTTTAGGTAAAGGTACTAATCCCCTTTTTGATTAAGATTCACAAAAATTACATCATTTTTCTAAAGAAAGATATTGTAGGTCATCCAGTGTTCTGACATTACTTTTAATAATTTTTACAGCTGATTGATATCAATAAACGGTTTTTCAGATAATTAGCGTGGACTAATATTGCCATGTTAATTTATGGACTGTTTATGTAACACCGGCGCATACACCATTTCATTGACACATTTCTAGTTTAATTAGTAATATTAAATAAATATTTAATTTCACATAACACTCCCACTAATTACAACAGTAATTTGGTTGGTATAAATTATTAACTAAACGGCTTATGAACACGCACATTATTTAATTATAATTCTTCGTGCCTCGTTCAAATGAAAAGATTTTTGAAATTTTCTTTTAAAAATTTTTAAATAAAACGCAGACTTTTGCGATTCTCTGATGCATGCATTGAGGGGTGATAATTAATAATCATGTTTGGAGTCAAACAGTTGATTTTCAATAAGTAATCTATTTTTATTTGTTTTATCTTCATTTAACTATTTTAATAAAAAATCGGCAGAATATGTATAATTATTATGCAAATGAATCTCCCAAATACATTTTCCTTTTATTATTTATAATTCATTAACAAATACATGCCTTCATTTTCTTCGTCAAGACGTGAGCGTGAATAATTTTAACATTTATTTAATTCATTATATTTTTGTTATCATTTTAACCACTCAATAAAATTAGTTAGACATAAAAATTCATAAAACAGGAAAGCAAATCTTGATTTTTTCTTTGGAAATGTTCTATGTACACCCTGGGCGAAATTAAAGTAGCTCACTTTTAAAGTTTAATAACTTTCTCTTTGTCCAGCAGATTTAAAATTATTTGGGTATAATATGTAGACAGTATTTTATCTGAAATTTCATTTGAGTTCTTTGAAACTTACAGATTGGACAAAAAAAATGTCTTACCAAAACAGTGCATTTGAGCCCGTAAAAATTAAATATTTCATTTAAACATTAATGAAGCACTCAAACAGTGAAACGTATTTTAAAACACACCCAAATATATTTTGATGCTGAGGAGTGGTTATTTTGAAAACCTATTGTCAATTTAATTAATTGTATCGTTCTAATTAATTTGTTTTTTTTTACTGCAAGTGTTATATGCTTCATGTTGATTTTATTTTGTCAAAAAAAAAAAAAAGAATTGCCAACTTTTGTCTTTAATATTTTCAAGTTATTTTAGGTGCTTAGTGCTGATTTTAATTGAGCTTGTTAATACAGGTCTCATTATTAACATCAAATTCTTTTTCCATGAAATAAATGAAATATACGTTATGTTGAATGGAAATTTTAAACTTAAAAAAGCTTAGAAACGCTACATATCAAAAATAAAAACAAATAATGAGCTTTTCTTATCAATATTAACTTTTCAGTCTCTTATTATTGTATTTCAAAAATAATTGACATAATGTGAATAACAAATTTATATAAAATGTACTTAATCATGGAATTTTAAAAGTGAGTCCAGTCCTATACAAACCACTAATTTTTCAATAAATGCATATTACTTTTCCAAAAAAATAAACATATTAATATTAATTAGTGTAGGCATTTAAGTACAATTAAGAAAATGGTGGCGTTAACTAGTTGATTGCCTAATTTGTAGAATTTAAAATCTGATCAATAAAGCTACAAATCGTTTCTGTGTATCATGGTCGTAGAGTACAGATGTACTTACCGTCGCCGGCATTCACCTTGACCGCGAAACTTTCTCCAGTCAAGTCTATTATTAGCTTTCGAGTTGTGTACACGTTAAGCCACTTGGGCGTATTGCATATTGTTTTTGTGTTTCTATTTTATTTGTTGTACTGTATTGTTGATATTAATTTAATAAAGCATGGCAGACGTACGCAGGGTTAGAAAACGGCCATTTGCTGACAAAGTGAATAAATTCATAGGTGAATTCCCGGATTTATTTTATCATGGTGCTAAAATAATTTGTAAAGTGTGCGAGGAAGACTTGATGTGCTGGGATAAGCGTGATTGTGGACTTCACGTAAATAGTGTACACCATAAAAATAAAAAAAAATGGCGTGCCTTCGACAACACAGTTTATGTTTGATTTACTATTAATGCTGATTGCCTGTGATATTCCGCTGCACATACTCGACAAACAACCATTTCGAGAGTTCTGGAATAAATACAATGCCCAGGTGAAGTTACCAAGTCGCACAACGTTATGTAACTATCTACCAACTGTACACGTAGACATGGTAAATAAGATGAAATGTGAATTAAAAAACACAAGGCTGTGGTTATCTATTGATAAGACAACAGATTGTAAAAAAAATTCTATTTTAAATGTTATCTCTTTTATTATCAACTTTTGGACTAAGGTAAGTTTGATTAAATCGTAATATTTTTACGTAAGGAATCTGCCATTGCTCTGTGTACAATTACTTATGGGACACCCTGTATATTATTAAATTTTTGGAATGAACTTTTATTCCTGATTTCAAAAATATACTATATATTACCCCTACCATATACCGTTTTTGAGTTATTAAACGTCGAATATCTTAGTTACTGTAAATATGGAAAAGTTAACATTATTAAAGTGAGCTATGAAAATGACAACTATTATGTTTGAAAAGTGACATTTCTTTAATGAAATATTCAAAATAGTTTACAGTGATGAAGAAAAAGTTCAAATATTTACTTGTTATATACAAAATAACAAAAATAGACATGCAGCAAAAAGGGCATATAGGGTGTTGTATCCAAATCGTATCCAAATCAGAAAATACGTTCAAAAATATTTACCGAAAGGTGAATAATACCTCCAGTTTTAGTAGTTCGAGCAAACCAGGAAGAACAGCTAGATATACTGCTTCATTCCAAAGGTAAGCTCATCCATATTTATTCGCGAATTGACTTTTTTGAAACATTGTATAATTTTTTAAAAAAATTCTGATTTTAGTATAAATAATGCAGGTAAAAGTTATTCTAAAATCCAACGTACGTTAAAAAAATAACAGCTAGAGACCATATAAAATTTACCCTTACGAGCTTTAACAGAGGCTCATAAAAGGAAAATGCTGAACTTTCGCCGCCAGATGATTCAAAAGCTGAATAAAGATCCCGATTTTTTTACTAAAATATTATGGACTGATGAATCATCCTTTACTACGACAGGAGTTTTTAATAGGAAAAATCGAAGGTCGTAGGAAAACAAGCACAACAGAAAAAGACTGTTAGCGTTTGGTGTGGAATTTTCAGAAACAAAATGGTTGAGCCTATATTTTATTATTATACTTTAACTGGAGTTACCTATCTGGAAATAATTATCCCAGAAGCAGAAAATATTCTTTTGCAGAATTTTATGGAAGCCAAAATGGATGATATGATTTGGATGGGGCAACTCCGCATAGTGTCCTACCCGTTCGATAGTATTTGAATAATGTATTATCAATATGGATAGAGAGTAATGGACCTATTAAATGGCCACCTAACGGTCCAGATTTGACCCCTATGGATTAATTTTTTTGGGTCTTTCTAAATGACATTGCCAATAATAACAACAATAATGATAGCAATAATAATAGTATTCAAGTCGTTAAAGACAGGATTCGACTTGAAATAAACAATCTAGATAAGAAGACGTTATCAATTATGCATTGACAATAATGGCGCACACATCGAACATATTTTATGAGTTATCATTTATTTACAATTAAATTTCCTAAATAAATCTTTGTTATCTATTTTGTATAAATATTTGGTTTTTTTCTTCCTCACTGTCAACCATTTTGATTATTTCATTAAAAAAAATGTCACTTATCAAACATAATAGTTGTCATTTCCATAGCTCACTTTAATAATGTTAGCTTTTCAATATTTACAGTAACTAGTTTAACCAAGATATTCAACGTTTAATAACTCAAAAACGGTATGTGACAGGAGTAACATAACGTATATTTTTGAAATCAGGAACAAAGGATTATTGCAAAAATTTAATAATATACAAGGTATCCCATTAAAAAAAAATATTATTTTTTGTATCCCCTGAAATCTGCACGCTACTGTACTTTTAATAGCATTTTAACAAAACTCAGTCGTAACCACACAACTTTTATTTAAAACTTTTTTTCTATAGGCAATAATAACAATGATAAGGGGTGGGTAATTTATAATGAATAACCCTATACATATAAAGTTTTTTTTGCAATTATCTTGAAAGCCTCTTTTTTTTGGCAATTGTGATACTAATATCATTTTTGTAAACAATTGAATGCTGAATCTCCTCGTGTTTTAAGTTTTAAGTCATTTTATTATTAGATGATAGTACCTCTATAAGTTTTGACAAAAATAGACTTACCGAAAATGTGGAACAATTTTCTGGAACATCATACAATATTTGTATCAAATGGGATAAATAGAGCAAAAAATATGTACAGAAAAATGTCTATTTTAAAAATTTGTCTTTCATCCCCTCCCAACTCGCAAAATTTGAAACGTCAAAAGAAAAAACACGAGTTCTTTATTTCTTTTTTTTTTTTTTTTTGGTTTCTACTTCTATTAAAGATATGCCTCATCTAAAAAAAAGTTAAGAAAACAATTGCCAACGATATTAAAGTCTACCATTTTATATACAAGTATGTACCATTTCCACAATCCACACAACCTTGATTTTTAGTTAGGTTAGAAACGAGAATCCTGTAATAAACAAACAATTTATAAAAGGAAATACAGAGGTGCATATTCTTTACTTCACCCTGTATACGCCAAAACTCCATTTACATTATTACCATCTTAATAAAAAACCTGTATAATTTTTAATAAGAATAACTGATTATTCGTAAGAATTAAGTAAATTAGGATTGAATTTAAAAAAATGCAAGAAATGTTTTAAATGTAAGCGTAAAAAATATTTTTTCGACCATTGCGAAATTATCCTTATAACAATATAAACTACTAATTGCTATAACTGATTTTAAACGACAATTTTTTTCATATCAACAAATATATTTTAAGCTATAGTAGATAAATAAATCACCGAATTTCATTACAAATAAAAAAAATCTACTACACTGACTCAACCGGGGGATACGCCCCTTTGGCCCAAATACTCACTATTGAATTCCTGTTCACATATAAATAGATGGTTAATATTAGAATGTAGCTCTTATATGGGATTCATTTAAATTAACTCATTCTATCATTAATTTAAAGGATAATTTTTACCCTCTTCATATAGAAGAACAATATAAAGTTAGAACAGCTTGTGTAGTCAATGCCCCTATTTGAATTTTCACATTAATATTCTTCAAGTAATGGCGCTAAATTTTGACTGCAATAAAATTTGCATGCTAATCTCTACATAATCTGCTCTATATTGTTTCTAATTAATTATATCTCATGCATATGTTAACATCAAACTGATTTCGTTGTTAAAAACTGTTTTCCAATGCTTTTAAAAATATAATTTTCATTGTAGAAATTTGTCGCTATTATTATTAATGAATTATGAATGTGACATCTATAATTTTCTACTTACTTACCGTAATTTAAATAAAATTAAGCCTGTAAATTGATTTAAGTCTTTTGCACTCTAAAACGTTGATATAAAATATTTCAGAAAACACTAACAAAATATAAATTTTCTATTCTATTTAACGATTACCATTTAACATTGTTTATTATAGTTTTAGTTTAAACATTGATTTATAAAAAGTTTGTTTTATTTAGGAAACATTTAACATTTAGTTTACATTGTTTATTTAAGTTATTATCTGATTGTGACTTTAATTTTATTTTGATTAAGGTTGCACCATAATTTTCGTCCTGTGGAAAATTGAAGTGATGAAAAATTAAAACCTTATGCATGAGAAATAATAAAAACCACAACTTTCAGTATCTGTTTATTACAAAAAATAATACATACAACAAAATAACAATGCTAATAGCATAAAAAAATTCATTCAACATAATAAAGCCAAAATCTACATCAATTTAAAAAATCGCTGATTATCATGTCGTGTTGATGTGTAAAAAAACAACAACAAAGCGTTATGTACAGCTCTATTCTAAAAATCAAATGAAATGTACCTTATACATAACAATATCTTAAATGATTTTTGGGGTAAATGTTTTTTTATTTAACGAAATCACAGCACACTTTGGGTAATCACATTATTTATAATAAGATTTTAGGGACACAGTCAGTATGTTAATTTTAGTAATTGAGCGGAGAAACAAGTTTGTTAATAATGCATAACTATAATCGGGCGTGCACCTTCTGGGTTGTAGTACGCGATCTGGCCGTCAGGACTGGAGGGCTCTGCCCTCTTTACTCCAGAGGGATTTCAGGAAGCGTTCTAAAAAGGATCAGCTTCCTTCGGAGATACTCGGAAGCTGTACACCATACACGGTGACCTAAATAATCATTCTTACATAATACATACCTGTCTAATTCTAAATTTAGTTTGAAATAAACGTACATGAGATAATAATAATAATAATAATAATAAATTTATTCATCAAGAGTTATACAACTTAATAATTACAGAAAGATTATTAATAAAATAAATGAAAAATGAATAAACCAACTGAACCCACGAAGATCTCATTGAGATCTTGACTGATATGTTTGCTTCTTTTAAACCACCTGCACACGCACAAAGGATGAAAATAACAAAATGAGCATTACAGGCTTTTGAAGTTCAAGGTAAGAACTAAATATCCTGTAAGTTCTATATTTTTATCTAGTAGCCAGCACATTCATATTATAGCCTAAATAATGCGATTTTTTTAAATTTGAAAATTTCACGCAGAGATTTTTTTATAAAGAGTAGGCCGAACGAGTCAATTGTAGGTTTTATTTCTTCCACGGTATGTGCACTTGATCTCTGAGAAATATTAGCCGTTTGCATTCACCAGTCGAGACACTGAAGTCAGTTAAAAATCACGAAAAAATCAGTAAAATACACGTATTTTCAGCACCGTGTTATTTTTCGGGGGTATTGATGGTGTGAATTTATATTCTTTGCACAAAAACTACTATCTTTTAGCTTTGAAATGCCAATTTGAGCGTGCAAGTATCTTTAATAAAAAAATTTTTACAGCTTAAAATATTAAAGCACAAAAATGACGTTTTTTAAATGCTTTAATTCGGACAGGCAGGAACTGACGCATGCGAAAATTAAATGACGGTAGATTTCCTTCTTTGGAACCCTGAAGATGATTCTCACAAAGTTTAAGCAAAATCTAAAATAGTGGAAATTTTTTTTAGACGTTTTCATATGGAATGACTCGTATTTATGGGTCTATGTTGTTCGGTTAATTTTATTCCTGCAACTAATTTGTCTTAGAACCCTCTACGGGAAGAAACAGTTTAAAATGATGCCACTATTCAAATTTTGCATCTCAACAAAAATCAGTTAAACCGGTTTTTCACGAAGATGTTCGGTATATTTTTTTTATGAAATTTTATCCAAAAAACACATTTCTGTATCATTTTATAAAAGAAAAATTAAACAGTAAAAAATACGCTTACGACAAGTCAATTTTCTTCAATACTTTGAAATAATAGCCCTAATAAAAACCGTGTACCTCGTCTCAAAGCTGTATATCAACGAGTTACTGAAATAATCCTCATGGGTCCGTAGCTCCCTTAGGAATGAGTACGTTATGTGCTGAACACATCATGAAGTTGAGCATCATAATTCAAGGACACCCTGTATTTAATTGGTTTTATCTTCATTGTCATAAAATATATATTTTTTAATTGTATAATGGAATATAATTTTTTTACACAAAAATTATCGATTACTTATACTTAACTAATTGTTTATTTGAAAGAGTCAACGTGTGATTTTGCATATTATGCAAAAAAAATTAAATTATGTGGTCATAAGTGGAGGAATTTATTTACTCAGTACAAGACTTTATCTATCAAAACAACTTGAAAACAATAGTACACTTCAAGACAATTGAATACATATTTATTTAATGACATTTACATACATTAGATTTTACGCTAAACTACCAGAACATTATGTAAATTCAGTAATTGAAAATGTCGTAAAATGTTTTTTAATTTATAAGATAATCGATCGATCAAGAAATTAATAAACAATAACATATTTTAATAATGACAAGAGATATAAATCATTATCATGTTTTGTTTACTTTTTAATTACCAGTAAAATTATGCAACACAAAGTAGAAATATTGAGGTAAAATTATAAAATTACATATATCAGTTTCTCTAAAATTTATTTTATATATATTTATAAATTTATGACATTAAGCTAAACAATTCCGATTTTTATTAAATTAACACGATTAAATCACTTAACACTTTAACAATGGGTTTATTTATAACTTTATAAGTATCTATTTTCCCAATAATATCCGTGTGTATTAACATATTATTTACCATGAATTATTAATATCTATTAGTCGGGAGTCAGGGATGGTTTACGTGCACCTCCGCTAAATCCTCTGTCTAAGAAATTTTTCGAGGATTAGTGTCAAATGAATTGTTTAGAATGTTTTCATAGAAGAATTACTCGGCAAAATATTAATGTTATCTTTGCTAAAAAAAATTACTATTATGCAGTGCGGTCACACTTCCTGCTAACTCCTGAACGGTGTGATAGTTGGTTGAAGCTTAAATTTTGTCGAGTGTCAAATGTAGGAACGTCGTATTCGACATATAGATAAGTTGCTTTGCTTTCTATCAATTAATCGTAAACCATTTTTCTAATATTTCTTTTTTAACTATTTCAAATTTGGCTGATAACAGAGGCACACTATTATAGATTGTTTAGTGTATAAAGAAAGATCGTTGACAAATAAGATAAATAGAGAGGGCCCCAAAATGGATCCCTGGTATAGATCAATATCAGTTTGTACCAGATCGGACAAAAATGCAATTTGGTGGTTACTACTTAATACGAGACAAACCAGTTTATAGGAATTCTCTTAATACCATAACTTAATAACAATAAATTATCGAGTAGAATGTTATGTCAAATGCCCTGTTGAGGTCACAAAAATCCCCACAGAGCACCCGCATTCACGAATCAGATTTAAAATCTGTTTGCAAAAAGAGAATGCTGCAAATTTTCCTTATTTCTGGCCGGTCATATGAAAAAAATCATTTATTAGAAATATAATATAAAATTACATGTAACAATAATTTTCCTTTTACTTTCTTATACCTAATATAAGGAAATATAGTACTCGTGATTTTTTTCGACCTCGAGATTTTGATTGATATATACGTTTTGAACCCTTCTGAATTCATTCTGACTATTTTTCGAGTGATGTCTGTCGGTGCGTGTGTGGGGATGTGTGTATGTATGTGGATGTATGTGTGTGTGTGTGTGTGGATGTGTGCGTGTATGTGTGTATCCGCGATAACTCAAAAAATACTAATGGGAGAATTTCCAAATTTGTCAATTAAGATTTTCAACAACATTTTAGGTGTATCTATCCATTTCTTATTTGATATCTCAAACCGTTATCCTATCTTTCTTTATTAGAAGACTCACATTTTCCAGGAATTCCAGGACAACAACGTCTTAATTATCCCCCATCCTATGTTGTAATATTGAGGCGTAGTATATTACATTTTTTCCTTAGAAGCAACTAAGTCATTAAATGTATAAGACTTTATCCGAATTTATCATTATATTCAAAACCCAGAAAGAACATAATACCGGGTGGCTATTAAAAAAAGGATCCCGTTTGAAACTCCATAATTCCGGAGTACATTGATATATCGATTCGAATTTTCTATTGGAAGGGCAAGCATTTTGGATGTCATAATCCAGAATGGTTGAACTACGCCTGTTCCACAAATCACTAATACTAATACATGTTGATAGGTATTATTGTATATGTATATGTATGCATGTGTGTGCATGCATGTGTGTATGTATGTATGTGTATGTATCTGTATGTGTATATATGTGTGCATGTATGTGTATATGTATGTATGTGTATATATATTCTTTGCTCATGTATGTATTATATAGTTGTGGAATAAAGACTTTTGTGTGTGTGTGTGTGTGTGTGTGTGTGTGGATGTATGTGTGTATGTGTGTATCCGCGATAAATCAAAAAATACTAATGGGAGAATTTCCAAATTTGTCAATTAAGATTTTCAACAACATTTTGGGTGAGACAATAAATTTGGAGAATGTGGTATCACCAGAAGACACATAATGAATGAATGAAGAAAAAAGGTACAATTTCGAGAAAAAAATTTAAAAAATTAATTGCATATCTGAACGAATATCGACGAATTATAATGAAAAAACGTAACTTTATGGAAAAAAACTGTTTGCATGTCTGTATTATCTCGATAGCAGCCACAATTTTTGAGATAAAGCTCTCAAATTTGGCACACGTTCCAAAAGTTATGGAAAATGATAAATTCGGTGATGAGCAAAATTGGCCAGCTGAAAAGAGATCCACGGGACCCTAATTTTTTTATATTTGACTAGAAAAAAATATATTCTTGATGAAAGATTATAAATCATGTCTACTACATCAAGCGAAAATAATATATTTTCCAAGTACAATAAAGCTGATGTAAATTGAAATTTTTTATACATTTGACCTCATAAAATGGAGTTAGGATAAATTTGGCAGTTTGACATTTAAAATGTCTAATTTAGTTACAAAAATGTCAATGTCAATAAGAAGAAATTTTTAAAATATATGACATGAATTATTATTGACGGTATCTAATGATGCAATTATTTAAAAATTTTAATGAAACATTTCAAGGTACGCTATTAAAATTTAATTGGAGTAGGTGAAAAATTAAATCGAATGATTTTTTTAAATCAACATGATATATACTGGTATAATAAAGCTGGCCACATCAAATATTTTAATCTATGAAATGTTCAAAACATGTCCTCTGCTGAATGATGATTTTGGCAATAAAATAATATATTAACAAACTCTTCTCTTATGTGAACATTTGCACGTTGATGTTACCAAGTACTTAGGTATATATTCTTTACCTCAGACCAATGAGAGACTGTTGTTCTGTTATGTACTCCTTTGACTTAATGTACTCCCACTGGAAAAATTCAGTGACCTTAGGTCTGGTGAGCGGGCGAGCCATTTTATGAGACCTCGACAACCAATCCAACGCCTAGTCAAAATTTCTATTTTGACTAACAAATCTTTTATTGGTATGCTTTAGTGGGAAGTTGAAATGCAGATTTCAAAAATAAGTACTGAATATTTTAGAAATTTGCTTAATTTCAGTTATAACTCTTTTAGAAAAAGAAATCATCTTAAGAAAGTAATGCTGCTATTAATTTTGCGTCTTATCTTTCAAATTTTTCTAGTTAATTTTTTAAATCAATTTCAGTGAGAAAAAATACGGTATTTTCGATTAATATTTTAAGGTGCCAAAAGGGTTACAAATTCTTTTCAATGCAAATCAAAAAGGCAATTTTTTACTATTAAAAAAAAATTTTTGTTTTGTTTAAAATTTTGGGTACATCTAGCGAATGTTCTAAATCACTTCACTTCCCGTAAGTTGGTGAGATCTATGTTATTCGTACAATAAAATTAAGATGTTTCAGTATCTACATTTTAACGTTACCGAATTTTTTAAAGAACATTGTTCAAACAGCATCACCATATCCTTAGTAAATTATATATTACATTAATGAGCACATATATTCGGCAGCACTGCACTTGCAACTTACCTATACTTTATTTGATTAGAGTAATGAAAAGAACAAGTTAGTACACCCATTAAAAAAGATGATTTGAATATAAAAAATCTATTGTATATTATGATGAATAACCTTGAATTAAAGATAATTAATTATTGTAAGGAGTTCTTGTTAACTTTATTAGTAGTATCGCAATTTATTTTATATTAAAATTCACTACCATCAAATTGTTCAAATTTTCGCTTGGGTCTGTTGAGAGACAATAATTATAACTCTAATTATAATTATCTTAATATAATAAATATAATTAGTTGCAGATATTGTCTAACAAAAAAAAATCAGTTGCCTCTTGTCTAAAATACATTATATTATTTATTAACTCACTGAATTTTATAGATAATTAGACAAAACATATTAATCTACACAAAGAATGGTATCTTACATTTTATACGATTACATACAATATTGAGTGAGTGAATTATAATTATCAATCAACAATGGAATGTTTCCTATTAATACGTGTCTATTGTAAGATTTTTTTAGGATCTCGGGGTCATCTTTACTAGTAGACTGGTTCTCGCTCCGCGCTAGTTACCTATTTAATATTACAGATTTTTTAACCTTCATAAAACCGTGCGGGGTACAGGCGTACCCCAGAAGTGGAGGTTCCTAAATAACTTTGTATAAACATTTTTTCTACTTGTGTCCCCTATTCTGTCTTAAGATTATTTTATTTGTTAGCATTTTACCAAATTGTACAGTTTTCCTTTTTTTTATTTTCCAAATATAAGAATTTTTTTGTTTTGGGTTCATCGGTACCCATCACGGTATTTAGTGATTATAGCGAGCATTAAATACCGTGCGGGGTACGTGAACACCCCAAGTTGCACACGCACATATTTGCGGTCTTCGCGACGACGTAAAACGAATATCGACAAGTTATATCTCTTTAGTTTTTGAGAACGTGGTTTGGTATATGTGTAGTGTATTACTTGCAAAAATATGAGTGGTTTATTGAAATTTAAAAATAATCAGAAGCTTACGGATGATGAACTGTTGGCTATAATAGAATCGTTGATATTTTTGAACATCTGTTAGACCAAAATGCTAGTGATATTGAAGAAAACTGATGCTATATTGGAAGATGAACAAGTGGACGATATTATGGAGGCTGCAGAAGTAGATACTAATGTCTCTGACCAACACAACGACAGTGATGTAGCTTTATACAGTAAAATAATGCTGAAAAGTCAGAATCGAATGTGCCTGTGTATACCGCAAAAGATGGAGGTAGGCAAAACATCCAATTCGAACTATAGTATAGCGATCAAAAGCCAGTATTCAGAAAATTGCATCAAGTTTAACTCAATATAGATCAAATTCTTCAAACATAAAAGAAGCTTTCGAATTATTTTTCGATGCACACATATTGTCTATAATTATCACTGACATAAATAGAAAGGTAACTAATTTTTATAATAAAAAAGTTGGAAAGGATTTCGTTCCCTTTGTTCAAGAAGAAGTTGAAGGCTATATGGAGCTGCTTTTCATTTTTGGGGCTTTTCACCGTTCCAAAGAACCATTTTCCATGTTGTGGAGTACGGATGCTATATTCTATTGACCCGTTGTGTCAGCTATAATGTCTAGACGCCGATTTCAACAAATATCATGCTTTTTTCGTTTCGATAATTATGAGACAAGAGAGGAAATAAAGTCAAGAGATAAATTGGCACCAATAAGAAAAGTATTCGATAATATTGTATCAAATTGTAAAAAACTTTTCGTTCCCGGTGAACACGTATGTGTAGATGAACAACTGGTACCTTTTCGCGGAAGAGCACCGTTCTGTGTGTATATGAAAAGCAAGCCAGAAAATACGGTATCAAAATTTGAGCTTTGGCTGACTGTAATACAGCATACACCATGGATATGCAGGTATATCTTGGTACATCTTCCTATCTTACTAACTAACTACATTACATGTTGATTTATTCTCTCTTTCCATAGGGAAGGAAGAAATGTTGCGGAAAAGGTCAAGGTTAGAGAGTTTTTCTTTATATGGTGGAACAGTTGCCTCAAGGGAGCGGAATCACCACTGACAACTTTTATACCAGTTTAGATTTGGCAGATAAACTTTGGGAAAAAAATATTACGTTATGTGGTACTTTACGTAAAAATAAGATATTTATACCTAGGGAGTTACTACCACCTACTTAATATAAAAGACAATATTCTAGTATGTTGCTTTCAATAAAAATAATACGTTGGTGTCTTATGTCCCTACAAAAACTCAGCTGTTAGTGCAGTTGATACCACTGATAAATTGGCCAGAGTGTTCCACCCAAAAGAAAACTAATAGATGGCCAGTTGCTTTATTTTATCATTTACTAGATATTGGTGGGGTAATTGCCTACAAATTATGGGCAAACAAAAATCAAGATTGGCAAAATGGACGTTTGGATAACCGCAGACTATTTCTCTTAGAGTTAGGAAAACAGCTTGGCAAAAGAAATAATATTCGTCGTTACCAAAATTCAAAAAAACTTGCATGCAAACATAAAAAAGAAACATGACTCTTATAGTTCCTGAATTCTCAGTTTGTGAAACGCCCTTCTCAAGTAAAGGTCAAGTTCGACGTTGTCATATTTGTCCAAAAGTTAAAGATCGTAAAAGCCGCAAGCAATGCGAGAAATGTGGTAAAAATGTATGTGGAGAACATTCTGTGTCTGTGCCAGTATGTAATGTTCGCAAATAAATAAATAAATAAATATATTTATTTATCCAACAACGTAATAAAGGTACTTGATATAATCTTTCTGCACATAAAAATTAAAAAGGAGTCGAACATTTTGTTGAAAAACATACAAAAATAATGGCACGGTATTATGAAGGTTAAATGTCCTAAGTGACAACTTCCAACTTAATATATTAAAACTTTAATTTAATAATACTGCCAATATCAACAAAATCTTAAACATTTTGCAACGATATGACTGGATCTGCAGATTTAAAAATATTAACAGCAATATTCTGGGCTACAATAATTAGGCAGTGGAAATATTTTGTCATTTTTCAGGACCGGCAGATATCAAAAAAATCCTATTTTTTAAATATTCTTTATTTAATTGAATTAATTAATATATATTTGATATGTATGCATTTATTTATAAACCTATAATATGTGCAACCAGTATTAAGTCAAGAAATCGGGATAATCTCTTGTTCTTCAGTTACCGACACAACTGCGCATCTGTTTGCGCATGTAAATATATAGGCGCAGCCATTTTGAAGGTCATATTGTTGATATCTACAAATTTAGCCAATCAAGTATAAGATAGTTTATTTTGTTCTAAGAGTTGCCTAATTTCATTTGGCTTGACTTTTGGCAAACACTTGTTTTAAGAAAGTAAAAGTAATTTCAATTTGTATTTTTATTTCGCATTTTTGATTAATTTTTACACAAGTGATTTGCTGATATTAAAAGATTACGAAGTAGATACAAGAAATAATCACAATTACTCTATAGACGGAAAACTTAACATAACTATAATTTAGAATTTTCAGGCGATCCTAGAATAACATTTTATTTTTTGATTGGGAAAAATTCGCTCACATATTTTTTTTTTCATGTCACAAGTTAAGGTATACAGTCACAAGAAATAGTACTTTATATTTATTTTTCTAAATCAAAATGTAAATATACAGGGTGGGCAAAAGTCCAGAGACTAGCCTGCCTAGGGATCACTGGCGCAATGAGGACGACACCGACAGTTGCTCTGGAGGTTCTGCTAGGCCTGCCAATGCTTCCCTCGTGGATAAAGAGGGAGGCTATGGCGGCCTATCTGAGAATGCGGGATTCTGGGAGCTGGCAGTGTTCAGGCAGAGCTGAAGGTCACGCAGCAATTGCTGGACTGACGGAGAGGGAAATCCCTCTCTCTGTCCTGAAGGTGAGAGAAGCGAAAGATCAGCTAAGGTTGGAAATTACACTCTCACTCTTCCTAGTAGGGAGGAGTGGAGTGAAGGAAGAATTGACTTCCGCCCGGACACTCTGGTGTGTTATACAGACGGATCTCGGCTGGCCACTAGATCGTCTTCCGGGGCGGGAATATATCTGAAAGGCAAAGAAGTACAGGAGAGCTTTGCTCTAGGCTCGTACACCACGGTCTTCCAGGCAGAGGTTTACGCCATCCTAGCGGTGGCAGGTAGGGCTGAGGTTAGGAATGGGGCGGAACAGATAATATACATCTGCTCCGACAGCCAGGCTGCTCTAAAGGCGGTGTGCTCCCCCCAGGACGAGATCAGCTCTCGTCCAGGAGTGTGGGGATGCCCTTGAAGAGCTGGCCAGGCATAAATAAGTGAGACTGGTATGGGTCCCGGGACATATGGGAGTTCCAGGCAACGAGAAGGCCGATGAATTGGCTAGACTCGGAGCCGAGGAACCCGGTCACGGGCCTGAGCCTATGTTAGGTATTTCAAGAAGGCAGGTCACAGCGGCCCTCAATGAGTGGGCCCACGAGACACTGAGGACGCACTGGAGGACCAACAGGGCCTGCAGGAAAACCTGAGATTTTGTGACGGGGCCGAACAAATCGAGATCGGCCTGGTTGCTGGGACGGAGTCGTAAGACTCTGAATCTCTTAATCGGTATTCTGACAGGCCACTGCAGACTTAAGAGGCATCTATCATTGATAGGTATTGAGGAAGACCCTACATGTCCAAGATGCAGGAGTGATGAAGAGACATCTTACCACTTCCTGGGACAATGTGAAGCGTTTGGGCGCCTAAGACACGGTATCTTCGGTTCTGAGGCGCTTCTAAGGGAGGAGATGAGCTCCCTCGCAATGAGTGACATCCTGACCTTCATCAGTAGGTCGGAAAGATTCGATGAGGGAGCAAGAGAAGCACATGGCTGAGGGGACAGCTGGGGGTTGGTAAAAAGGGCCCGTCTGTGGCCTACTTGCCAGGCGTCAGCCTCCCCCACCATTACCATTACCATTACCATTACAGGGTGGGGCAATAGTGCGTCAGACTTCGATATCTCGAGTTCCACGATAGCTAGAAATAAAAAAAATACAATGAAACTAATTAAAAGTCTATAACCGGAAATTATTTTCGATTATACAGGGCGAGCCAAGACGAAATTACAGGATTAAGTGCCTCCTTTTTAAATGGAATGCTATATATATTAGGACATTTTTTGAAGCCTCTTCCAAGATTCTATTCATTTCTATAATATAATTATTGACTATCTCCCAACCACTTGGATGTAATGAATTTTTTTGTTGAAATAATGCAGATGCATATTGAAAAAATCACCAAAGTCACAATTATGGGTTTTAAGAAAAACTTATGTGAATACTAGTTACGAGTTTTTGAATCATTTTTACTTCCTAAAAATGTACAGGGTGGCCAAAAATTATTTTTCAATTAAGAACTTTTTAAATTGAATTTTCTCAATTTTTTCAAATATTTTTGCATCGATGTGATGTATAAAAGGAAATCGAACAATTTTTGTAAGTACTTCCCTATGGCTAATTGCAACCATTTTCGTTTTATTGAGCAATAAGTACAAAAATAGAGGATTCTCAAATAATTCATTAGAAAAAATGGTAATAAGTGCTCCACATGCTGCCCATTTTGATTGACATACGTCTCTATGCGCTTTTGAAATGAGGCCAATTAGTGGGACCATTTCTTTCAATCCATTGAAGTGGGTAAATAGTATTTAACTGGCCCCTTACTGTAATAATTTTTTGGAAATCTTTTTGCTGTTTTCCTTATTCGACAAGCAATAAAACTTCAGTTTAGTATAAATTGTCTTGTACAAACGAATAGTTATCGTACTTATCGGTCATCAGTTATAATTTGTATTAAATTTAAAATATTTCGAGTTTTACAAAATGAATTTTAATAAAGCGGAACTTGTAGGCATGACTTTTGTTTTGGGCGAATCAGACAGAAATTGTTTGCTTGCTAATAAAATTTATAAGCAAAGGTATCCTGAAAGAAGAATTTCTGATATTGGCAGCTTCCAACACCTTCTCGATAGATTTGTGGAAACTGAAAATGTCGAATATTAAAAATTAAAAGAAAAAAACGTGAACGAAGAAAATGAGTTTTTCGTGGTGCTGGCAACGGCTGAGAATCCCCATATTAATCAGAGAGAAGTGAGCTCATTAGTAGGAATAAGTCGAATCTTAAAAACAAATAAGTTTCATGCATATCATATTCAAATGCACTAGGAACTCTCTGATGACGATTTTCAAAGGCGTCTACAGTTTTGTAATTGGGTCAGAGATAAAATGCAAGATGTCACCTTCTTCAGTAATGTTTTATTCACTGATAAGGCAACTTTCCATAAAAATGGATTTGTTAATAGGCACAATTTCCATTATTATGCTTCGGAAAATCCTCACTTCTTAGGCAAGTTGATAACCAGCATAGATGGTCTGTAAACATTGTACATTGACTGGAGCTATTCATATTCATTTTCTGGAAAACTATCTGCCACAATTATTGGTTAATCTTCCTGAAAGGATTCGAAATAGGATGTGGTTTCAGCAAGATGGTGCTCCACCTATTATTTAAATACAGTTAGAGACTACTTAAATAATATCGACCCACTTTAATGGATTGGAAGAAATGGATCCGCTAAATGGCCTGTTAGATCTCCAGATCTTACAAAAATGGATTCCTTGTTATGGGGATACGTGAAGGAAATTGTTTATGAAGACACACCAATAATAGCACAAAATATAAAGGAAAGAATAATAATTGCTTTTAGATCTATCACACCGGCAATTTTAGGAACAGTAGAAACCTCATTTCAAAAGTATATAGAGACGTGTGTTAATCAAAATGGGCAACATGTGGAGTACCAATTATAATTTTTTCTAATGAATTATTTGAGGAAACTTCTATTTTATAAGTTAATTCTTGAATTTTGTACTTATTACTCAATTAAAAGAAAATGGTTGCAATTAGCCATACTTCCCTATAGCAATTACAAAAATTGTTCGTTTTTCATTTCTGGATCACATCGTTGAAAAATTGAGAAAATTCAATTTAAAAAGTTGTTAATTAAAAAATAATTTTTGGCTACCCTGTACATTTTTGGAAAGTAAAAATGATTCAAAAACATTAATTAGATGTTTCGTAACTAGTATTCACATAAGGTTTTCTTAAAATCATCCATAATTGTGACTTTGCTGATTTTTTCAAGATACATCTGCAGATGGCATTATTTCAACAAAAAAATTCATCACATCCAAGTGGTTGGGCGAGTCAATAATAATAAAGGAATAAATAGAGTCTAGAAAAAGGCTTCAAAAAATGTACTGATATACATAGCATTCCATTTTAAAAAAAGGCACTTGATCCTGTAATTTCGTCTTGGTTCGCCCTGTATAATCGAAAATAATTTCCGGTTGTAAACTTTTTTATCTAGTTTACTTATATTTTTTTTTATTTCTAGCTATCATAGAACTCGAGATATCGAAGTGCGACGCACTATTGCCTCATCCTGTAAATAATGAAAACAGATATTTAATATTACATTAATTTAAAATTTTATTAACATTTAAATTATTCTTATTTCAGAGATATTTTAGAAGACAAAAGGAATTATGAAATATTTCGAGCAATGATATGGAACGGGTACTTTTTAAGTACAATTATTATAAATCACGTAGAGGATAAAACATGTGTTTTTTAAATCTGTATTCTCACAATTATTGGTCAAAAAATGAAATTTAAAATTTAAATAAGAAATATTGAATTTTAATGTACAGAAACATCTTGAAACATTTCCCAGAGCTCTTTTTGAATATCAAGATCTTCAGTTTGAGGAAAACTCCCTTTAATAGCAATATATGAATGTACCAATATCTAATTTTTAAAAAAAAAGTCACAGGCAATGTAACTGGAAACATTCCTGGGAAAATAATTTACGAAATTGAAAATTCCCAGTTTTGTCTATAACCCTAAAAAAAGTAGGTATCGAAATATTATTTGATTTTCTTTGATATACAGGACAAATGTATTTTCAGGCTTAAAAAGATATATAAAAAACGTGTAATTTAGTACTCTATCTTCACCAAAATAAAATTTTAAAAATACGTTATAATGTTTTAAAACAAAAAATATACGACATATTATTTTTTTAAAGGCGATGTTTTAAAAAGTATTATAAAGTTTATAAAGAGATTTCCTATAACATTACATTTTTATGCATTGTGAGATACCACAAAATAAGGCAAGAGCAACATTGTCTATATTTCATTTTCTGATTATTATTCATTCATCGCCAGAAAAATAATGTTTTGATTTGAAAACTCTTACTAGATAACAATTTTCATATTTTTGTCATTTGAGAATTTCTTAAATATTTTTGTGAGGATAAAGTGAAATTCAGCAATATCTGAGATTTATTGGAAACCGACTTATTAAATGAAACAAGCATATTTTTACTTTTCTACTCTTTCTTAGGTTTTATCAAAATAATCTTATGTTATAATTGATTAAAATAAGAATACGATTCACTTTAAAGAGCGGTTAAACATGATATAATTTCAAATCATATATCTCAAAACTACTTTCTGTGATCTTTGCCACATTATGTTTGAATTTCGCGCTCTTAAAGTCCATACAAATGGTGGCTTCCATTTTCGCAAATAATTATGCTTAGTAAGCATTCTCCTTATTTAGTTCTGTGGTGCAAACACTTGCAACTGTTGTTTAGAGTATTTAACTCATTTTTGTCCAAAAATTCAATTACTACATATGTGTACGTGCTACACCATCAATATAGAATACTTTAATAATTATATTGACAATGAATATGTAAATTTTATATTAAAAAAATGTATGGATCTAAAGAAAATTATTTCAACAATTTAGTCGAATGTATTAGAAGTTGTTCTTTTTTTTTTAAATTTTAATTATGGCAGGTTACAAAAAAAACAGCTGCTACACTAAATTTCTGTATTTGGATGTGATGTTTTGTTATTGACGACAAAAAAATCGAAAATAAGTTTTTTTAAAGAATGAACGTTTGTGTTCAAACTTCTATATTCTAGTATATATTCTTTTATGAAATAAAATTTTAATTAAATCACAAATGCTAATAAACATGAAAATTTTGGCAGACCACTAGACACTGTTAAAAAGATAAATTTTCATAAATCAGTTGGTACTGATTATATTACTCATCATTAATTATTATGCTGGCAGATGCCATAAGTAACCATAACAATACACATGTGAAATAACTAAAATCTCTTTATAATTCCTTGTTGTATGCAGGGAATAACAATGACATCATAACACTTACCTTGACTTTACTAAAGTTCTTTCTTTATTATATATAAGTAATTCATTTAATCGTAATCTTGATTATACTTTTTTTTAACAGACAAGTTTAATCAGAATTATTTTTCTTAACTAGGTATACCTTGCTATGTTCTAATAGAGATTCTCTGAATTTTAATGCTGTAAATCACCAGATATCAAAGGAAAAAATAAACAACAACAATGCAAATGGGATATAAAAAAATATTTTTCTGCGAATTAAATTAATAACATGCGTTTTAATTATTCAACGAATCAGGGACCGCTCTGGCGTTTACGCGCCCCGGACAAAAAACAAATTGCCGCCCCTTTTAAAGTTATTTTTTCTTAATAATATAAAAGATAGTTTTAATTTGCAAAAAGAAAACGTATATTTAAAAAGAAACAAGTATTAAAACTTAACATTTTGTGCAAAACAGTATATATTAAAATAATATAGAGTTGCAGTACCTATAGATACCTAGTTATTATATTTTAAAAATATTTACTTAGTTTTAAACATACCAGGTGCAATTTTACCGCTATTATGATTTAGATTTTTTTCTCACTTATATCTAAAACCTAAATAGAAAACAAAAGGTAGATGCACAGTAATACATTGTTTGTTTGAGTTATAATCAGAAGAATATTTTTTTATCACTTTTGATTCTGCAAATTTTTTTATATCCTCTTTTAAGTTTATTTGATCAGCAATTTTATGTTCAATTGTTAAATGGCCAAGCCGTTTAATCGATTTTAGGTAGTAATTGAGCGTAAAAAAGGTTTTGAATAATTTTAATTTCGAAAAACTTCTTTCTCCACTTGCTACTAATATAAGAATAGTCAGTATTCTTAAGACAATACTAAGATTTGGAGCAAAATTTAGCATTGATATTATTTTAAGAACATCACTTGGACTTTCTTTTTTGCCCAAAAGTGCACAAACTGCAGACATTTCCTCCACTAATTCTAGACAGTTAATGACAGCTGATTCGCCATCAGATAAAATATTTTCCAAACCTTTACAAATCGTTGTCAGTGTATCTTTAGGCATGGTTTTCAAATCATATGTAGAGACTGAAAATGGTTACTATAGTGATTTAGTTGTTCATATCGACTATCTAGTGCGTTTAAATGCTTGATCAATAGTATAGAAGAAAAATTCTATTTTGTATTTTTTTTTTGAAAACTTCGATTGGTTCATCCCTTGCCTCATATGAAAAGTTGGCATTTTTTCTTCTTACGCGGTGTCGTGGCGTTGTTGATTAAAAATTGGCTTCAATGTTAATTTCAACAGCCAATTTTGTTGCGTCAACAATAATTTCATTGAAAGACTTATCTGATCGAAGATTTTTAAAGAAATTTTTGCAGCTCTCTAGAAGATCAAGTGCTTTTTTTCAATTCAAAATCTTTTGTTTGCATAAGCTTGCTTATGGGATTAATACAGTTTAAAATTTTATACCATATGACTATTAATCATAAAAATGTAAATTGTTTAATGCAACTTAGCTAACCCGATTCCTCGTCTCTTATTGAGATATCGGTGTCTTGGTTTTCATAATTGCTTAGCGAAGCGTCGTATATTTCATCAAGTTGAAATCTTAAGGGCGTTAAAGTTTCTACTCTGATTTCCCATCGAGTGTCACTCAAAGATCTTAATGTTAATCCTTGGACATGTTTTAAAATATTGCCCATCGAAAAGTAGAAGAAGAAAAAAATAAATATATTTTTGGACCATGTTAAAAAAATTCCAAGGATGCTTTTGCCATATCACTTACCACTAGATTGAGTGAGTGGCTACTATACGGAACGTAGAATGCTCGTGGATTTAAATTCCTAATTCTAGATTGCACTCCTGCATTGTTGCCCCTCATGTTAGCCCCGTTATCATATCCCTGCCCCCTATCTTGCACATCAAGTTTCATTTCATGAAGCTTTTCAATTATAATTCCATATAGTTGTCTTCATGTAGATCTTTCCACAGGTAAGAAACCTAAAAAGCTTTCGTAGATTTTTATTTCGACATCGTTTGAATCAGAATCAGACTTATTGATGGAAACATATCTAATTATCAGGATCATTTGCTCCATCTTACCAACGTCAGGAGTGCAATCTAATATTATGGAAAAGTATTTCGCTTTTTTTATTTCAGCAATAATATGCGAGGGATTGTCCGCCTCTAAAGCGGGCCCTGAACTAATATTGTTAATAAAAATAATAGAGCAGATTTTATACAAAGATATTATGTGCTAATTTAATTAGATAAATGTTTTGCTTAACATATGGACTAATGATTGTCTAGATATTGAGTACTGATTTTACATGAACAAAATTTTTAAAAAAAATTATGTAAACATACTTATTATACAGGTGTTCCGATTTTATTGTTACGAATTGAAACAGGTGACAGAATATGTAATTTTAAGACAAAAGTTTTCTATAAACATGTATTGAAAATAATTTTTTAAGGGAGCTCTTCTGTCAATGGGTTTTCCCAATATTCCAAAAACCGCTAAAGATAAAATTACGAAATTTGGTACAATTTATAACTTTATGCGTCTAAACGAATTCCAAGGTCAACATTTAAATATAAGAAATGATTTTTTTACGTTTATTATTTTGTAATTTCTTTGTAGTAGGTCTAGAATTGATTTTAATGCTCTTTATGTTCTGTAACAAATTTTAAATTGATTTTTTTTAACATTAAGTTGTCCCTATCGAAAAATTGCAGGAGACCACTTTTTTATAGAAAAAAATATGAAATTTTAGATGTTGTTGAAAATGGCAAGAAACTATAGCCAAAACAGATAGGGGAATTTTTACCTGACATCCCCCTAGTTTAATGCATCCAATTAAGATTTTTAAACTTTGATCTTAGAATTCGTTTAGACGCATAAAGATTATGAAGTAAACCAAATTTTGTAATTTTATCATTAACGGTTTCTGAAATGTTGGAAAAACCTATTAACCTCTTTGAATGGATAAGCTCTCTTACGTATTTTTCGATACATGTTTATAGAACACTTTTCTTTTGAAATTACATGTTCTATCACCTGCTTCAATTTGTAACAATAAAAGTAGTACACCCTGTATATCTTAACAAAAATCAAATAAATTGCATTGAAAAAGTTCAAAAGGTGACACAAAGCAGTATCTTCAAGAATAAAAGCAAAACTAAAGAATACCTCAAAATAAATAAGTTTAAACCACAAATAAATGAAGTCTCCTCAGTATGTCTGGAGAAATATAAACAATATTGAAGGTCAAATCAAAAAAGTTAGCATCTCTCACATGGAAACAAATAAGTGAATTAATTGTTACTAAATAAATTTAGTAAACGAGTTTAACAAACATTTTTCTTATATCGACAAAAACTATGATGTTTTAATATTTGCTATTATTTAAGTTTTACAATTTTAATACCTGCTTAATATTATAATAAGGAGTTACCTAATTTCTTATATGTATATTGATGCTAATATACAAATGTTAATTCTGTTATACAGGGTGTCCCATAATTAAGTATCTTCCTTCAAGAATGTGATAGAACTAGAAAAAATAAGTTGAGCCATGTATTTAAACATTTGCCTTAAATTAGTTCATAAGGAAGCTACAACCTCTTAAAGGGGGTAAGTACAACATTTTTATTTGCCAATAAATTCGAAACGTCTTAAGTTGCAAAAATTAAATTTGGACCATAATGTTACATATTTTGTCAAATTTTTATCTAAATATCATGATTTGCTGGGGTACTTACGGGAGAAGAAGCAAATTTTCGCTATAAATTTTTGTTTTATTTTCGTTTTAAAAATTTAAAAAATGATGTGGTTTTCTTCAGTAAAATCGTACATGTTTTTACCGTTTTAGGCTTCTTTATTAGTTCTATCGTTAAACAGTTCAAACAACTCAACTCATGAAACATCTTGAAACACTTGTAATAGTCAATTTAAACACCAACAACAAAGAATAAAATGTTATGTACCATGTCATAAAACAATTTGTCTCACATTCCATTCGAGAATCAGTATTTGTAGTATTATTGGTAGTGGTAGAGGAGTCACCTAATTGAAATTTTTATCCATCTTGTTTTTTCTCTTAAAGTACAGTGATATTATACAACAAATAACTCTTCAGTACGCCCTACCGGTCATTGCCGATTGTACCTGAAGAAATCTTCAGCAGTCTCTGGTCATTAACAACGACGGCGACCGTGGTTACATCTGTACCCCTGAAGAACTCTGCAGCATCCTCTGGTCATTAACCATTACACAAGAACTCAAAACCATGGTCTCTCCGCTTTGCTTACCTGCTACCTACTTTTTGCATGGTAATAGAAACAAAATTTTATTTAGCATATTGAAAACAGTTCAATCAAATAATTAATTATTTTTGTAAGAAATGTAAATAGTGAATGTTTATTGCACGCGACTTGAAAATTATTCAACGAAACCATTAAGCACTAGTACAACAGTCACTTTTTATTAGTAAACAATGGCCTACATTTGATATTACCGTAGAAAATAGTTATTGACGCAACAAGACCAGCTCGCCTAGTACTACACTTTTGGAGTGTTGTGTACAACATTTTTTCCACAACTGTTCTTACAATCGTTTGCAAACAAAATTCATAAAATTCAACTGACAGATGTTAGATACTATTGTATAGTTTGGTTAATTAGTTACCTACTTTTTTGCACGCTCAGGTAATTTGACACATTTACTGAATTTGATGAGACATTCGTAAGTGACGTTTACAAAGTAGAGATCGGTAAGTGATTACTTACCGATCAGTAGGCGGTAAGTAAACTAATAAATAACGAAATTTAAAAATCAATTTTTATTAAAGACAAAATTAAAATCTCTCTTTGGACTTCTCGGGAATTATGGCTGAGCATCCTACTTTGCCAAGCATTTTCTAAGTCTAAATCGTCACTTTCTTGAATCATAAATTACAAAAACCTTAAGTTCTGGCAAAAATCTTATCTTGAAGAAATTTCTAATGACAGCAGATGACACTTGACAATAAATATTTGGTCTCATAGTTACCAATGCGAAAATTTTTCTTGTGCGACTTGTTTGTTTTACTTATATATTTTTAAAATATTAAATTTTTTATTTTTAATTAAATTTATTCAATATTTGAACGTGCAAAAAACGTCATAAACACTGCAGTCATTAAGTGTCTTACTGATTTCGGATGTTTTGGAGATCCAAACATATCCTCAATCAGTAAAGAACACTTACTGACCTTAATCCTTAATATACTATTGTTAACCAAAAGCGACGTAAGGGATCGGTAAGGACGTATATTTACCCTTATGTTATTTTACCGGGCTAGACCAGGAAACGCATTTTTCAGTCAAAAAATTTACCAAAAGCAGTTAACTTTCTAGACGGCTGAGGAAAAAGTAATATAAAACTATTATTTTTGCAAATCGGTTAAGAAGTCTTTAAATCCCTCTGCTGTAAAATTAGCATTTCATGACTTAATACAATTCTGCTCTGAGGTGCGGATATATTAATTAAGAGAATATAATCTATTTTTATAGTGAGATATTGGTGTTGTTAACTATTTTTTTGGGGAAATACACTAACTGGAGATGACAAAGAGAAGTCCTTACTTTCTAAAATTGTCATTGAATTAAATAATATTATTTAAATATGAGTTTTATAAAAAAGCAAAGTGAGAGATATTTTTCATCAGAATTTCTTAATTTGATTTTAATTATTTTTTCTGTACTAGAAAAAGTACAACTCTATTTATTTTACATAAATTATATGATTTAAGTATATCAGATATGTAATTAGATAACCACAAGCTTGTAATTCATTCCTTCCCATTTTATTATATTTTAATGAATCCAGTAATTTCATAGAAATACCAGCTGATCATTAATAAAGATAATATAAAATTAATTAACGTATGGATATCATTTGACAGTTTAAAATAATGGTTCATGTGGTAATTGTAGACATCGTAATCATTAAATATAAAAAAATGTATTAATTAAATGTTTGAGCTACCCAAATTCGAATTATAACTGAAACATAGCCCTATGTAACACAAAAACAATAAAATAACGTGTACACGAAAGTTAATGATAAAATTAACAAATAACAAATCAAATGTTATTTACCAGATTCCTTGTAATGTATATAATTATTTGTACATGGGTCAAACTAAATATCTGGTAAAAAATTGAATCAGAAACCATAATGTTTCTTAAAGTAAAGCAATACAGGGTGTCCGAATCAAAAGTAGGCATCCTGAATAACTTTGGAGGTAAAATTTTTTTGAAAAATTGGTGAAACACGTCGACCTTGTTTCCAAGGGGGACATATTTTAATGTAATACTTGTATGCCTATCATCATCCCTCTACTCTACACGGCCACCCCCTCAAAAAATTCAAATGGCAAGGGGGGGTCGAGTGATACATCATTTGAAAGGTCCTTCAATTTCCTACATAACTGTGTATTTTTTTAAATTTTATCGATTCGTTCTTAAGGAAAATAATTTTATTTTTGATGATTACACACAATCGAAATCATTTAAAAAAATCTAAAATACACGGCACTGGATATTGGAATTTATAAAAAAAACTACATTCTTTAGTGCTCTTAAATCACCACGGGTTTTTTTCGACAAAAAGCACTTTCCTTGTCCGTTTAGTTTTAGAATAATAAAAGACTCATAAGTATTTGATAGTCCTTGAACATTAATTTGTTCACAACCAATTTTAAGACAAGATACATTTTACCAGAGTGAGTTCTCAAAATGGTTTATACCCTTCAGGAGAGAATAGAAATTGTCAGCATTTATTTTAAAAACAATAATTTTCTAGAGCTACGGAGCGCATATTCAATAGAAATCACCCAGATAGAAGGATTGGTTCTCAGTATGTTTTACAATTATTGACAAAATTTATGGAAACAGGTTCTGTAGGAAACAAAAAGCATGAACCTCAGCGACAGATTAGGAATGAAGCAGTCAAAGTTGCAGTTCTGGGTCATTTGCAGATGGATAATACTCAATCGATCAGGAAAGTAACTGAGGCTTCCGGTGTATCATGAAGCAGTATTCATCGAATTGTAAAGGCCCACAAATTTCATCCATATAAATTTAAATTGGTACACGAATTAAACGAAGATGATCCCGATCGTCGACTTGAATTCTGTGAGATTTTTAGTGAACAATTAAACGGTAATGCCAATCTACTGTACAATACGTGTTTCTCTGATGAATCGACATTTCAGTTAAATGGAGAGGTAAACAGGCACAATTGTAGGTATTTGAGTGAAACCGATCCACATTTGTTCATGGAAACTCATACCCCAGCCTCAGAAGTTAAATGTTTGGGCTGGAATCTTAAGGGATCACATTGTCGGGCCGATTTTTATTTTTGACAATGTAAATGGCGAAAGGTACCTCGATCTGTTAGAAAATAACATCGTCCCAATGATTATCCAAATCCTCGAAGAAGACGATAATCTTTTAGAGGCCGAACTGGTTTTTCAACAGGATGGGGCACTCCCACATTTTGCTATAGCAGTCCATCAATTTTTGGATAATCGGTTTTCTGAGCAATGGATTGGAAGAAGAGGTCTTGTGGAGTGGCCCGCTAGGTCACCCGATCCAAGGGAGTTGGATTTCTTTCTGTGGGGACATTTGAAATCGAAGGTATTTGCAACAAAACCCGCATCTCTGGAAGAGTTACGTGAAAGAATTGTTCGAGAATGCCGTTTATAGACTCCAGATGTGTTCAGAAATGTTCGTACAGAGCTTCAAGACAGATTATACTACTGTATGGAAGTCGGTGGGGGTCATTTTGAACAATACATACGATAATTTAAACTGCTTCTTTTATTTTTATTTCCCGAACCTAAAATAATGAAACAATTATTTCTCAGGAACAAATCGCTAAAAGTTAAAAAAAAATACACAGTTATGTAGAGAATTGAAAGGCCTTTCAAAAGATGTATCACTTGACGCCCCTTGCCATTTGAATTTTTTGAGGGGGTGGCCGTGTAGAGTAGAGGGATGATGATAAGTATACAAGTATTACATTAAAATATGCCCCCTTGGAAACAAGGTCGACGTGTTTCACCAATTTTTCAAAAAAATTTTATTTCCAAAGTTAATCAGGTTGCATACTCTTGGATGGGACACCCTGTATAAGTCCGAAAGCTCAAGAATTTATTTACGACTGTAACTGTTATGTATACATACATAATCATTTCTTGAGCTTTTGGATTTTATACTGCTTTATTGAGTTAAACTGTTGCCCACGTTTCGCCGAGTAACCACTAGAGTTAACTTTAAATCTGACGTTGAAGGAGTTGTCATCATTAGAAGCTGTCATAATTTTTTACCATATATTTATAATTACAGTAAAATAATATCAAAAATAAAAATAAAATTTAAGAATTTTTTTTGTGCATTTATACATTTCACATAATGGCTAACATGTTGAAATATGACAATGATGAAAACGGTATGGTAGGATCAAGGCAAATGTATGCACAAATTTGTCAATTGTGCAGTGAAAACATTAAATTTGGTGTAAGGTGTGCGTACTGTAAATCAATGGTCCATAAAAAATGCTTGGACAGGATAAAAGGAGAAACATATGCAGAGGAAAACTGGATCTGCATAACATGTTCCAAAAAGGTAAATAGTCTTAATTAAATATAAAACATCAGAAAAAGATTCATTATAAAATATGCACAAATTTGTAAATTGTGCAGTGAAAACATTAGATCTGGTGTAAGGTGTGCGTACTGTAAATCAATGGTCCATAAAAAATGCTTGGACAGGATAAAAGGAGGAACATATGCAGAGGAAAACTGGATCTGCATAACATGTTCCAAAAAGATAAATCGTCTTAATTAAATATGAAACATCAGAAAAAGATTCATTATAAAATATGCACAAATTTGTCAATTGTGCAGTGAAAACATTAGATCTGGTGTAAGGTGTGCGTACTGTAAATCAATGGTCCATAAAAAAATGCTTGGACAGGATAAAAGGAGAAACATATGCAGAGGAAAACTGGATCTGCATAACATGTTCCAAAAAGATAAATCGTCTTAATTAAATATGAAACATCAGAAAAAAAATTCATTATAAAAAATTTGTTAATTGTACAAGATAAGTAATATATTTAATTTGCTAAAATCCTAAAGCGAACCACAGCTACTAGTAAATTTTATAGTAATCAAAAAACATTAAAATGCATCTAATTATAAGGTTGCATCTTCATTTATTGTGTTTCTGTTATATACAAAAGGACATGATGGACATGATACTGCATCATGATACTTTTCTCCTATTATTATTGCACCAAACAGACTAACAAATCGAAAAAATGCTAATTGATGAATCCATGTAATCAATATAAAATATTGTTTTCACAGCCGGGAGTAAAAATCGGTTTACCTATAGTCAAAACCATGACAGAATTAAAGCATTTCATCTCTAGAGTAAAAAAATGTGAAGAACTCCTTACGGAATTTCCTTTTCATAACTATATAACCAATAATGAAACGAATATTATAATTCTAATTTATTAAGATTGATAGTAAGTGTATCATTCTCACAACTAAAATTAATCTTTTAAATTAGTGGAGGTAAGGTCGACAGAAAGAATAAACCAAAATTTTAATTAGTTAGTCGATGTTTTATGTATTTTGACATATCCTTAGGACTATTTAAATTAGGTTTTTCTTGTAAAAGTACATATTTAAAAACTTAAATATAAACATGAACAACAAATAAATATATACAAGAACAGTATAAACAAACACCATTGATTATAATCTTGAACTAAAATTAATATTCGAAGAAATTTCTCAAAATTTTCATTATTTAAATTTATAGTTTAATGGCAGATTACAGTAATGTATTCAATTTGTAAGAAATATTATCATCACTAAGAGATTTTCTACTAAATTAATATTTTCTACATTTGGAATTGATTTTGGTCAACCACTTCCATCCTGTTCCCTCGTATTACCTCCTAATCTTCACAAAAACTTATTTACCATAGATAGTTTATAATTTTTAAGAGGAAATTTTTTACAAATTCTTTTACGCCGAATCTCTTTCAAAGTTCAAGTGTTTTATTAAGGCTTTATCTTCTACACTAAATACTACCATTTTGTTTTAATAATAATGCTTTAATAGATAAGTTTATTGGGAATTTAAGCACTCACATCACCCCCCTGGTGACTAAAAATTGGCAAATGGACAAATTTCGATATTTGTATAGGGTAACTCGGTAACTGTAAGAGATACAAAAAAATGGAAGACACATTCTTGATCTCTTTTTTTGAGACAAATTCACTGGCGAAAAGAAACATTTGCTATCGTCTTCTGTTTTCAAATTATAAACAAAAGTTCGGTTTTTCGACTTTTAGACACAGGTCAATATATTGGTTGTTTGTAAAGTTAAGAAAAAGCAACTTTTACATTCTTCAGGCACTTTTTCTGTATAATACAGTGTCGTCGAGAAAGTTTAAAAGAAAAGGTGCAATTTCGAGTTATGGCATAAAGTTATATTTTTTTTAAATTGGAGTCATAGTTGGCTATGGTTTAGTTAAAAGGAATTTTTTTTCTCTTTCAAACTATATCATATGTGGGGTCGCTTTTGATGTGTAAGTATTCAATAACAAAAATAATCTTTTAGTAGATTACTTTTGCCTTTTATTTTAATATTTATTCCAAATAGGCGTGTGACATCTATGAGAGTGTTTATCCGTTTGTCAGTAAATCGCATATTAATAATTTTGTTTTTGTCATAATTACACCCCATTTAATAATTGTGAAGATGTCTTATGAGTAATATGATAAGCTAGAATGCTTTATTCAAAGTAATAACAATTGTGATATTGCATTCGAAATATATTTCAATCGCTATCCAGAAAGAAGACAACCTAATAACGATATTTTTTAGAGGTTAAAAGAAATCTCATTAATTGCGGGTCCTTAAATAAGCTAAGATCAAAAAATCAGATATTCATATCTAATTTTATAAGACATTACAATTACAAAATAAAAACTCATATTAAAGTAATTGTTCAAACTGGCGTCTGTTATGTTCGATATATAAATTACACATCTTCATAACACTCTGAACTGCATTATAAATATGAGAATTTGAAATGGAATTCACACAGTCTATAAAATTTTGTCTGAGTTCATTTATATCGGTATTGATTTTCTTGTATAATTTGTCTTTAATGTGGCACTAAAAGAAAAAATCCAGTAGCGTTAAGTCAGGTAATTGTGGTGGCCACCTCACTGGTCCGTTACTTCCCATCCAGTTATTTCCAAAATTGGTATTTAATAATTCTGAAACGGTCCTGATATTATGAGGTGGTACCATCTTGTGAGAGAATTGATTTCTTGCCTCAATTAAGGGTAGATTGTCCATAAATTCCTCAATAATTTTCTGGTTTAAGATTTCGTAGTACCGTTGGCCAGTAAGATTTTCTTGATATATGTGATATGTTGAAACACGATTGTCACGTAGAGCACACCAAACACTAAAACCAAAGCGTCCCTGAGATCGCACGTCAACGGTACGGTGAGGGTTCATATCAGACCAATAGTGCTCGTTATGCCTGTTGAAAATTCCTGCTCTGCTAATGTAGGCTTCATCTATCCAAACTACATTTCTAGAAAATAATGGATCTTGTTGACTTTTTTGACGATACCATATGCAAAACTTCAATCGTCGATGATGATCAGTTGGTTGCAGGTGATGTTGTTTCCTTATTGTATAAGGCCTGAATTTTGTGTGTCTTCAAAATACCCAAAACTCGGCGTCTTGATATTCTAGAATCAGCTTCAATTTGACGACTTGAAATTAAAGAATTTGCAACCGCCGTTTCAATTATTGTTATAGAAGTTTCTTTAGCATCTTCAATGTGGTAATTTTTTCATCTTGGCTTGTTGAAATACCAATAACTAGTGAGATTTTCTTTTAAGCTATTAAAAATAGCTTTATTAGGTTGTCTTCTTTCTGGATACCGATTGAAATATATTTCGGATGCAATCATAATCGTTATTACTCTGAATAAAGCATTCTGGCATTTCATATTTCTAGTAATTTTCGTAAGACATCTTCCCTTTAACGATTAATGGGGTGTAATTATGACGGAAACAAAATTATTAATATGAAATTTACTGACAAACGGATAAACACTGGCATGGATGACACACGCCTACTTGGAATAAACATAAAAAAAAACCGTAAAAGTTATCTACTAAAGGGTTATTTTCGCTATTAAATACTTACACATCAAAAGTGAAAACAAAGAGAAAAAAAATCCTTTTCAAGTAAGCTTTAGCCAGCTACAAATTTATTTACATAACTCGAAATTGCACCTTTTTTTAAATTTTCTCGAGGTCACTGTATTATAAAGAAAAAAGTGCCTCAAAAATGTGAAAGTTGTTTTTCATAACTTCACAAACAACCAAGATATTGACATGCGTCTAAAAGTGGAAAAATCGAACTTTTGTTTATAACTCGAAAACAAAAGACGACAGCAAATTTTTGTTACCGCCAGTGAATTTGTCTCAAAAAAAAAAGAGAAAGAGGATGTGTCTTCCATTTTTTGTATATCTTACAGTTACCGAGTTACCCTATACAAACAGAAATTTTCCCATCCTGTACAATTGTCATTTAAGAAAAAAATGTTGATAGAACAATTGAAGAGTGGAAGTAACAAAGGTGCTAAGTGCCATAATTTCCGAAATTAAGTTATTGCCATAGAACGGTGTTAAACGACATGCTTTATGACCTGACAAAGGGAATAAGTGCCATGAGTTAGATTACGCTTCCTGCAATAAAAATTAGATGGAACCATCGGTAAGCAACAATGTTTATTTGTCATCAAAGGGGGCAAGTGCCTAAGTGAATCAGCTGTTTTGTTGAATTATTTAAGCCTGTGCGTAGTAGCCGTCCAAACGTGAGTTGTTCTTGAATTAATTTGAGAAAGTTGAATGTGAGTGAATTGGACCAAAATAAACGTAGAAAAAGTGGCAGTGGTCGTTTTGACTCTGAGCAAAAGTGTCTGACAGAGGCTGGCAAGGCTTATAAAACACGAAAACTTAAGGATGTAGCAGGTAAAGCATTGCCGACTGAACAGGTTTGCTATTGTGTAGTCTACTTAAAAATATATTATTATTTACGTATTATATTACATTTTCAGATCACTTTAAATGCAAATTTTCTTGCAAAGATCTCGAATACCCATGGCGTAAAATCTTGTTTGAAAAATTCTATAATCAAAACTCAAAAGGCCAGGGTTCCTATCTAATGAATCTTATCCATCTAGGACATATAAAGAGACGTAGACAGGGCACTTATGAGGATCCAGTGAACAGCAAACGCCAAGTAACAATAGGCTACACCATTCCAACAGAAAGTGGAAATTTTGTTTCAGTTTGTAAGGCAACTTTTATAAATACCTTTGCAGTGACAAAGAAAAAGTTGGATGTTCTTGTTGCTAAAAAGAAAGCGGGCGAAACGTTTTACTCTGATAAAAGAACATGTCATAAAAAGTCAAAATTTTCTGAGAATGATCAAGAAGCCATAAGGGCCCATATAAATTTAATACCAAGAGACCTTGGTCATTACACAAGAACAAAATCTGAGAATATCTAAGCCCAGATTTAAATGTTAACAGATTATTTAGGGCTTTTCAAAAACGTTATCCTGGAACTGCAGTAACATACAAGTTCTATAGGTCTGTTTTTATTAAGAACTTTCCTAAACTATCATTTCCCAGACCAAGACTGGACACTTGCCATACTTGTAATCAACTAGATTGTGAAGTTCGTGCAAATATTGGAACAAGTGCGCAAGCCAAAACAGAACTCGAACTTCATCAAAGAAGAGCTGAGAGAGCTAGGGATATTATGAAAGAGGATACATGTGAGTCTTTACTTCCAGGAAGTCAGGTCTGTTGCTTATCTATGAACCTTGAACAGGTAATGTTTGTTCCACCCTGGTGCATTCCGATATGTTTTACTTGTCGCAACTTTCGTGTTAGAAGATAGTATGGAAGGAAGCCTAATTGATGGGAAAAGTATCAATTTTGGCAATGCGTATCCATTTCAAGCCAGAGAACCATAATACAAAAGGTATATAAAGTTATAATAATGACATTTTCATGTCAAGTGCTCTCAAAAATTAGCGTGTAAAATATGTTAAACTTTATTTACCAACTTTTGAATAATGTAGTAATATGTACTTTTCCACCTAAGAACCCGCAAAAGCAAATAAAGCAAATGTAAACAAACCGCAAGAATAAGCTAATGTTACTAGTATGATCGCAGCGTTATATGCGCCGTGGTGAATTTAGTTCCCAATAACAACAGAGAGCTGTCAGACTTGTAATTCAATGTTATTTTTCAATTATCACAGCCAAATTACCTGCTAGAGAAGTTTCAAAACAAACTGATATATCTCGATCCTCGACAAGAAGAATCGCTGAAACGGACCCCAATTTGAGAACATTTATGAAACTAAATCTTCAATTATCAAACAAGAATGATTGACGGAAAAGGAAGTCTGGCACTTCTCAACAGATTCTGCACCAGAGAATCTGTGGATAAAATACGATTTACCGATGAAAAGATATTTCATAATCGGTTATCCCAAATAAACCATCAGAATAACAGATTTTATGGCGAACTAAATATAGGGCCGTGATCTGTAAGATTTCGGCTGAGTACAAAAAAATGAACCGAATAATAAACAAGTGAGGTACATTCACCGCTGCGGTGAAGATGCCATATAGATTTTCAGAAGATGGACAAAGTACATCGGATCGGTTCCAGAATGATTTGTTTGCCCTTTTTAATTTCTTAAAACGCTATTAAAAGTGCTTATAACGCCTTCGGGAATGATCGGAGCGGTTCGTGAATAGTCGGAATCGGTTCCTTGTGATCAATTTTATTGAGTCTTGTGCTAATATGCCTATATTTGTACCAATTCGGTCAATATTTGGGGCATTTATTGCATTTCCAAAAAAAAATTAAAATTCTTATTTTTTTTTGCCCCACTTCCCGTTTTTGGAACCGGCTTAAAATCAATACGCATATGTAGACCGTAAAGGTCTACCCCTGTTACAAATTTCAAGTCGATCGGTCAATATTTTGAACAGATATCGCATTTCAAAAAAAAAAGAAAAATAATTTGGCTTTTAGGCCGTTTTACCCCACTTCGCGTTTTCGGAACAGGCTCCAAAACAATAGGCATATGTAGCCCTTAGAGGTCTACACCTGTTCAAAATTTGAAGTCGATCGGTTAATATTTAGGACAGTCATCGCATTTCAAAGGAAGGTAAAAAAATTGGTTGTTAGGCCGTTTTTGCCCCACTTGCCGTTTTCGGAACCGGCTCAAAATCAATAGGCATATGTAGACCATTGAGGTCTACCCCTGGTAAAAATTTGAAGTCGATCGGTCAATATTTGGGACAGTTATCGCATTTCAAAGAAAAGTTTCCGGACTACCGGAGTTCCGTAGTTCCGGACAGACGGAAAGTTTCTGGAAATCTCGAGATTCGGATAAATCCCAAATTTGAGGTCGATCCGATCAGCCGTTCTCGAGATACGGGGGCCCAAAGTCGCCGAGCATAAATGTATATATAGATTTTTTAAGAAAATCTATATAACAAGAAACTTATAAGTGAAAATCTAGAAGCACAATTTCTTTTTGGTATGTCTAATTCTCTTTCGAGCCCTTCACTTAATTTGCAGAAACTCTTCTCCTGCTTGACCGAATTTAACGGTCGTGGCTTTAAATTAAAAATAGAAGAGTACTTCAGGAAACAGATCTATCCAATCTTATAAAAAGTTCAAAAAACAAATGCCAGATGGTTTCAAAGTTGACGATATTTGAAAACGTCCGCTATTTTTGACTTTATTGTATTTTAAAAATTGAATATATGACTAATCGACAAGATCTCAGCTTTGATTGATTTAAGCCCAACATAAAAAAAATCAAACAATAAATAAAAAAGTATAAGCGAGAACCTTAGGATGTAATTTTCTTTGCCCCACCCTGTATAACCAAATTTTACAACTGCTAGCGTTTTCCTTATGAATGAATATCATTTTTATATTCCTACTATTTTGCATACAAATACCTGATAGTAGACATTTATTCACATAGGTAGTGGACATTCTATCACTATGTACCTACCCCATTTTTCCTTCATTCCTGTGTGGACGCTTCTAGCGGCATCTTGTAGAATGCTTTGATATTTATTTAAATAAACAAACCTTATATTCCATTTACAAATTGATGTAATAGTTATGTCACATTTTGTAATTGTCAATTTAAACATAAAACTGAAATGCAGAAAATGTTCTGTATAAACATGGTTTCTATTCAAAAAAATATATACGTATTTATAATCATTTAGTTGTATTAAAATTATTAGTAACTTATCCTGTACATATACCTTAGTTAAATAAAAAACAAAAATTTTTTAATAATTAATATAATTGTCAAATTCTAAAATTATTTATTATCACCATATCCCGAATGCTTCGTAACATAAATCGAGTTATAAGACTTGTGCATAACAATCTTTAATAAAATAGTAGATATTCAATAAAATCTTTCAATATTATCCTGCATATTCCACATATAATAAACAGGATACAAGTTTCCAACATTATTTTTTACCTAAGATAACAAATCCATAAATTATTTTTTACTCGTACTCTTGCATAATAGAATCGTGACCATACAAGTAGTAAAAAACGTTGAAGACGCTATATAAAAACACTTGTAGTTTACACATCCAAACATAACTAACCATGAAGTGGTTTATACCACTCACCTTGCTGGCTGTTCTGGCCCACGGCAGCAATACTGTACAAAGTGCCGCAGCTATAAACTCTTTGCCAAACCCAGTTGGTGTTGTGTACCTTATCGATGTGATTTCTGACTTTACGGAAAATCCGGAAGTTGTTAGAGATGGAATAAGCAACGATATTCCAGACGTTAGAAAAATTAAACCAAAGGCTTCATATTTGTTAATCGATCCCATTCCCATTGACACAGCTGGGGATGGAGTTTATTTCAGGCCTGAAAATGGTCAGCCATTGAAAAAACCAGAGGTAAGTTGGTCTGTTTTAAAAATTACTTAATAATAATGACGTCTATTCTAGTAAAAATTCTTATACAGAGAGATATTTTAGTCACTTCATTTCAGGAGACAAAATTCATGAAATAAATTAGGTACAGAAAATTTACTGTATTTTATTGCATTTCAAACCTCGGAATGTATTAATTTAAGAGATGCATTTTGAAAAGTATTGATTTGAGAATATGGTTTCATGCAAGTGACGCTTATTTAAACCACATTTTTTAGTGATATACACACAATTAAAAAAATATATTTGGAGCAACAAAAATTTCTTTGTATATACGCAACTAAATTTTTGTGTGTATAGAGAGAATTTAAGTCGTTTTCACACTTAAAAATGTTTGTTTGATTCAAGAAAATTATTTCTCTTGGGTAAATTTGTTTGGTCGAAATATAATTTCTCTCAACTCAAATAGATTTATTCAGATTGACTGAAACAGTTTCATCTGCACAAAACGAAAATTTTCTTAAAGAATTGCTCTCAAATTAAACGTGTTTTAGTTAGACAAATCTTGTTTTAAGTTTAAGTAACTTATTTTAAAATAAGACATTTTATTATTTCATTTCATTGCATATTTTCTTCATGCGACACTTTTTTCAGTTGTCATGAAATTGAAATCTTTATATATATATATATATATATATATATATATATATATATATATATATATATATATATATATATATATATATATATATATATATATATATATACATATATATATATATATATATACATATATATATACATATATATATATATATATATATATATATATATATATATATATATATATATATATATATATATATATATATATATATGTATATTAAAAACAACAAAAATCTTACCCCAAGAAAGAAATATTTTGTCCTAAATTTATTTTTCTTTTGAATTGCACATTGCATTTGATAAAAATAAATTTGTTAAATGCAATAAAACTATTTTATTGATTCAAATGTAAAAGTATCTTAAATCTAACAAAACATTGTATTGAATGTCTGCAAAAAATTGCTCTCAATATAATGGAAGTTTTAATCTGTGTAAGAATACCTTGTTCTTTCAAATATTTAAGCAATTTCAGTTAAACAACAACTTAATAAATATGAAACTTGTATTTTGTTAATGTAATTGAAATTAATTTAAATCAAGTTGGATATATCAAGACTTAAATTCTCTTTATTCAAACAAAAATTTAGTTGCGATTATATAAAGAATTTTTGGAGTGTCAAGTATATTTTTTTGATTGTACACTTGTTTGTTTTTATTTATTATCAGTTTTACAATTTATTTCTATATCTTTAACCAGTATTACCGCACTACACCAAACTTTTTCGTTTTCTTTATTATAGTGAAATGAAAATTTGGAAATGAAATTGTTCCTTTTTAGCTAAGTTTTATCAGCAAGAATAAAATGAATTTTCCTCACAACAATTTTTAATGTAGTTTTTTTAATTTTAGTTTTTTTCAGAATACATTATTTCGTATGTCAATTACATCCTAAAAACCGTTACACAAATTTTTACATAAAATATTCTACATCTTTTTGTGTGTTTTATGACCCCAGAAATAATGCTATTTAATAATGAGACATTCTGTATACGTTATTATTTTTATAAGTTATTAATGTCTAGGACCAGTTGTAATGTAAATATAGTGAAAATATTGCGCCTTTCAAATCATCTACAAATTCAGACTTTTGTGTCATGGCAGCGAGGATCTACAATCTGGAGTAGTATCCAAACCATTTTCTGCGGATTTTATTAATTTTACCTCGCAGTAACAACAGTCGAACCCTAGTAGCTAGATGTGATCCGTTTACTGGTTTCTATATCATTTATATAAATAAGCAAACAATAATTTCAGTATAACATTTTAAAAAAAATGCTGCTACTACAATAAAACTGTTTCTTTTTCCAGAGGCTTACAGTCTCTTCTCCAAGAGAACTAGTACGGAAACGTCGAAATAGTTATGGTAAATCAGATGGAGGCGGTATCTTAGGCGGTCTTCTTGGAGGTGGTTCTGGGGGTGGATTTGGCGGTGGATTTGGAGGAGGAGGTGGCGGCGGTGGCGGGGGAGGAGGAGGATTTGGATTTGGTGGAGGCAGTGGAGGTGGTTTCGGAGGTGGTAAAGGTGGTGGAGCCGGATTTGGTAAAGGAGGAGGCCTAGGGGGAGGGCTAGGCTTAGGAGGCGGTCTAGGAAGTGGAGGTGGCCTAGGAAGTGGAGGTGGCCTAGGAAGTGGAGGTGGCCTAGGAAGTGGAGGTGGCCTAGGAAGTGGAGGCGGCCTAGGAAATGGAGGTGGCCTAGGAAGTGGAGGCGGACTAGGTAGTGGAGGCGGACTAGGTAGTGGAGGCGGGCTCGGAGGTGGAGGCGGACTTGGAGGTGGAAGTAGCCACGGAGGAGGATTCGGAGGAGCTGGGGGTGGGGGTTTAGGAGGCGCAGGAGGTGGCGGGTTGGGTGGTGGTAGCGGCGGTGGAAAAGGAGGAGGAGGCGGAGGATACGCAACTGGAGGTAATATGCCTTAAACATTATTATAATTTTACTTTCACATCTATCTATATATAGATCTGTCTTTCTACATACATATAGAGAAGGTACTGGCGTCGTGAAAAATAGTTTTGTGACCCGAAAATATAAAATTTATCCCAATCGGCTTGCTGTCTGTGTTATGCATGTCTGTGTGTTGTTGGTCAGTATTGTGACTCGATTTTCTCGTCTCACGTCTCGTGGAAATCTTTACATATAATATCTGGGAGATCCATTGAAGAATACTATTGAATATCAATGAAATTGTTGCACCATGGAGGGCAAGACATATAGGGGCCCAAAAATTTACGTTAAATTAAAAAGTATTGCAAATATAAATTGCTCGGATTGAGAAATCTCATCGAAAAATATTCATGAAAATGTCTCATCAGATTAGCCGTTAGTAAGAAAAACAATCACAAATTAATTTTGCATTAAATTAAGTAGATAACTAAAGTCGATCTCGGTAGTACTTTCTTCATATCTAATTTGTGTGAGAAACGAATTATTTTGTTAATGTTATTTATCTCAATAATCTTATTTATCTTATTCATCTTCATTATGTTTATCTTATTTATCTTATTTACCTTTTTTATCTTATTTATCTTGTTTATCTTTATCTTACTTATCTTGTTTATCTTATTTACATACCGGTTCGGTGACATAGTTAGCTAGTGCATTCGGCAACAAGTCTCACTAGAAATCTTTCTATCGTAGCTGCTGGTTCTAATCCGGTCACCGGCTCTGGCAGTGTCATGGAAATGGTTATATATCAACGTTCTTCTAAGTGTATCCGTTTCTAAGCAGCTTTTGTTTTGAATTCAGATGTTTTCTAATTACTGTTGTGTTTGTTTATTTATTCATTTTTATTATTTGTCTTATTTATATTGTTTATCTTGTCTTAATTATGTTTATTATCTTAATTGTCCTATTTATTAATGATTACTAGCTTTTACTACTATGAAGGTTAAGGCTAGTAAGATTAAGCCCATTACGAATAAAACACAATAAGATTTCTCAATTTAAAAATAATCACATCTTCATAGAGTAGATCAAATTAAAAAATACATCAATGTGATTCACAGGAAATAATATTAATATTGAGATTATTTTACAGAAGTAAACATTATAGGGGGTGGGCACGGTGGTGGCTCAGGAGGTGGTTTAGGAGGCGGGTCCGGTAGTGGATTAGGAGGTGGAGGTAGTGGCGGATCTGGTGGAGGAGGTTTCGGCGGAAATGGCGGTGGTGCTGGAGGATTTGGAGGCGGTGGTTCTGGAGGAGGTAATACATTTAACAGATATTAAATTGATTCTAGGACTCCAGTGTGAATTGTTAACAAATTTGTTCTGGCCAACGTCTTGTCTAGTGGAATTTTCGTATCTTACCGCTTTGCTCAGAAAATAAAACAAAGTGGTCAAAATATCGAGCCTTGTTTTCAACGTGAATCAAAACTGAAAACGAGTTAACTACTTATTGCAATAGTACACTATACAAAAATATCTATCAAAAATGTTTAAAATATGTAATTTATAACCGTCATGTTACTACAGTGCCAGTGTCACTTATTTATAATTAATTTGTTTTCTAAATCAAACTACATTGGGTCTTACAAAGAAAATAAATTAAACAGTGAATTGTCTCTAATTGTCTTTTCGTCATTTTGTCCCTATCCATTAAAATTAATTAAAAGATTCTGGAAATATATTTTTGAATTAATGTGTTTAAAAAATACCTTAAAAAAAAATTAAATATTGTTTCTCCTTATTTACATAAATCTTCCTAACATACTTGGGATCAAACAGTCATGTTTTTCAAAATTCACTGTTAAATTTATTTTCAGGTTGTCCTTTTAATAGCAATCCATTTTTGACATCTCATTGTCATAACAATTTGCCCTCAGGTGGATTTGGAGGTGGTAAAGGAGGCGGTGGTGGAGGAGGTCTAGGCGGAGGTAGTGGCCTAGGTGGAGGCGGCGGTGGCGGTCCAGGGGGCGGTTTTGGTGGATCTGGAGGTAAAATCATTAATAATTGTGGTAATCATAATATGATTCTTAGGAATTTCCAACGCTTTTTTTAATTGATTTGTTTTGAAGTGACATTTCTTTTAGTGAGATATATAACCACAACTTGCTGTTCTTAGAACTTCATATGATGATTTAATATTGTTTCAGCATCGAATGCTTAATATTAAGATATAACATTGTCATTGCTGGCTTAACCTGATCTTACACAACAGGCATCGAAAGAATAAGAGCATTACATCAACCATATTGGAGATTGTGGCGTATGATAGTTAGTGGTGGGTCGTTAACTCTCAGGATGTATATCTTCCTGTAATATATATCTATAGAACCGCATAGAAATACTCGAAAAGAAATTATGAGTTTCAAATTGTCAATGTGTTTAACGAAAATAAGGTGGTTCTTTATTAATTTACATTTTTTACAAAATACGTATGCAGACAGTTGTGTGTTGTTATCTATTAAGGGAATACAAAAATTAAAAAAAAGAAATTTTAAATAATGAAAACGATACCATTATCTGTTAGGTCTAGGTGGTGGTGGATCCGGAGGTAGTGGATTTGGAGGAGGTAAAGGAGGTGGTGGAGGAGGTGGTCTTGGAGGTGGCAGTGGTCTTGGAGGAGGAGGCGGAGGCGGTCCAGGAGGCGGCTTTGGTGGATCCGGAGGTAATTATTTTTAATCAAAACTGAATAAATAACATTATAATACCAATGAATGTTTTAAAAAAATATCGGACTTGCATAATTAGATGTATTAAAGAGCTTACAATTACAAATAAACTTAGATACATTAAATCTGAATTAAGGATGCATTTCCTAAATTTCTTTAGGATGCCAAGTGTTTCTCTCCATCGTTACATGAAAGGTGCCCTACTTTCTGTTTTCTTACATATTTGATTCGGCTTCTTTTAATGGTGCCCGACAATACATGACGTTATCGTAATTTCTAATTGGTGTTCCTCCTAACCATCAAAGTTTGTAGAATAGTGGCGTTGCATCGCATGATTTAAATGAAATCATCATCATAAAAGCAATTATTTTTTAGGTGGCGGATTTGGAGGTTCTGGAGGTGGTGGATTTGGAGGAGGGAGTGCAGGTCACGGAGGTGGTAGTGGTGGATACAGTGGGGGAGGTAGTGGAGGTAGTGGCGGATTCGGCGGAGGTGGCGCCGGAGGACATGGAGCCGGTGGAGGCTTAGGTAGCGGGGGAGGTCTTGGCGGCGGCGGAGGTCTAGGCGGCGGTGGAGGCCTTGGCGGCGGCGCAGGCCTTGGAGGTGGAGGAGGTAAACTACATATTTAATAAACTAAGACTTTTAAAATAAACGAGCAAAATGATTTAAAAGTATCATTAGTTACTACATTACGTGAAACCGTTAGTCTTTGTTTATCATTTTGTTAGATATTTTGTGTACTTTCAGGAGGTGGTGGATCAGGTGCTTTTGGAGGTGGTGGTTCTGGTGGACACGGAGGTGGTGGCTCTGGAGGACATGGAGGCGGAGGGGGAAAAAGTGGTTCTTTCGCATCAGCCTCAGCCTCTGCACATTCATCAGCGTCTGCTGGAAGCTAGTAAGTATCCTGAATTAAAAAAAGTGTGGCTTGGAAAAGTATCCAAGGAAACCCTTAATAAATTTAAAAATATGACAGTTCCAAACTTAAGATATTCAGAGATATATGTTTACCACACATAGAACTGTTAGATTCAAGATTTCGCAGGCTATGAAAAAGCTACTTCTGATAGTTAGGCTGCTCAGATCATGCCTTGAGTTTATTTAGATTTGCGGAATGTCTAATATAATGTAAAACAAAAATTTCTAAAAGTAGTATTAGAAAATAGGTATATAAAAATCATATATTCTTTACTTATTTGCAATTTTATTACCTTTTAATAAATACGTTAATAAATACCTTAACAATATGATTGTTGGGATGAAATTACCACTTATTCACTGTATTCAAATCGACAAAAAATCAAGCTTAGTGCTACCTCAACTGTTGAGTAGGCTGAATGCATCCAATTTATTCTACAGCTAGACAATTACCATTTCTTTCGGTGACAGAGTCGTTTCGTATTGTCTATTTTAAGTTTTTTTTATATAATGAAACTAATTTTATTGGAATATAAAATACGAAGAATGTTTTTTCTTCAATTAAGCAGGTGTCAATCTAGGATTTTCATTTATAATAATATTTACATTTAATTTTGAAAATGATTTATATTTGTAACAATTTCCTTTCAACTCTGTAAGATATATATTTAATATATATATATATATATATATATATATATATATATATATATATATATATATATATATATATATATATATATAACTTACTTTCCGTTTATTGAGTTTTTCTCAAATAATCACTTTTTCCAGTGGAAAATAATTGACAGAAGATATTCATCAATCCTGGTCCAAAATTCAACTACAAAACGTCTGCAATACCAAATCGATTTATTAAGTTTGGAAAAATGTATATAATTAACTACATAAATAATGTACTGATGTGATAAATAATTATATTTTAAAAATAAAACAACTATAAAAATACATTCTCGTTTATTTTGTTAAAATGTCCACTATTCTTCTAATCTAAGATGTTTATTGAATAGCTATGTTACTGAATTAAAACCTAAAAATAATATTTCAATGCTTGCATAAATAAGTACATAAATAATATCTGATTATTTCACTGTTTTTGGGTAAACCAATTACACTTTTAAATTGTTTGTCAATAGACCTTGGCCCTTAATGTCATGCCAACAGCTATCTATACATAATAAATATATTTATTAAACAATAAAGGTGCATTTTAGTCAACTTATGATCTTCTTCTTCTTAAAAACTCTAACAATAAAATACTACCACAGTGTAAGCGAACTATTTACTTATTATTATTATTATTATTATCATAAGTAATTCCACAAGAGATTTCGATTTTATTGGATGAATTTTTATTTACAAGAAAACTTGGTTGTCATGACAATATAACGAAAGCAAACTGTCGTGTAAAGACACGAGACCGTAGATCGAGTGTCTTTCGCAGTTTGCTTGAGTTATATTATCAAAATGACAACAAATTATTTGCTAATAGTAGCACTGTTAAAAATAATAAATATGACATTAGTTAAATAATACAAGTGTTGAAAATAGCACTTTGCACAGATGCTGAACACTATACTTTTTCTACGACTGCATCAGATATACAGTGTGTCCAGGTAGTATGCAACAAATGGGAAATTTATTATTGATTTCTGAGAAAATTTCATCCTTGATAAAAGTTAATGCTTGATATCAAACCTACGTTGGACACATTAGATTGAGCTTATGATATACAAGATGCGAGAAAAGAAAGTTTTGGTTAAAAAATGTACTGTGTTTTATACTATCATATTTAGTTCTTGTTTGATTTGATTGCTTCTTGAGCCAGAGGTCCCGGGTTCAAAGATGGACGAGTGCTTAATGTATTTTTCTTAAATCGTATGCACCACTGAATTTTCATGGAGAAATTCCTTTTATTTTTAAATTTTTTTAAAAACGGTCGAGAAAAAAAATATTGAAAATTATCATCGTCATCGTTCGTTTCGAAAAATCAACGATCGAACAAGCTATGGCCCTGACCGTTTAACAGTGTATGTACTATATATATATATATATATATATATATATATATATATATATATATATATATATATATATATATATATATATATATACAAGGTGTCTCACCAGGAATTGCATCGATCGATATAGGGAAAAGTGTTAAACACGCTAGCTCAAACGTGCTAACATTCTTCGTTTTAAACTTATTGTTATTTTTGTTTATTTGTTTTTATTGAGCTAATAGTGGACTGTATATTTCTTTTCTATAATTTTATTTTTGATAGTGACATCTTCTGTAACTGGAACTATTTTTGTTTTCTTCTTGCAGCTAAATTAAGTAAAATCCATATTTTACTTAACATTTAGTTTATTAAAGAAATAGGTCTGAACTGTACAAGGGTTCGTGATATATTGTTTGTCTTTTTTATGAGACTTGTTTTAACTTACATGCTAAAATTCTCCTAACATTCATTTCCAGCCTTATCGTTAATTTATTACCTTCAATATGTGCTGTGTCCCATGATAGACATATAGGTTGAAACATACATTTATACTAACAAGGGCCACTAAGTGGACAACTAAAATACATAAATTTAAAGTAGAGCTAAAACAGAACATTGTGGATGACATTTTCTTGTAAACCACATATATAATATTCATAAAGTATGTGAATATATTGAAAGCCATTATTTTGACTTATTTTAATTTATTTTACCAGCATCATACGATATGAATATTTAATTTGCGCTAATTCGCTGTCCTCAAATTATCGCGTAATACTGGTTCACATAATTATTATTTTCGTGTTGGAAACGTTGTCTCCAACAAAAAAGTAAGCACCAGAGAATTTTTAAATTTAGGGAGCTACTAACGGCATTGTGGCCAATCCAACTAAAATAATTACAAGCATCTGGCACTTCCTGTTATACCGGAAGTGCTTATTATAAATGAAACACTATGTCTAAACCCAGCCGTTTCAGAGATATTTGACATTTTAAACAATTTTTGACAGGTGTAATGGTTTACAACAATCTTTACAACTTTCCTCGTGAAAAAGATACTCATTTGCTTTTTGGCATGCAGAAAGACCATAAGGTGAGCTACGCTCTACAGTTTAAAGAAATTCTATAATAGCATACCAAGTGTTCCATTTTTGACGTTACATTTTGTAGACTTCAAACTGCGAAAACTTGCTAAAGTTAAATGGAACATCCTGTATTTTTTTCATCATCATCAAGTTATGTATAATTAAACTTTTTTTCTGATGTAAGCATTGTGGAGGTTTAAGTTACAACCTTTTGAAATATGAAGAATTTTTAGTAAAAATTTTATCAAATTAGCCATGATTAGAATCAATCAGTAACGTCAATCATTCTCTTATGTCAAAAAATGCCACAGCGTTTACATTACAGCCACGAAGACTATTTGAATTTGTTTATTATTGATGGAGAATGTAAACCAAGTAATTGTAAACCATTACACCTGTCAATTTTTTTTTAAAATATCAAATATCTCTGAAACGGCTGAGTTTAGGCACAGAGTATCCTACATGTTTTTGACTCAGAATTGTATGCTCTTTTCGAAAACCCTTAAATATATAGGGTATTCCATTTAAAATAAATAAGTTGGTATCGACTTTCGGTATAACCGGAAGTGCCAGATGCTTATAATTATTTTAGTTGGATTGACCACGCTGCCATTAGTAATTCTCTAAATTTTCAACATTTTCTGGTGCATACTTTTCCCTATATCGATCGATGCAGTTCCTGGTGAGACATGAATGTGTGAGCTAACTTCTGATATTCTACACATACTTATATTTTAATAATACTCTAATTGTTGTGATCGATTACTGATTAGTAATAACGAGAGTTCGGATATCGGCGAGTCATGATGTCAAAGACAGGGTCAGCGCGCAGAAATATTTTTTACTAATTTCTATAACAGCTAAAAGCAAATATTTTTTAAACGTGATGATATTAGTGTACAGTAATAACTGTACACTAATATCTGTAGAGGCTCTAAAAATGACTAGTGGAGGTAAAGTGAAGGTACATTGGCACTAGCAGTTTACACCAACATTTTTTTTCGCTACATTGCACACTTATTTATAGTAGCGTAGCAATAACTGTTAATGCTGTGTATTATTTCTTACAAGTGAAGTATATTATTAAAAGTTGTTCCATATGTTCTGCTGTTAAAATTCGCCACCTGTCGCCAAAAATCCATTTATACATTGAAAACGAACGTTCTATCTCGACAGATTATATTGGCGCATATTTAAATTGGGGGAATATTCGTAAGACGCCATATTTACTTGAGACCCACTTATTTGCCCTGTAGTATCGATGAACTGAGACAAAACAAGGATTATAGTGTAAAACAATTTCTAGTTTTTTGTTCACGTATTGAGCGATATCTCCAGATAAGTGATACATATATTGTCGAGGATCAAACACTACAGTCATCGCATCGATTATGGTAAATTCTCCTGTTTTTGGTCGACGTTCAAGTTGTTCTATAGCGCGAGGAATTCGTGAAAACTTTGAGTGTATAAATTCAAAATCTCTTTGGACACTAGAATCGACAACAACTTCTTGAGCAATTGCAATAGCAACTGCTCCTTTGGCATCCATTGTAGTACGACTCTGTTTATATCATCAAAGTTTCTGTAGTAATACGATGCGGCGATCAGCCAAGTGCCCCATCTTGTCAGTATAGGCTATGGAGGTAGTGGCGTATTGGGTAGATATTCGTACAAAAATCACATACATATGTACGTAGTGCAGCAGCGGCGGAGAAGTATTGCATGACATTTTGTCTGCGAAAATAATGCAAATGCTAATTCACAGTTTGCATTAGGGAGGTGTATGATATATTAGAGAATATTCGAATGTCTATGCAACTACATAATTAGCAAACAGTTTTAAATTATTAAAAGAAATTTGATTTATAATCGAACTAATCCTTTCATATACATACATAGAAGATTTTTTAAATTACAATATTTGCGAGAATGCATAAACGAACTAGTTTTCGTATGGTTATATAAAAATTTATAAAATGTAAATAAACTCACATGGCACAAACTTGGATTTCTTACCAAGGTTCCTGCAGACGGCTCTGGAATGGCTCGCAGATATCCGAACTCTGGTAATAACTTTCTTAAATTCATTTATCTAAACCACTTCAAATTTATATGTATTGTGTGCGATTTATGTGCTAATTTAAGATATACCGTTAGTGTAACGCATACATGTGGTAAGTTAATTTTTTTTGCAAAAATTAGTTAAATAAACTAAACAAGTGTTTGCATTTGTTTAGTGTATTAAATTAATTTTTGCAAAAAAAAAAATACTTACCACATGTATGTGCTACACCACCGATACCAAGTTGCAATCGAAAAGAAACCCTTCATCCTATGATGAATATAAAGATAAGTAGGCTATTTGAGATCTAGATTGTCACTTTTGTGAAACTAAAAAATAAAAATTGTATCTTTATCCTCATTTAACTACAGTCCATTTAATATCGAACAATAACTATATTTCAGTCTGGCATTGAAAAAGTTGAACAACCATCAACGAAACGTTTGCTATGAAAAAAATAGACAGAAAAATGCTGAATATCTACCGTGCAAAAGTAAAATAGGTAGTGTACTGTACTGAAAATAATTAGGTTTTGGGATTTTTGCGGCAATCTACGTAAAATGGTATTTGGCATTGTGTATACATCTGTTATCCTAAAAGGTTTAAAAGAAACAGTGGGTGTGTTATTTAAAAAAAATTAGACTGAGGTAGGTTTCTAAGGAGTCATTTTTTAAGGAGTGTTTTGAGTACCCCGTCTTGTAGGGCACTAAAAATCATTTTCAATGGTACCTTGCTTGTTTTTTATCCTACGGAAGCGAAAAATATGGCCTGTCACATTGAATCTAGTACACCCGGTATATACATCCTTCAAACCAAATACAATAGAAGCACTTAGGTATATAATTTTTTTAACACTCCACGCATCAATCAAATGAATAGATGACCTATAAGACAGGTTCATGATTGAATAATCATATATAGCTAGGTAATTTACATCAGAAGCAAAAAAATAAAATAAACAAAAAATTCAAGGTAAGTTATTAGAACCATTTAAAACTAATAAATGTAATTGTTCGTTGATTTTATTCAACGAAATTATTTTCTCACTACTCTATTTTGTAAAATGCCTAAGACTCTTCCTAAATAATATTGAATGGAAACATTTATAAAAAAGTTTTTCAATTAAATGCACTGAATTCAATTATTCTACAAAAAATTGTCAGTGTGTCTGTCTGTCTGTTTCTTAACTTAAAAGGTTCACTTCTGCTATTTGCCAGCAGAAGAATTTGAATTAAAAAAAGTTCGTTACCTACTATATTTTCATTTAATTCCTTATTTTATAATATTCGTTTGATTCTTGGGTATAAAATGGAAACTTCCTAGGAAGTTTTTGTATTCTCTTGACTCTACGGATAAAATGCTTTATTACACTGATGTAATTTTGACACCATATAAACTGATTTCTACTTTCAGTCGTAGAAAAAATATGGTATATAAAGGTACGTATCCACCAAAGCAACATAAATAAACATTTTGTCTCCATCAACTGAAGGTAACAGTGTTTGCAGTTACTTTATGCTGCCGAAATAGAGTGTCTCCACAAAAGCAACTTAGTTTGTTAAAGAATGTCTACCGACAAAGACCACCTTGCCCGAGCAGCAGCAGCAGCGTATATTATTTTAAGTCAAAAAAATTAAAAAAAAAACACAAATATTGGGTGCGCCCCAATCTTCCAGAGAGAAATCAGTATGGTGGATTGCAGCTTCCTAACGTCTTGAAGAAAGATGATTTAATATCAGAGTAAATCACCAATGGCCACAAACAGAATTTTATTCGCATATCAAATTAAAACAGTAACTAACTGACTCCACAGCATAAACAAAACGTCGCAACTTATATTTGTTCCGACTTGTTGCTGCTTTTCCTTTGAAGTTTGCCGCTTCGAATGGAAACACGCAACACAATGGAACTTTTGCTGTTTGTTGCGGCAACAAGAAGCAGCATATTGGAACATGCAGGAACATTTTAATAAACACGCAACAGAAACATAAAAGTTCCTCTATGCTGCTTTGGTGGATACGTACCTTAAGTTTTTACAGTAAAAAGGTTTATTGTTAATCATTTATTTAGTATCGGTCTATTTTTGCCACCGAGGCACAAAATGAGCTACCCACAACATGAAAATTTTGCCAAGGAATTTTTTTGTCGAACAGTAGCTATCCTTTACTTGTTTAGCATCTTATAGGCAAGGGGCCATCTGCTTTACATCCTCTCCGAAGGATGGTATGACCACTACACAATCCTCGCCTAAGAGTGCATACCTTCAGCATTTTAGACTGAAGTAAAAATGTTAAATTTTATTTATTATTTACAACAAAACTTTGTCTTAATTAATTCGTGTCTACATGTCTTTAATTCCTCTTTTTATTTTGTTGCATTTAAAATGATTTCATAGGAAAATCTTATACTTGTAATTTATTCAATTAGTTTTGAACTAATTAATTAACTAACAGGGGATTTTTTTGATGCTTAAAATAATAGTTCTTGTTTTTAATTTAATGCAATATGGTAATTAATGTAGCAAATTCGTTAAATCTAATTCAGATTATATTTGCTAATTAAAATTCTTATTTAAGAAACATCTTTTAAAGTATTTTAAATATATTCAAGAAATTTGCTTTTTAATGTTTTAAAAATATTTTATTAGAAACTCTACGCGTGTTTCGGCTTTTTAGGCCTTTGTCAAGAGTACAGGGAATACTGAACAGTAAAATTTGTGTTCATTGCTTATATAATATATTGCTTTTAAAGTAGTTAAAAAATAATATTAAAAATAAGTCCTACAATACTACACTACTATATTAGAAAAAAATAAAAATCACAAAATATGTTTCTAATAATCAGTTTTTAATTTATCGGTATCACAGATAATTGTTTTAGGGCCTGTATTACTTAATATTCAGTTATTCTAAATTAAATAATTACAAAACATTGATTTTTACTTGTCTAATTTTCACTTTTATTTTTTACTTTACGACTAGTTTCATCCTATTCGGACATTTTCAAGTAACTAAAAATACAATATACCGTACAATATAACGTAAATACCGAAAAAAAAAAGACAAAACATGTATCTCAATACCATATGCAGGACACCTCTCTAATTCAATCAGTATTACCTTGTCAAAATTTAATATGAAAACATCATTCAGTTCGAACAAAAATGTAGGCAGACTTTTGTACAACGTGGAAAAGAATGAATTTTATAAAAAGTGAGGGGTATATCGGTTAGATTGTCCAGAATGTAATGCAGCATATATAGGCCAAACAGGTAGATCATTCTATATAAGATATAGAGAGCATATTCACACCCAAAAACAACACTCCAACTTCTATAAACATTTAGTAGATTCAGGCCACACTATAACTAATAATTATATGCCAAAATTATTACATATTTGTGAAAAAATTAAAAAACTTTACTAGAAGCTATGGCAATAAATAAGTTAAACAAAAATAAAAATTATAACACATTAAATGATCAGATAGATATAAATAATTCCCAGTTATTAAATTTATTTCAGTAAACTTATTACTGTTGTGATAAAAATTCAACCCAAAATATAAATTTACTACCTCACCCTCTATGCGTTTAAGACAACATAAATACATAGAAAAACCAACCATAAACTTATTTGCTGTTCATTTTATATCTAATAAAAAAAGTCTGTATTTTTAGTTAATGGAAAATGTCCGAATAGGATGAAACTAGTCGTAAAGTTAAAAATAAAAGTGAAGTGTTTTATTTTAATTTCAAAATGGATTTTCACAAAGTAACGTCATCTTCAATCAAATTATTCAGTTATTCACTAAAAACACGTGGAAAAATAGTAAGTTCCGCTGAAAACGCTACTGTTTTCTATAAACCTCTTTAATGGGACAGGTTGAAGCATGAAGTAGAAAATGACTTGAGTATGATAATTAACTGGTTTAATCACAACCAATTAACAATAAACAAGTATCAACACTAAATTTGTGCTGCACTTCTCTAGTTACCATGACAGGGGGAGCGAAATATTACAAAGACCATTAAAATTTCAACTTGTATCAAAATAAATTATTTAGAAATTTACTTTGACAGAGATTTAAAATGGCATTTTAAGTAAACGAAATAATAAAAATATTACTAATATACAGATTCAAATTCATAAATGGTCTAATCTCCATTGAAATATTGGGAGTATTTGGGTGGGGAAGTCTTGTAAAAATTTAATAAAAGAGACCAAATTTAACACAAAAAAGTTTATTATAAAAACTATAATAAATAGAACAAAGTTATTCTCAACTAAAGCACTATTTAAACAATTTAAGGTGTTAGACAAAAGGCAAATACATTTTTAAAAGTAGTCCTGTATCAGCATAAAAATATTCTGAAGTACAGGGTGTCCCAACTAAGACGTCATTCGCGATTTTCTCGGTATTTTTCAAGGCAAATTCGTAGTTCAAAAACTAATGTGAGGTGGTTTTTCCGAGGAATCCGATGCCGCAAGGAAAGAAACAATTGAACATCAAACGAAAAAATTATAGCCGAAAAACCGATTTTGTCAAATAATCAAAATGGCGGATTGATATATTTTTTTGTTATGGGGTATTACTAGAACAAATTCCGTATAATCAATTTTATTGAAAAAATCGGTTCTTCGACCATAACTTTTTTGTTTGATGTGCAATTGTTTCTTTCTTGGCGACACCGGATTCCTTGAAAAATACTAAAGTGACATCTTAGCTGAGACACCCTGTATATGGACCATTAGTAAATAAATTGGCAAATACCCATGCTTCTGAAAAAAGACATGCGAGGTTACTTATTTTTAGATCCTAAACTATTTAACATACTACTTTAGAAATAAAGTCTATACATAGTAAACGCTTTAAAAGTGGAGTACAAAAATATTTATACGTAGATGAGAAGTTAATAACAGATTTATTGATTTAAAAAACACTAGAGTAAAATTACAAGAACAATATCATTGTTCTAAAAAAAATCTGATATTTTATTTGCTTCGGACTATATATTTTTAGAAAAATTAAGTTCATATTTTGAATTATGTAATTAAAATATTTTTAAATTAAATGTTCGTGTTTTCCAACCCCTTGAGAAGTTTCAAGAGAATGAAGCACGTTCTTTAGAGATGTAGGGGTTTTCACTTTTGCATTGTAACTGGAGGGAATCATTTCTTAAAGATTAGATTATCTAATTACAGATAATAATTATATTTGTGTATTTGTTTCTTGAATGTGTAATCATTACAATAATTATTTTGTAGCATATATTATTCGGATCAGTGTCTTTGCCAAGGTTGCATGCATTTTTTATTTCGCTTCATACTCAATACATAGACCTAATTAGCTTTTAAAAATTCTTGTAATGCAAATGATGGTAAACTATATTAAAAACAAGCTATTTGGAAATTGTCAGAACAGATTCTTGGTAAAAATTAAAAACCGAATGTAAGAACGTAGTATTTATAAAATTTAAACAAAAATAATAATTAATAAGAACATTTTCTTAAAACAAAGGTTTAATACGCCGGCGATCTGGTAAATACTCCTATCTCAAAAGGTTGTTATAATTTTCCAAGAGGAGCAAGAAACGTTATATTTGCGTCTTATTTCATGATCCATTCGGATATGAGCTTTGGTCTATATAGTCTATATACTTACGTATCTGGATTAATATCTATTGATCAGCATGGCTTTATGAAGAGTCGATCTACAGTAACGAACCTTGTGTGCTAAACGCAATTTCTTTGCGAAGGTCTTGATCGAGGGGGTCAGGTAGATACTATCTACACAGACTTTTCTAAGGCTTTTGATAGGATTGACCACGGTGCATTGATCTCCAAACTTGATAAATTTGGTCTCTCAAAATCGTTACTTCTTTTAATACAGTCATATCTAGAGAATCGACATCAATTTGTTCAGTACCGTGGTCATAAATCGAATAGCTTCTTGCAAAGATCTGGCGTGCCACAGGGTTCTATACTAGGACCGCTCTTCTTTGTCATGTACATTAATGATATTTTTGAGAGCTTGGATACTAATGTTCACTTCCTGTTGTATGCAGACGACCTAAAAATGTACCGATGTATTGATAATGTTCATGATTGTCAAATTCTGCAAAAGACCTTGGATACCATTAATATCTGGTGCATCAACAACTATCTACCCCTCAATGCTAGCAAGTGAAATGTCATGTGATTTGGGTGGAAGCATAATCTGTACGTGTACAATTATAATATCGATAATGTTGTTTTACAAAGACCTGATATTATTAAAGACCTTGGCGTGTATTTTGATCCTAAATTGTCATTCAATAAGCACGTCGAAATGGTAACTTCTTCTGCTTTGTAATCAGGAACTGCAAAGATTTTAAAAATGTCAACACTCATCGTTTACTCTATGTAACATTTGTTAGATCTCGCCTTGAATATGCTTCAGTTGAGTGGAACCTAATTTATAATGTCAATATATTACAATTAGAGAATATTCAGCGTAAGTTTTTAAAATCTGCAGTGTACACTCTTGAGGGCACTTATCCACCTATTGGATTTCTACAAAATATATTGTTAGAAAAATTTAACTTATCAAGTCTTGCCAAACGAAGAATATCTCAATCAATAATTTTTCTAAATAAAATTGTTAATAATCGGCTGGATTGTATTAACCTATTAAATCAATTAAATTATAAAGTACCTAGAATTTCTGCTCGCCATAACAACTTATTTATTTCACACATGCCAAGAACTAATATTCTTTTGGCCACTCCAATACACCAAATGTATGTCAAATATGCTAAAATCGAAGATTGTGTTAATATATTTTTCTTTAATGAAAGTGTAATTAAAAACTTTGTTTTGCATCTTGATGTTTTGTAATCTACTGTATTCTTTATTTATCTGTATATGTATGTGTATGTATATGTGCAAGTGTATATTTATATGTGTATATACAATTCTATATGTACCTAATCCTGTAATTGGGCTCCTGCCTGTTGGATTTTGTAAATAAATAAATAAATAAATATTCCATTTTTTACACATAGAAAAGTTTATATACGCCTGCACAATAACTAATTAATTTAACTCAGAACCAAAAAAAAAAAATTAAGAGAATTTACCAAACTCCGACAATACACAGTGTGGAGCAACAGTGCGTCGGACTTCAATATCTTGAGTTCTACGATAGCTAGAAATTAAAAAAAATACAATACTCCAGGGAAATAAGGTTAAAATAAAGGCCATCTGCGGAATGAGGCCGAACAAGCTGAATTTTTGCAGAGACCTTCGTTTTGATGTTCCAATGAAGCACAAAAAAATCTCATATGCCTACCCTTGTGCGTCTGGAGATATCGAAGGTCAAAGATCATGAAAATCGGTTTTTCGCGAAAATCTCGCTTCCAGTGCATCTGACGTCGTAAGAACCCATAACAAAACTTACGTAAAATAGTATTCTCTACAAAATTGTTCATATACATTTTTTTCGTACGACCAGCCGTTTGAGAAACATGCCGATTTGACTCACTCGGCTCAAATATTTCAAGCAGAAAACTGCCCGCCAGATACAGTATTTCAGAACGGAAAGCGTTTTCTGTTAGTTATGCATGGTGCTCCAAAAGATGAAGGGGAACCTTGACAAATTTAGATACACCCAATTCATTAAGGCTACACGACTTAATAGACCTGTTAAATTGTCATCCCTTCCACCTACCAGTGAAGCAGCTCGACAGCATATTTATCGGGTCTATTACCAAGTACAGATTTGGCTAGGGAAAAATCTACAACCCGAAGAATGGGGTTGGGATTTAAAAAACGACATACTACAGCCGAAAACAACACTACTGCCACCTGCTCCAGACGAACTATTAAATACAATATTCTGTAATTGTAAAAAGGGGTGTGGTGCGCAGTGCGGGTGTAGAAAAGTCGGGCTGCCATGCTCCAAAGTTTGTGGTCAGTGTCACGGACAGGCATGCCTGAACCCGTTAACAGAGTTGCAAAACATCGAAGACTTCAGTGACCTTGAGCCTGAAGAGGTTTTGCCAACAGACATAGAGCCAACAGATATAGAGGAAGCGTCTGACGAAGATATTGTGTTGATCGAGGTGCTAGTGGAACCCGACGAAGACGAGGAGAAAGACAAGGAAACATAAGGCGTGGTGTGGAAAAGAATGTATTTTTTGTTATTAATTATTTATTATATATTTTTTTATAAATAAACAAATTTCTAACGGCTTTAATAATGGGAATTTAATTTTCCAGTCTAACAGATTAAGAAAAGTGCTTTTATATTTATAGCTCTGCAGTATAATACAGTATTACCTATTACGAATGCGCGCTCCCGCTTTAGCATGCTATATCTCGAAAACGGCTGGTCGTTCGAAAAAAATGTATATAAACAATTTTGTAGAGAATACTATTTTACGTAAGTTTTGTTACAGGTTCTTATGACGTCAGATGCACCGGAAGCGAGATTTTCGCGAAAAACCGATTTTCATGACCTTTGACCTTCGATATCTCAAGACGCACAAGGGTAGGCATATGAGATTTTTTTGTGCTTCATTAGAACATCAAAACGAAGGTCTCTGGAAAAATACAGCTTGTTCGGCCTCATTCCGCAGAGGAAGTTTTATTTCTCTGGAGTACAAGTAAACTAGATAAAAAAGTCTATAACTGGAAATTATGTTTGAATATACAGGGCGAGCCAAGACGAAATTATAGGATCAAGTGGCTTTTTCTTAAATGTAATGCTATGTATAGCAGTACATTTTGAAGCCTCTTTCTAGACTCTATTCATTGCTATATTACTATTGACTATCTCCCGCTTGGATGTAATGAATTTTTTTGTTGAAATAATGCCATCTGCAGATGTATATTGAAAAAATCACGCCAGAATTATGGGATTTAAGAAAAACTTATGTGAATACTAGTTACGAGACATCTATTTAATGTTTTTGAATCATTTTTACTTCCTTAAAATGTACAGGGTGGCCAAAAATTATTTTTCAATTAAGAACTTTTTAAATTGAATTTTCTCAATTATTTCAAATGGAGCACCATGTATATTTTTCGACAATGTGGTGTAGAAATGAAAAACGAATATTTTTTGTAAGTACTTCCTTATGGCTAATTGCAACCATTTTCGTTTTATTGAGCAATAAGTACAAAATAGAATAAACTTAGAAAATAGAGGTTTCTTCCAATAATTTATTAGAAAAAATTATAATAAGTCCTCCACATGTTGCCCATTTTGATTGGCACACACCTCTATACGCTTTTGAAATGAGGCTATTTAGTGGACTATTTCTTCCAATCCATTGAAGTAGGTAAATAGTATTTAATTGGTCCCTTACTGTAACAGTTTTTTTGTAAATTTGTTTGCTGTTTCCATTATTCGACAAGCAATAAAACCTCAGTTTGGTATAAATTGTCTTGTACAAACGAGCATTTATCACACTTATCGGTCGTCAGTTATCATTTGTATTAAATTTAAAATACGTATGGACCAAAATAAACAGTACTGAACTTAATTGGCCCAAAATAAACAGTACTGAACTTTATTTTTTTATTTATTTAAGAAAGACATATTATTTACACTTTATTACATGTTCTAAATATGCACCTCCTAGTTCAAGACAGACTTCATAACGACGTTCCAAGTTGGTCGTCATCGGAATAAGGGTTGTCTCAGTTCTGCGAAGAAGGCTTGAATGGCATCCTTTAATTCATCGGTGGTTTGTGATGACTTTGTGAAGACTGCATCTTTGGCCATGTTCCAAATGTATGCGTCTGGAGAGGTGAGGTCTGGCGAATATGAAGGATGTAACTCAGTGGCGGTCGGTCCATGGAAGCAAGGGAAGCAGTGCTTCCCCTGGGATTATTTAAAAAAACACATAAATAGAACCTAATTATTATTTATCACATATATTAATCATTAAAATTTACTTTTACCCAATTTCAATAGATACGGCCCTGCTTTTATGCAGCTGAGATAATGTTGCACGCTAAAACCGTATCGATGACGCACTCGATTAATCAAGCCAACACGAACTCGCGCAACTTCAATATCTGGTAAGTAGGTAACTTATTGAAATGCATCCCATCCCACTTCATAATCTTGATATCTGAGCTGTATAGCATCGTAATACGTTTTATTTTATAGATTTTAATCTCGATTTTAATATCGATTTTAATATTATACTTAATATTAATCTTCCTAGTATTATTCTCAGCTTTTGTGCTATGTTTGTAAAAACTTTTTTGGTGTTTCTAAACCTGTGGTGCGGCGACAAGTGATTTTTAAAACGTTGAATGCGCGTGTACGCAGATTTAGAATTACTTATTAAATTTGGAAGCTGGTTCTAGCACTGTGGAAAATATTATTTGCGTTTGTGTGGTGTGCAATTTGTTGAAAAGGGGATTTTCAACATATTCGTTTCAAGATAAACTGGATATTATTAGAAATGGGAAACCAACACCTGATTTAAAATTCTTAAAAACGAAAGTTAAATCATGCTATAGGTACTTTAATATTGAAGTGTACAGTGCTAATCAGTAGTTAAGGGGTTGTGAAAATTTGTGTAAATTGTTTTGTTGGCCATGTGTACTGTTCACAAATGAAAAAGTTGTTTGGAATAAAAATGGCTTTTCAGATTTAAACAACATTCACAAAGTGACAAAAAGGCATGGTAAGTGTGAAACTCATTTGGGAGCGGTGCTAAAAGAATAAACATTTGGAAAATCACGAATTGAGCATTCATTAGATCAGCAGTTGAAAGAAAGTGTTAAAAGGACTTATTGATATTGTTTGTTTTCTCGGCGAAAATGAACTTAGTTTTAGAGGTCATACTGAATCTCGAAGCGTTGCTAATAGGGGCAATTTTATCAATTTAGTTGATTTATTAGCAAAATACGATACAATTTTAAGTAACCATCTGGAACACTCCACGATATTTCGCGGTACATCAAATCATATTCAAAATGATTTGATTCAGTCGATAAGCAATATTGTTTTAGAAAAGATCAAGCAAGAAATAAAAAAGCTCTATTTGTTGCAGTTATGTTAGATGAAACAACCGATATTACGAATATTAGTCAGTTGTCAATCGTAGTAAGCTACATAAATCCAAATGGGAAATTCCAAGTGCGCTTTTTTAGGATTTTTAGACGTAGCAACGCCATGAACGGCCGCAGCTTTATATACTATAGTTTGTCAGATAGTCGATGATCTACAGTGTGGTGCCAAACTTATCGCCCAAAGTTATGATGGGGCCGCTGTAATGGCTGGTGAATTGGGGGGCCTGCAGGCCAAAGTAAAAAGAGACTTTTCAGAATGCAATATTTGTACATTGTTTTGCGCATCGATTAAATTTAGTTCTAGCTCAATCTGCAGCGTATCTTAAAGAGTGCAAAGTGTTTTTTTCAAGTATTAGTGGAATGGCTGCCTTTTTTTCAAAATTATCAAAACGGACACGAGAATAAAAACTTTTTCAAGAAATTTAACCAGTGAAGAGCGGCTTTCAAAATTGTCCCTGTTAACAATGGAAAGTGACTTTGTGAAGATGTCAAAAAATTCAAACTTTTACGACGAAGTTATTTCCGACATCGCAAAAAAGGAGAGACGGATTAAACTACATTGTAAATAGGTAGGTATGTGCATGTTAACTACTTAACAAACTCTCTATTTCGCTGCGGGTTCAATCCTCGCCACCGGCGCTGGCAATGTCGGTGGATATGGTTGTGTGTCTGCGTTTTTTTCATAAGTGTAACCCTCGCCCGTGCAGCTTCGGCTTTGGAATCGGGGGTTGTCTAATTTTTGTGGTGTTTTTATGTTTTATGTTTATTGAGGAGTGGCAGTCCTACAAGTGTACTTTTTCTAGATGTCATAACTTTGCAGCTTTCGACATTTGTTTTAAAATGAGTATACGGAAGCCACGTCCCTTTTCTTAAAATAATTTTTTGCCTCGCTTCGCTCGGGGCCTCGCGCTACCCATCACTCTATATCACAAACTGCTTCCCCTGTATCAAAACTCACCGCACGCCCCTGAGGTAACTGTTGATGTACCTGAATCACATACGAAAATGCACCCAGCTCCGTCAGGACTCTTTTGCAAGGAAGTTCTCTTTAAACTAAGTTGCAAAACGCTGTCTTTCGCTAGCTGACTTTCGGATTTTCTAAAATCTGCACAAAAACGCGTTCATGGTTATTGTTGATGTTAAATGTCTTGGGACGCCCCGACTTTCCTTTTCGCTGGCACAATACACTGCCAGTATTTCTGAATTTTTCAACAACCTTTAAAATTACGGCATTACTTGGAGAATGTTTATTAAACTGTTGTGTGAATTGTTCACACACGTATCGCAGACTTGCACCATTGCGTCGCCAGATTCCGTATGACCGAAAATAATACTCCACCAGAAAAACTTTTTCCCCTGTACTTAACACCATGTTTAACATAAGCTCTGCTAGTTAATTGTTTAAGGTTTACTCGACAGATCTATAATAACTGACGTAGGTATGACGGCGCGCGCATAGAGACACCGCCAACTTAATTTCAGTACTGTTTATTTCGGGCTATACTGTATTTCGAGTTTTAAAAAATAAATTTTAATAAAGCAGAACTTGTAGACATGACATTACATTTTTAGGAAATAAAAATGATTCAAAAACATTAATTAGATGTTTCGTAACTAGTATTCAGTTTTTCTTAAAACCCATAATTGCGACTTTGGTGATTTTTTCAATATGCATCTGCAGATAACATTATTTCAACAAAAAAATTCATTACATCCAAGTGGTTGGGAGATAGTCAATAATAATATAGGAATAAATAAAGTCTAGAAAGTGGTTTCAAGAAATGTACTGATATACATAGCATTCCATTTAAAAAAGGCACTTCATCCTGTAATTTCATCTTGGCTCGCCCTGTATATTCGAAAACAATTTCCGATTATAGACTTCTTATCTAGTTTACTTGTATTTTTTTTAATTTCTAGTTATCGTAGAACTCGAGATATCGAAGTACGACGCACTATTGCCCCACCCTGTATAAAATTTAAACAATAATTGTCACTGTATGGGAAAAACTTAATTAGCATTCATAGCTAAATCTTCTGTTACTGTTGTATAGACAACAATTCAAATTAATCGACACCGAAGAAGTTTCAGTTGCAAAAATCGACAATATTTGAAAATTCCAGCAAAATGTTTACAAATTTAATTTTAATTGTTGTCTGTATGGCAACAAAATATTTTTCCATGGTCACTCACTAATCAGTTTTTTCTCTGTATGCAGTATCCTTTGGAAAAAAGCCAATAAATGGCAATAACTTGCTCCGGACTGTACAAAGTAATAGATCATCAAAAAATAGGTGTGATATTTTCTAACGAATTGATTGTAGAACATTTCTATTAATTTTAGTATTACTCACTGTGTAATAACACTAATACAAAAAAAAATATATTTCGCGTCAGCAAATATTATTTAAGATGACACATCAATAGAGAAGAAATTAAGCATAATGTGTACATTTACGTAAATTAAATTATTAACAAATTCATCATTATTGTCCTGTCCCCTTTATCCTCTCTTTAAGTGGATACCAGTTTTCAATTTTTTTTGTTTGTTTGCAGTGTAAATGAATTATAGTAGATTTAAATGATTACATAATGCTAAAAGATGATATAAAAACGGTGGTAATTTGCAGATTTAAACATAGTCAAACCAACCATGAGGTGGTTTGGAACGTTAATCTTGTTAGCTGCAGTAGCTTACACTAGCAGAGCCGAACAAAGTGCTTCAGATGCAAATTCTCTACCAAGGCCAGTTGGTGTAGTGTATCTGATTGAATTGATTTCAGCACCTAGAGGAAAAGCACCAGCTTATGATGAAGAACTTAGTAATATTATTCCTGAAAGTACAATTAACAATAAAGAACATACATATTTGTTGATACGTCCCATTTCCAGAGAAGCTGAAAACGAAGCAGCCGATGAAGAAGTAAGTTTTATCATGTCATTTAATGAATAAACGAGGGTAAAACTTTTATTTAATAGTTATTTGCATTCAGAATTGTGTTGTATTATTAAATTTAGCTGTAGTTTTAAATATGAATGGAGCATTACATCCAGTTTAACAACTTGTACGAAAAACTATTATTTTTCAGTTAGGTTTCCTTCTTGATCCAACATTGATGTCTCTTAAAATTTCATAGTCTAATGTTTTTTATTAAGAAATTCAAATATTTAAAATTTTTTTGCCATTAGGAACAGACAAAGTAAAAATTATGTTATCATTTCAGTTTATAAAAATTTCAAAACATTCTAATGTTATTTTAAAAAAACAAACTATATTACCTCGTACAATTTTAATATAATGCGCTGAACTTAATTACTGACATATTGAAATCTATTAGTATTACTAAACTGTTGGCCACGTGAAACTAATAATGTAATTTTCTTGTGTAATTTTGAACAAGAATATCTTCAAAACAATAAGAGATATCGAGGTGAGGTCTTGAAGATATTTTTGCAAATTTAATTTAATTTCATTTCTTCAAAATTACACAAGAAAATTATATTATTAGTTTCTTTTTGCCAGCAGTTTATTTAGTAATTAATTTATGTATTTTGATTTTATTTTCAGACTGGTGCATCCCCTAAATATGTAGTACGTAAACGTCGAGGCGCGTATGGTAAATCAGGCGGCGGCGGATATGGTGGAGGTGGTGGTGGAGGCGGCGGTGGAGGCTTTGGAGGCGGCGGCGGACTTGGTGGTGGTAAAGGAGGTGGCCTTGGAGGTGGTCTTGGAGGAGGTGGGGGCCGTGGAGGTGGTCTTGGAGGAGGAGGTAATACAATTTTATGTCTATATTTAGGATTCCATAAAACTGTAATTTAAATACCATAGTTAATAGATAGTATCCGAATTAAAGGTGTAAGTGTAAGGAGTTTTATTATAATATACAGAGTAAGTAATTAGTACAGCCCATTCGTTCAAAAATTTACATCAATATTGAAAGAAATACATTTAGTGCTCTTAGATTAATAAATTGCAAATACCGTACGTATGCCTGACGCACAAAATCACTAAAATTGTATATTACAGATATAGATAACATGATGAGACTCAATTGAAATTGAGGATTTTATTACAAAATTTTCTGATTTTTTAAAATATGCTGGATAAACCAGGTAAAAAATTACCTAGGTACTATTCCAAAATCGGCTGGAACAAAATCACTTTTAGTATGTAACGTAACATTGTAAGGCTTATAAAATAATGCTAAATATTTAAACAACTTCCTTAAATTAAATTCTGACCATCAAACAAATTTAATGATGACATTAACAACATTAAATTTCTTAAATTATACCAAAACACCTTTCTATTTCTTGGTCAAAATTTCATTTGCATTTAATTTTTCTTCTAAATTAATTATATACGTTTCTTTTTAGGTCAAGGAGGGTACGGAGGTGGCAGTCATGGAGGAGGAGGTAAGTTACAAATTTGTTCAAGATTATTGCTTCGAAATCTATGGGTTTTATTGAAACGACAAGTTTTGACAACGTTAAATTAACATTATTTAAAGCGTTTAGATAAAACTGTTCTCTTAAACGTTCACAGAACATCTATATCAACTGAATAGTCCATTGAGGTCGAACAGAAACGTTTTTAAAAGGTTTGGAGTTACGTATATTGGTAATACATTTTAAAATATCTGACATGTTCGTTTCACATATACTAATATTTAACGTTTATAATTTCGTTATCTGAAACGTGTAAAACTGCGACATTCTTTTTTCAAATGGTGTTTGGACATTATAAACATCTTTTAACGTTTTGTTATTCTATAATGCTTTGTACCTTCTAAAAAGCAGTTTTGACCCAGAATATGTTTGACTTAATTGGTCTGCTTTTACCTAAGAACATAAGTAGTGGTCTATTATCTTTATATAGTAGTTTTGTATATCTTAAATAATGAGATTAAAGATTCTGCTTTTAGTCATATCGTAATTGCATCCTGCAAACTCACCGAAACTAACCAATAAATAATGATTTGTTCCAACAGGCAATCCAGGACGATTCCGAATTTGAAATTTCATTTCGATTTCAACAATATGTTCCATCTACATAATTGCTTAGAATTGCATTAAAATATAAAATAACAACTATTTTCTTTACGACTTACAAGTGAAAGTATGAAATAACTAGTTTGCATTTTTACATTTTCAGGAAATGGAGGCTACGGAGGTGGAGGAGCAGGAGCTCATGCATCTGCATCTGCAACTGCATCCGCAAAAGCTTAGTAAGTTGCGAAAAAGTATTTTGAGATTACCTGTAAACTTAGATTTAGTAACAAAAATTAATTTTATGGTTTATTGATTTATGTAATTTTTTTTGCAGTGGAAAATAATCAACAATCATTCAGCATCCTGGACCAAAAGTTGTGTGTACTTATTAAAAAATTTTATGTAGAAATTTTAAATAAAAATTTCAAAAAAACAGATTTCATCTAAATTACTTTAGTCATCTCTCTTAAATTTATAAACGTTAATATTTTTTAGTTTGAAAAAGATTTACGAAACAATATTTTTAAGGACAAATTCAATTTCACACGATTTGAAATAATCTACCATTATAGTTACTAAGGTATCGAGGGTGTTATACAGTTATTAAGGTATCAATGGTGTTTTAAGGATAATAACACACCGAGGACGGCAGTCTACTTCTCGAGGACCTCTGACCTGATGGACTGCTCGTCGATTGAGGGCGTCATTTTCCTATAACACCCGTGTTGCCTTTAATGTTTAATGCCCTACTAGTCTGTTATTTAATTCAAAAATTCTTTGACATTTACGATTAACATGACATGTTCAGGGCGATTTCATTTAAAAAAGAGTAACAATCAAAATTGCAACTGTGCAACACATATTATTTGTCAATAACACCATCACCATTTAGGTGTTTTGTATTGTGTTGTGAAAATGTTAATACGTTATAAATTTATAATGCTCTAGGGCGTTATGGATATTCATAACGCCCTAGATTGTTATTTCTCATTTAATGTATCTCAAAATAGGGTTATTATTGCCAAATAAGAGACTAATAGGAGATTAATAATAATAACACAATAATATTTATTTACAATTTAGACAAACAATACAAAACATACAAAAAAATTTAGCTAAAACGTAAACAATATGTATTACTATTTTATAACAACATATAGACCGGGAGCTGGTGAACATTCAACCCGAGTCATTAGGTAGAAAACGATATGTTAACCACCCGTCTATAGAGGCTAAGTGGCAGCGTAATTTGGTGAAGGGGGCATCACTGATAAATGGTATAAAATGGACCTAATTCAAACTACAAAGTACAACAAAACAAATTACACCATTTAATAGAGGGAACTCTAAACAACCTTATTTAATAACAGAAGACGGCCTCGTCGGCAGCTTAACTTACGGCAGACAAAGTTGAATGTGACAAAAATGCTTTCATCCAAACTATAACATACAAGAATAATCAGTACACTAATCGATTTATCTATTCATGCACTTTTAGAATTTGTAACGGCAGACGAAAAATTTGACAGCATAAGCCCAGCAGACGCTAAAAAAGGATGGCGCATAAGTGAGAAGAATAAAGGCGAGAAACTAGCGTGGGAATGAGAGAGACAATTCAAGATTTTAATGAAAATTTTTGCGTTACAACATTAATTTTCACTTAATTGCCTCTAAATGTACACAGTTAAAAATTCTTCTATCTAGGCATAATATTTATATTTAGAGTAAAAACGTTCAAAATAATTAAGTAAATATTAAGTACTACGTACTACACAGGTTTCATGCACATAAGTAGGTGCAGACACAAATATAATTCAAATTTAAACATAATAGAATTCATATAATGCAGGATTGCTTATTAGTAACTTTGTTAAATTACATGTATTTTATAAAAATGCAATGCAACTTATAAAATTACCGTAATTTATATGTTTCGTCTTGTAATTTATGTAATTTATGCCAATTCGCTACCTTGGAAATATAGGGTCTCTGTTACAAATATAATATTTTACAATATATAATATTGTTGTCTCAGACACGAAATAATCCTAAAAGGATTTATCTACAAAACCGTATATGTAAATAAAGGAGCAATATATAACTGTAGGAGTTAGCTTGGGATATTTTTTGTTTCAATTTATTTGGAAATTGACAAAATTGTAACAATTTAATCTTATATTGCAATATTGATATATTTATATGTACATGCTATACAAATTAAAACCTCCTAACAAAAGAATAGATTTTATTGTAATTGTAAGTTCGACAGAGGAGATAAATAGAGCATTATTTATAAAATAGCAAAATACACACACCCTATATAATAGTTATTTCATATTCACCAAAGTATTTAACAGAATAAAATTTAGTAGTTTTTTTATTTTAACAAAATTATTCGTAAAATAAAAGCATGATAAAATTAACCTTCACCTTGTTCTGAGAACTGTGTATAATATTTGTTTATATGACTACTCGGAACAAATATTGATCATATTTAGATTCGCAACTGGTTTATGATTACATAATTATATTATTGGTGATTTACATACAAGTTTGCGTATGTAAATAACTAATAACAAGATTTCGGTAGACATTATTTTAAGTTGTTTGTATTTTTAAATACTGAGATCTCCCTAATTGCATCTATACAGGACTTCTTTGATCTCTTTACCGCCGTCAAAGAAGATGACGTTTTTGATGTTGCAAATAAGTTTGAATTAGACTTTAGTAACATATTTATCTAGCATTTAATGCGTAAATACAATTTCTTATATTTGCAAGAATTCTAATATACATGATGTCCCATAATTAAGTACCTTCTTTAGGGGGTGATAGAACTAGAAAAATAGGTTGAGTTTTATATATAAACATATACTTTAAATCAGTTCATAAGGGAGCTACAACCTTTTGTAAGGGGTAAGTAGAACAGCTATTTGCCAATAAATTCGAAACGTCCTAAGTTGCAAAAATTAAATTTGTTCCATTTATTAATTTCAAAATGTTACATATTTTGTCAATTTTTTATCCAAATATCATGGTTTGTTGGGGTAGTTACAAAGATGATGACAGTGAATATTCACCATAATTTTTTTGTCCTATTTTTTTTAGTCATTTAAAATACGGAAATAAGGACCATTGTTAAAAACTGCATCAAAAAAGTGCTCTTACTAAATTTTGATAGAGCCATCGTTTTAGAGTTATTTGTATTTTAATATTGTAATACAGGATAGGTATTCAATAATGGATTGGTAACTTATACCTCTAATTTAAAGAGAAAAAAAGTTTATTCTATTTACAATAATTTTCTAATTAATATTATTTTAAGTTTGTGTCATAGGTTCAGAAGATGATCAAGATTTAAAAAAATAAGGTAGGCTGGTTATTTATAAACATTTGCCAAGGGATTTGGCGTTATTTGCTAATAAATTTAAGAACTAAAGTTTTATCAATAAATTTGTGTAGCTTTAATCATCGAAACACACTAGAAAATTATACTAATAAATAATATAAAAAAAACAAAGGCAATCGCTATAAAATAACGGAAAAATTTTCTAAACTAAGAGCTAAAATTGTTTGCTATCCTGGTTTACTATCTTAGAGCATGGACTATATTGCAATATTGAAATGTAAATAACTCCAAAACGATAGGTCCTATCGAAATTTGGTAAGAGCACCTTTTTACATGTAATTCTTAATATTGGGCCTTATTTTCTTTAAATGTCAAAAAAAAGTAAAATAAAAAAATTATGGCAAAAAGTTCACCCTCATTTCCACTGTAACTACCACACCAAACCGTGATATTTAGCCCCTTTAATCGGTTGTGGCTCTCTTATGAGCTGATATGTTTTTATACAAAATTCAATTTATTTTTTTTAGTCTATCACCTCCTTGAAGGAAAGTACTTAATTATGGGACACTCTGTATAAATTCCTATAGTAATTCATTCGCTCCATTTGTATATTTGCGTGATCAGGGAAGAACATGCATGCATATAATAAAATAGACATTTTCTCATATTAATTATTAAATACGAGGGCTCTGAAGGCCGCAACAAATAAAAAAAACTAGAAATTTCTGCTTTAAAACTAGAAATTTATTCTTTAAAACTAGAAATTTCTACTTTTAAAGTAGAAATTTCTACATTGAAACTAGAAATTTGTACTTTAAAACTAGAAATTTCTACTTTAAAACTAGAAAGTTTTACTTTTAGAGTAGAAATTTCTTCTTTTTAAAGTAGACATTTCTACTTTAAAACCAGAAATTTCTACTTTTGAAACTAGAAATTTCTACTTTAAAAACTAGAAATTTCTACCTTTGAAATTAGAAATTTCTAGTTTTAATATAGAAATTTCTAGTTTTAAATTTTTGACATTAAGAGGCGCGGCGCCCAAAACGGGTTTATTGCCAATACCGCTTTACCTTAATCTGCGGCTTTACCAGTGGCTTCTAGGTAAAAAAATGTTCTGTACAAAACTTTTTAATAAACACCTATGGAGTTTCAAAGTGGAACTGATCAATGAAAGTTCCAAGAACGCTCAGTTTTAAGCTAAATTTGGATTTTTAGAAAGTTATGTCATTAAAAAGTTTCTAGTTTTAAAGTAGAAATTTCTAGTTTTAAAATAGAAATTTCTAGTTTTTATTTTTATTTGTTGTGGCCCTTCAGAGCCATCGTAATTAAAAGTACGGAAGAGGCAGCAAAAAAAAATCTCCGGGAATCGACTTCAACTTCAAAATGTTAAAAAATTGTATCTAATGAAATAACACCTATATTGACATACATAATCAATTTGTGTTTTGATACTGGTCGGTTTCCAAAAGTTTTTAAGATAGGAGTATGAAAACCGCTGTACAAAAGTGGAGACAAACAAAAATTAATAAAGGCCTATATCGCTAATCTTTAATTTTGCTAAAATAATAGAAAAAAATTTTAAAATATAGGATAGCTAACTTCATAAAAAAATACAATTTAATCTCCGATAATCAGTACGGTTTTAGAGAAGGAAGCTCGACTGAGAATGAAATAAGTCAAATAATATCCCATATATGTATACAATTCATTAGATAACAGTATACCTACATTATGCATCTTTGTTGATTTTTCAAAAGCTTTCGACACAGTCTGCCATAAGAGGTTGCTTGACAAATTGCATAATATTTGCATTAGAGGTAAGGCTTATGATATTTTAAAAAGTTACATATCAGATAGGAAGCAGATACTTGAAATATATGGAATTATGAGCAGTCCTGGTACTATTACCTATGGCGTTCCCCAGGGTACGGTTTTTGGGCCACTGCTTTTTACCATTTATAAAAATGATTTATTAAATTACCAGTCAAATGGAAAAATCATAAGTTTTGCTGATGTTATGGCAATTTTATATACGAGCCACTCTTGGATGACTCCGAAACAAATAGCAGAAAATGATTTTTTCACATTGTGCAATGGTTCCAGTATAACAAGTTAACCTTAAATTGTGATAAAACTAAATACTTACCTTTTACGTCTTACACTAATAAATTACCAAATATGGGTCAGGCAAAATACCACAATTTCTGAATCCAGTTCCATAAGATATTTGGGGGTTGTTGTTGATCGACACTTAAGATGGGGTTAACATATTTACATATAAAAAACATTTACAGATTTACATATTAAAAACCTAACTACTGATAGTATTTCTTTCAAAATTTATGTTCCTAGAAGATTGTCTTGACATACCTCATCTAAATATTCTTAATTATCCTTTAGTACAATCCCAGATATCTTATGGAATAATTGGATGTGGAGGAGTAACGGATTCATACTTTAATGTTAAATGTTGTACAGAAGTGGATTTTAAAGCTAATTAATAATAAAAATCGATTCTATCCAGCGATTTATTGTTTAACGAGGCATCTGTACTTGACATCATACAGATATTTGCTTTGAAGATACTGCTCAATATACTTCAGGGCAAAATAATTGTTAATGGCGCTAATCACACATTATGGGACAAGAAATAAAGACAATAAAATTATCTTACCAAAATGTTTAAAGACCGTTGGTCAAAGGCACAGTAGTTACATACTTTTTGAAATACTTTCTGACACAATAATAATTTTTTTTTAAACTTGCTTTTCTTAGTCGTACTAAAAAATAAAAAATAATTTCTTTGCCAAAAAAAAAAGCAAGGCGTGCGCACTTTGTATGATTGTACGCAGATTGTACAAAGAAATCATTTTTTACTTTTTAGTACGACTAAGAAAAGCAAGTATTTAAAAAAATATATATATATTTTTTATTTTCCACTTTTATATATATATATATATATATATATATATATATATATATATATATATATATATATATATATAAAAGTGGAAAATAAATATATATATATATATATATATATATATATATATATATATATATATATATATATATATATATATATTCTGTATTAAAACAATTTTATTAATTGCTAGTATGGTTTCGATTCTTACAAATGACAACCCATAACATGTCCACTGTCCAGTATTGTACATATTATATGGTATTGGTATTTTTCACTAATAAGAAAATTATAAATCGTCCAAAATTTTGAATGGAAACTTAAAAATAATGAACGTAATATGTTTCAAATATCTCCTGCAGAAAAAAATAGGGATTTAATAAAATAGTGCCTAGGATTGCATTAAACGATATGTTTTTGATATGTATATTTTTATTAAAAAGATTATATTGTTAATAAAATTGGAATCATAGAAAATTGAAAAATATGACCTAAACTAATAAAAAATAATGTCAGAAGTGGGATTCGAACCCACGCCCACAGAGTGGACCAGAACGCTCATAACCTACGAAGCAGGCAAGGAAACCTTGAGTCTGGCGCCTTAGACCGCTCGGCCATCCTGACATATCAAACTGGTCGCATTATACCCATACACCAGTCATTACGATATTTTTTTCATTTCAGATAACATATCAATTTAGAATTTAGTTGTTTTAATACCAATTAATTTAAATCTAGGTCATACTTGAAGTATATCCACAAATAAAAAAAATCACTTGGTAATACATATTCTTTATTTATAACATTTCACATAGCGAATCAAAATTGAAGTATTTATAAACCACACAATTTTCAAACAAATAAAAATCGGTACTTTTTTAATAAACTGTGCATTTTATACAGTAAAATAGTTATTTGTTTAACTAGTACAAAAAGTGTATAGGTACATATTTGTTGCACGAAGCGTGAAGTTCGAAACGAAGTCGAGAGCTACAATCATGTTAAGTGCAACAAATATACTTTTTGCACAGGTTGCACACATTTTTTTCTACGATCGAAATAAATAGATTTTTTTTTTATTTTTATTGAACAGTACATTACATTAACAAAAGAAATATTACTAACTCTTAGAAAAGTACTAACAAATATGAAGAGCTTTTTAACAGTTACAACAAAATATTCATATTTCAAACTGACAACTGGAAATTAATTCCAGAAATTGTTTCTGTCAAACACCTCTCACAGATCACAGATAACTGAATAAAATTTCGTTAGTAACAATGGACAGATTAAAATTAGAGTAAAAAATTGTAATTATATAATACCTGCATACATGTCTTTGTCATATCAAATAAAATTTTGAGGAATATATAACAGTATATTTACTACGTTTACACGTATACCCAAATTACAAGAAAAAATGTTATATTTTAGATCAAACTCGTAATCAATAAAATATCAAAATACTTTTGGCACAGTAAATAGTGTTAAAAATATGAACTTTTTGCACAATCGTAGAAAAAAATTTTTGCTTGGTTCCATTCGAGATTTATTTAATAAGAACATTAACCAAAATCCTAATATTCAAAAACTTTTGGAGATAACATGATACATTGGTACCTATTTTCAAAATCATAAAAATGAGGAAAATCGAATTATTTTAAAATATAAAGTGTTCTATTTAAAAGACCAAATAATATGTCATATTTTTTAAATGCGATACGCGATTCTGCGAAAAAATTAGTTAATGAAGGTCTTTACCCAATTTTGAAAATTTAAAAAGTGACCAAGTTATTTCAAAAAAGGGCTTTTTTGTGTGATGACCTTATACATCATTTTAATGTACAGGGTTTTCACGCTGAGGGGGTAGTAGTATTCCTGCGTGAACACTCTGTACATCAATGAATTACCAATGTAAGGTTCTTACAAAATTTTGCGGATAGTCCTAAACTATATTTAACTTTCAAGTACCAAGAATGTATGTCAGACATTCTTAATTTTATTATTTTAAGCCGTATACTTTGGCTTTCGCAAAGGTGGTACATTTGTCACACACTGTATGTACATTCATTTAATATTTTATGAAATTATTAGTAGGTAGTAGGACAAATAAAACTACTGTTCTTTATTTAGATTGACCGGTTTGTGCAGTATAATCTGCCTTCGTCAGAATCTGTAATTTATTAATAGTGTGACCAACGGATTAACAAGATACTAAAAAACACTTATCAGTCTAATAATGAAACCTATTATTTCCAATTCAATTGGATTAGTCATAAATAAATAATAAACATACATATTCAAAGTCAAAACAACAATAATTGACACATAAAACATTAAAAAATAACAATGCAATAATTACTACAAATTTGATTTTTATACGTGAACAGTTAGTAGTCTGATAAAGGTTAAATTCTTCTTTTTGATAATTTTGTGGCATTCATTTTTATCCTAAATCATATTTCATATTAGAGCATAGTTAGGTTGAGGTTGTTCATATTCTTCTTCCTCTATTAATTAATGCCATTATCATACAAATTAGAAAGACGACGAGTACGTCAAATTTCTAACCTGACTTTATTTAAAAATTAAACTTATTTAATAATGACATAAATTGTACTTAAGTTATCTACATCTGTTCTTACATTAACACAATTTTTGTTATAATTTATATACATCATTTCTAGTAAAAGTCTAAATTCTGTTCAGTATCTAATATTTTTGTTTCTCAAAGTTAAATTTACAGTTTTGTTCTATTACATGGTTAGATAATGCTGTTGACGTTTTTTTGTTTTTAATATCGTATTTATGGTTGTCCTACTACCTATAGTTTCATAAAATAAACAAATTACAGAACGCACTTCATTTAATAAGTCTGCAACTTGAGCAAAAATACATGTGAATATTGATTTGATACATGGTAAAGATTTGTATCTGTTTTGTATGGAAGAAATATAAGATTACATTAGTTTGACATACTCTCATGTATGTAGATACATTCAATATATAATTCTTCCAGTTACGGTTCGGTATGAACTTCGTGCGATGTATTCATGCAGTGGAAGATCTCTGATAAATATATAATACCTTCCTCGTCCTCACCTATAATGTCCACACGACATTATTTTTTTTATTTCCATCGTAAGTCCATATGGATATATGGGATATTCTGAAAATGTACATAAAATATAAAAATGTTATGTAGATAATCAAGTTACGGAATATCCGACATATATTAATGGAGATGCCTGTAAGATCGCATAAGTAAACCCCAAAAATCCCACTTGTTTTGTAAGTGCCTAGAATATTCAATATATCCAAGAATATAATATCCCTAATATATACTGAGGATGGTATGCAGAACATATTTAGTGTGTGCGGTAATTTCACTAGTTATTTTTTTTTAACCTGTTATTAAAATTATTTTTTTTAGCGGTAGAGGCCATTGATGAGGGAAGTAAAATTAATAATACAGGCATTAGAAGAATAAACCTATACTTAATTTTAATAAAATAATGTTGACCAATTATGTTTTTCTTATTTCAAATACCTAAAGCAGTTGTAAAAATAAATTAAAATAATGTTCATTATAATTTTACTAAGAGAAAAATTATTGGTATGTCACGTACTATAGGCTGGAGAAAAGGATGTAATCGCAATCGACCATTTTACCAATATTCTTTGAAGTTCTTGTAAACACCACAGATGATACAACGCGGCATCTTTTGATGGAAAGACATAGTTCAGAATCTGACATGTTTTACGGGTTACTGCACATTTGGCGTTCTGCATATCTCAACGTTGTTCGTCATTCGATATTAGTGTATTTAGCATATCATAAACAGCAATCTAGGGTTCTTTGACTACGAGGAAGTCATGGGGCATGTGCAATTAAGAAAAACACATCACATTCTGAACTATGGTCTTAAAGAATATGGATTTATTGTAAAGTTGAAATTTTGATATTTACGCAATAAAGAATTTGAATTAAAATTTAAAAAACTATAACTCTTTAAATAATCAAAATGGATTAATGAGTTTTGAAACGTGACGATAAAATGCTCTCCTGATTTTGAATAAAAGAAACAGATCTTGCTAATATTTTACAAATTGTCTAAAAGTTATCTGTTTGGCACACCAATTTGCAACTTTTTCCCTCAAATTTTAACAGCAACCTTTTTTTTTTGAAAAACTTAATGATTTACGAAATATCTCCTGGGATAATATACTCGTATTCTACTTAAATAAAATAGAAGATAAGGTGAACTTTATAACAGACAATATTACACATCTTTTTAACATACATGTGTCTAATGTAACCTCAAGAGTGTTCAAACCCCATGCCCGTTAGTTTACTCCCGCAAAGAACTTTGGAAAGCTATAAAAAAATTACGTATTAAAAATAAACAAAATATCGATATTCCACTACAGTTAATTCAGATGAAATTAATAAATATTTTTCATCGGTTTTTAGTACCTCCAATAATTGTCCCGACACTTTGAATAGATACGCTACAAATAAGTTTAACAACGATTTACCTTTTTAGTTTAAACTCGCATCAATTAGTGACGCTGAAAGTGTTTTTTTAAAAATCAAATGCTCAAGGCTGGGACGAGGTCTCTGCTCTAATTTTAAAATACTGCTCACCAATTATTTGTAAACACATAACCCACATTACTACCTGCTGTTTGGAGACAGTTCATGTCACCATTTAATTTGAAAATGTATTCATTGGAGAAAATAATATTTTTTATCAGAAGAGGATCACCATTGTACATATTCATCATTGTTTCGCAAAATTGTATCCTCCGATCTGGATCATCATCACTTAGTTCTTGCACAAGTTGAGTCTTAAAGGGATGCCATTTTTCTAACTTTAATGCTGTATGTACTGACGTTTTAGGAACATCATAATTGCGACTAACCTGGCGAACGCTGGTATGTGAATTTTCTTCAACAGCCAGTAAAATGTTTAATTTTGTATCCTCGTTAACACCTCGGCGACCTGTTCTGGATAAATCTTCCACCGTATCAGTCTCTAATTTTTTTTTAAATTTTACTCACTGTCGATTGAATTATGGATCGTTCGGGATATTCAGTATTAAATAAATTACATACTTGTTGTTGAGTTCGCATCCTATCACCATACCCCATCATGTAAAGAATTTCAATTCTCTGCTTTACAGATACACTCATGTTATAAATTAAAATAAATCGACAACAATTATTCAGAAACCATTACTGGGGTAAAGTATTATTAAGTGCTTCATGATCAAAGACCATAATGATAAAGCAAAAAACAAACAGAAACTAGTCTACCTCAAAAATTAACAAAAAAGGTGTAAATTTTACTTCTCGTTTTTTTTTTTAAATGGCTGTATCTTCTAACTTATAAATTTTAGACCCTAAGTGTGATACATATTTGGAATCAGTTGTTGAAGTAGAATCCAAAAATGGAGACAATATATATATATATATATATATATATATATATATATATATATATATATATATATATATATATATATATATATATATATATATATATATATATATATATATATATATATTTAGGAAACACTGATGACGTCATAACCAAAGAAAGTAAAGGATAAGGTGCGCAGTTGAAATTAAAAATTGATGTGTTCGAAGATTTTTCTTTAATATTTCTGGTTTAAGAAATAATGAATTTCATTCCATATTTTACGGACACGGACAGTGTATAACAACAGTGATAACCAGTTGAAAAACACATGTAAATAAATTTCAGAACAAAACAGAATCATTCCTTTTTTTCTTTATAGTAGATTTTCCTGATTTTATTTTCTAAAATTTATTTATTCAGTCACATTGTTCTATTTTGATTATATTATTATATTAATTACGATAAATTAATTGACGATATTGTCGTTCAGTACATTTTTATTTTTACTTAAGATATGTTGGCACGGTCATTTAATATTTATTTCTATAAATTTATAATTATGTTACTTGTTTACTTAGTATGTTATTTTAGGTATAATATTAAGTTGAGTAGGTTTAGCTAGACCTCGCCTTAATAAATAATTATAGTAATTATTATACAATTTTTCTAATAAAGACAATTAATTTTTTTGATTTTCACTTTTTTTTCGGAATAAACGATGCCGGACGGCCTTCCTGTGACCTACGATATCACACAGGAGTCGCACCGACGAATTAACTACAGCCACTCCCCACATCCCGGTTAATCTGTAGGTACCAGAATCGTGTGCCCTAGGCAGACGGAGAGAACTTAGAATGACCGCCCTCTGCATTTGGCCTGCAAACCACTCAGGTGATTTATGGTAGGCCGGTATGGTCTTCAATTCAAAGAGTAACGTAGGCTTTAGCTCCCCGAGTACACCCATCATTAGGATGACAATCTTGACAAAGTAAGCTGGATACAACATTTGAATTTCGTACCGGAGATCGCGATAATTGACCGTTCTTCAGTTACATGATGTTTTATGAACCGTAAGAGTGGATCAAGCTTCTGCATAATGTTACATGGCATACTTCTGCCATGCATAAACTTCAGACTCAAAAGTACTCCACCGCCACGTTGACATGATCTACTCTACTCATTCGGAGTAATGAAGTGGATGGTAGACGAGCTGCGTCAGTTAGACAGAGATACCCGCAAAATGATGAATATTCATAGAATAAGTATTCATTATCTTTGGATAATCTAGGATGAATATTCATCGTCTTGCAGGTATCTCCATCTAACTGGCGCAGCTTGTCTACCACCCACTTAGAATCGGAACAACAAGCTATTAGTCGCAGACACCTTGTTCTCTCCCGAAAGTTCGGAAGACCAAATCTTTTGGAGTTCGTGGTCTGTACTTACCGCGGAGAGAATCCTTTTTTGTTTTAAATCCTGGATGTGCCGTTGCTGCACACCCAGGTATGTGTAGGTCTCTACAGCATCTAGATGTCAGGATGCTTCTGTCTGCGAGCTGCTCTACCTCAGAGACCTCCACGTATCGTCCTATCTTGAGGTGGACGATTTCACATTTATCCAACCCGAATTCCATTCCAATAATCCACGTGTACTCTTCGACCACTCTAAGAACATTTTGTAGTTCGCGCTCTCCGGAGATATAAAGTCTAAGGTCACCCATATAAAATAGATGGCCGGGTGGTTTGCATTAATATCCGCGGGTTTGGCGGAGCCCAAGAGACAACGGCAGCAGAGAGATGCAGAAGAGGAGAGGACTCAAGGAATCACCTTGGAAACGCGTCCTCCAGAGCTGCAGCAGCTGTTTAATGCATCTCACTAGTGGTGCTGGTACGATAAAGCAATCGAGTAAGTGCAGCAATAACTCGTGAGTTATTGTATCAAATGCCTTGAGGTAATCGATCCAGGCAATTGATAGAATCCGCCTATATTGCACAGAATCTTGTGTAATACAGCGGTCTATCAGCAAGCTATCCTTGCAACCTACCATGCTCTTCTTAACACCACGCCGTTCATGTATCTGCTGGAAGACCGGATCAACAGACCACAGTGTCCTGGCATACAAGATACGACTAAATATCTTGAAGCAGGAGTTGAGGTATGTGATCGGCGTATAATTCTTCGGATCGGAAAGATCCTCCTTTTTGGGGATCAACACAGTACGTCCCTTGACAAACCAGTCTGGAATCTGCTGTCCCTCGTTCAACCATGAGTTGAAAACTCGCGCCAGATTATTAATATTATTATTATTAAATATTGACAGTTATGTTTTAAAAATATCATTTGGGTCGCATGCTCCAATATTAAGATACGACCTAATCAAATTTGGTGAAATATACAATAGAACTTCAATTAAATGTAAATGTTATATAAATACAGAAAGTGCATGTTTCAGTTCCCTGATGGCTTCCAATGAAGAATATTTTATAGGCGCCGTTAATGAAATTCTACGAAAAACTTCAAACGTCGTTGAATTCGCACACTACAGTATGCACTTCATTACTATTACGAGGTTATTGCAGTTCCACTCCTGACTGCATCGCATCATGCGGGATTGGCAGGATAAGGAGGGTAGCGGTAGCACAGAACGACAGGAATATTTCATTGAGTAACGGGAACCCGGCCGGGTCGATGGTTTCATTTGGGGCTGCTGCAGCCGCGTTGCCATGGGCGACAAAAGCCCCTTTTCAATAAAGCTACTCACACATTGTAGGTCACCATGTCGAAAACAAAATCAGAAATTGCTATGCACATACACTTATTTATTGCGAAAAAATCCCATTTGGTAATACGTAATCTTTAAAAAAAATTCCTTTAGAGGGGGCTATAAAATAAATAATAATTCCTGACCACGACCGATAAGTATATTATAATCATAATATCCCACAAAACATCGTAAATTTGAAACATCTGCAGCAATGTCTTTTTAATTAATATTTTGTAGTGCTGAAAAACTAGATCGTCGCAAATAAGCAGTCAATTATATTTTGAAAATGTTGATGGGTAAAGTTATACAATATGTTCATTTGAACACTGTCCACCTTCTTTTTCTTTAAAACTGTAAAAAATTAAAAAATTCCCCGCGTGGCGTTGACTTTTGTTCCAAGGGAGAACTTTTTTGGTTCTTAGGCAATGATGATCAATTCAGCCCCCTAACGCTCAGCCAGCACACTCAACTTTCAAATATTAAATGAAACTATTCCCCTTGTTATACATCATTTTAATGCTAATTCTATCGTGAATACGAAGAATTTTCAGTTTCTGAAATCGGTTGAGATTTGGGGAATTTATGGGTAAAAAAATTTGACTGGTTTTTTGAAAATAACAACTAAAATTGTTATTATTTTATAAAATTTTCAAAGTGGGCACCGTTGGTGCCAAGCCAGTTATACAGCCTTTGTTCAAATTACTTTAACAAAAGTGTCACGGGAGATGCCACGATATTCCTAAGTTATTCTATTTTTGAGATTTAGTATTGTACAGTTGATTTCAAATGGCCTCACAGAAAAAATAAAGGAGGATATAAATCGGGGAAGCGAGCGGGTCTTCTATGAACCCTCTTCTGCCTATGCATTTACCTAGAAACCACGCATTTAGGCACTGCCTTACTGGTGAAATGAAATGTGGCGGGTATCTTGTTGGAAAATCAGTTCTTTAAAAATCGTGCCAAACGTTAACAATAAATAGTTTTCGGTCACAAGTTCTTTTTAAAAATTTACTCTCCATTCTGTTATCGGTCCATTTGTTCGAACTTGTTTATTCTCCGAATGCTGGCTATTAGCAAGAGTTAGTTCAACTGACATAGGAGATACCTGGTTTTTTTTTCGGTATACAACACAATATACCCTGTTAGAAAAAGTGTAATTTCCACCAATGTGAAAAGCTTTATGAAACAACGCTCCACAGTATCAAACTTATTGTCTAACTTCGAAATCTGTATATAAACATCGATTTCGTAAAGGATCTTTATTTGACCATGTATTTTTAATAAATTGAATAATTTCTATTTCAGTAACTAATTAATTATTTTTTGGTTCTTACTTATACAACTCTGATTCCAATAGCACGATGGCTCTGAAGGGCCACAACAAATAAAAAAAAAACTAGAAATCTCTACTTTAAAACTAGAAATTTCTACTTTAAAACTAGAAATTTTTACTTTTAAAGTAGAAATTTCTACTTTAAAAACTAGAAATTTTCAGTTTCAAAAGTAGAATTTTCTAGTTTTAAAGTAGAAATTTCTAATTTAAAATTTTTTACCTTAAGAGGCGCGGAGCCCAAAACGAGTTTATTGCTAATACCGCTTTACCTTAATCTGAGGCTTACCAGTGGCTTCTAGGTAGAAAATGTCCTGTATAAAACTTTTTAAGAACAGGAAGTTTTGTCTGAAACATTTTTTTTGCAAGTCGAATAGACATGGATGTTATTTATAAAATTGATTGCTCAGATTGCGATAGGTGTTACATTGGACAAACCCAACAATATTTAAATAAACGTATAAATCAACATAAATTGTCAATTAGAAATTCCATAACTACTCCTAATTATTCATGTAGCACAGCATTAGCAGAACACGCCATAAATAATTCACACAGTTTTAACTTTCCGGATACAACCATACTGCATAAAGAAAGAAATACCAAAAAACGCATGTTTTTGGAAATGGCCGAAATACAAAACAACAAGAAAACAGTAAATTATCAAACAGATATAGAAAATCTAAGTAGCATATATCGCAATCTTATTCAATAGTAACAATTTTTAAACATCCTGTATATGTGCTAACTGCAAAACCTCTTCTCAACGGCTATCCAATATCATGAGAATGTTTACAATAACTCTGTCACTCGGACCATAAATATTCTTCAGCTGTTATAATTACCTACTCTTAAAAAGAAACACATCAACGACCACACCAAATACTGATCATTCTCTGCCTAACTCGTCGAACTACACGTACATCACATACCCATAAAATAAAAAAAATGATGAAAAACAAAATAAAACCCACCCATACAGTGAAATTAAAATAGGAAATTTATATTAGGTAAGAAAACACTTTTTTAGATATGCATTCTGTCACTAATCTAATTTACGACTTATGTAAAACCATTATTTTTAATTATTTTTAGCTTTTAACCTTGAAAAAGTCCGAAAACTCGGACGAAACGTAGGACAAATTGTTCATATACTTGGCTGGAAGTCCTCTAGTAATAAAAATAGGAAATAAGTTTTTCTGTTTTTTATTGAAGAAATAATTTCTACCTTAACAGCCAACAACTTGTGTAAGATATCATTTTAAAATGAGCGTTCTTGGAATTTTCAATGATCCGTCCCACTTTGATGCTCCATAGCTCGATGTCTATTCGACTTACAAAAAAATGTTTCAGACAAAACTGCTGTTATTAAAAGGTTTATATAGGCCATTTTTTACCTAGAAGCCACATGTAAGGCGGTATGGAAACATAGGTCCGCCTAGCCAGGATGCTATTGCGAACTCAATCGAGGAACACACTGTATATGTATATTTTTTTTGTTTTCATATTATATTTTTCCATGAGCTTCACTATTTATTTTTATGTTTTGCGTTTTCATTCTTTGTTGTGATATAGGTTTTTTAATATTCAGTTATTCTGTTTTGTGTAGTAATTATTGTCATATTTTTTTTTATATTCTTAATTGTTTTAAAAAATAACTGTGTTCTTGTTGCGATTTATTTAATTTTTTTTCAATTTATGGCACTTTTTATATATTTTATATATTTTCATGAGGTAATTAATAGTTATTTTAATCAATGCTTACTTTGATATGATACATACATATATTTATACTGTGATTCGCCATTCTCTTATTATTCATCTGCTTCCTATATGCGACGCCTCTGGCAGAAAAAAGTTAGATCACGATAGCTCGTAGGCGGGTCTGTTTAAGACCTGTCTGCCAATCAGAACTAGCGAATGACCGCCGTTTAATACCCTACCACAATTTTTGGATGTTGGGAATGCGGCTCACTAGTAAACAGTAAAGTAAACACTGATTTTACAATACAAACTAACTGCGACTACACTGAATAATGTACGGATTTGACCATTGAAATACGTTTCTCAAGGTGAAAGCTACTACTGTCGTTAACTTTAGTCATGACAGTTAGTAGTACGTATGTTGCATAATTACGTGACGTCACAACTAATACAGTCTAGTAATTATTATAATTTCTATGTATTCAAATTTTACATACAATATTTTTGACAAAATATCACTCATTAGAGACTAGACAATCCATAATTATGTATTTCCTTAGCATTTCTTAAATTTCACTTCATAAAAAAAGCAATACGTAGAATACTGATAAGTAAAGCTGGCCGAGTTGGCTGGAGTACAGCCACAGTCTTGCGCTGGCGTCACACGTGCCGATTTAAAAGTGATTTACGCTGCAGTCTTATTTGAAAGGTTGTACCTATAAATTATACATAATGTCAAACGCGCCAAAGGGTAAAAAACGACCGTACGCGGACACAGTGAATAAATTTATCGCTGAATTTCCGGATTTATTCTATGACGGATGCAAAATAATTTGTAAAGTTTGCAATCAAGACTTAATGTGCTGGCACAAAACAGACTGTCGTCGTCATATCAATACCGTGCAGCATCAAAATAAAAAAAATGGCATGCCTTTGACAACTCAGTTTATGTTTGATTTATTGTTAATGTTATTCCGCTACACATACTGGATAAAGAACCATTTCGGGAGTTTTGGAATAAATACAATCCCCAGGTGAACTTACCAAGTCGTACATAGTTGTTCGTGAAGACATTGTAAATAGGATTAAATGTGGATTAAAATATACACGGCTCTGGTTATGTATTGACGAGACGACAGATTGTAAAAAAAATTCTATTTTAAATATTATAGTACGTGTACTGGACCCTCTTAAACCAACATTTCCACTTTTACTAGCTAGTAAAAGACTAACTGCGTGTACTGGCGAAATAATTACGCGTGTGGTATTGGAGACATTCGAAAAATTTGAACTTTCAACAAGTCAAGTATTGATGTTTGTGACTGATGGTGCCGCGACAATGCGCGTGGTAGGCCGTTCTCTTCAAAGAGACAATTGTAGGTTTTTACATGTTACGTGTAAAGTGCATGCGTTTGTGGCAGAAACGATTCGAAAATGTTTTCCAGAGGTAGATGCATTAATAGCAAATACAAAAAAAGTATTCCTCAAATCTCCTAAGCGGCTTCGAGCATTTCAGAGACAGTGTCCTGGTGTCCCTGAACCACCAGAGCCGATTCTTACACGTTGGGGAACGTGGTTGAAAGCGGCTTTTTATTATGCTGAATATTTTCAACAAATAAAAGCCGTGATACTACAGTTCAACCCTAACGAGGCTGCAGCTATTAGGGAAAGCCAGACAAGCTTTCAAGACGTTTCCCTTGAAACAGATTTAAAAACTATTAATAACAATTATAGAGAACTATACGACGCAATACAACAATTGCAAAATAGTTCGTTGTCGTTAGTGGAATCGCTGCAAATAGTGGACGTAAATACACAGCTACAGGCTATAAATGACGCAAAAAATAATCGCGTTAGTAAAAAATTCGAGTGTATTACAGAAAGATCCTGATTTTAGCAAATTAAGACAAATCTGTGATGGTGCATCTACAACTTCGTTAAGTGAGTTCACAGATTGTTTTACTTATGCCTGTATTACATCCGTAGATGTCGAACGGTCATTTTCAAAATACAAACATATTTTTTCACCAAAGCGAACATCGCTGACGGAGACAGCTGTAGAAACATACCTGACGCTATTATACTATAGATCTTCCCCACTTTGTGATGACGACAACCAAACTACTTCATAAATCTGCTAAAGAGGGTGAGGTTTATACAAATTTTTATAAAATGTAACATTATTGTTAAAATTTATTTCCATTTATTGTACTCATTCAAGTATTATGATATGATGTAAACATATGAGTCATATGACGGCTCTGTCGGCCAGGTGACCTCGGCCAGCTTTACTGATAAGAGTGAAGTATAATCAGATCATTATGTAACTACAAAATGAAGGAGGAACGGACGGGCAGAAAATAAAAGGCTGTTTACAAACTACCTTATATTACGTATATTCTTATTATTTGGTTTAAAATGTAAACAACTGTTTGTGTAAATCCCCTGAGCTAAAATAATCAGTCTATTGTAATACAAATAAAAATAATACAGTATATATAATGTCTATGGTAATGTCAAATTATTCCTACATTATTTATTTATGTACCTATTAAATAAGTACATTTTTTGTACATGAAATTTGCACGATTTTTATAAAAAAAATCAGCATTTATTAATATGGCAGTTATATACACTGTTATGCTAATAAATGCATATACAATACCATTACAAACATTAATTTTCTTAGGAGAAACACACGATTTGTAAAAATTTATCGATGAAAGGTTTGAATTTACTGTTTTTCTAACAGTTTTCATGATAACGTGAATTTTTCAGTTTATTGTCAGTATTTTATATAACTAATTTTATTCTTGTTCAAAGAAGGCAAAGAGTCAAGTTTGTACATATTTGCATAAACTTACACGCTTTTGTCCATGTCTGAACAAGAGTCCAATAATTTTGGAACATTAAGTAAAATAATCAATATTTACAGGAAACTAAAGTTTAAAAAAATAGTATTACTGCATATAATTTAGGATCTATGCAGATATCTTGGAAAGACAAGGAGCCCAAATATTCTTACGTTTAAATTATGAAATTAACTAGAAAATTTACGACTTATATTTTTGTTGTATATTTTTGAACGTTTGTGACAAAATATGTAAGGGCTCATTTAAAAAAATAAAAATCAGTTGAAAATGAATAAGACCTTGGATAAAATGTTGACAATATTTCACTAATTGAAAGAGAAACAATTTAATTTAAACCCTGTAATAATTTTACTGTGCGTTTCTCTTAGGAGAACATAAATATCGTGGATATATTTAATGACTGGCAGTATATTTGTAAGAAATGAAATAAATTTGACATTTCAGGTACAACAATGGAAACAACTCTTAAATTACGAGTGGCACAATGTAGGAACCTTAAAATTAAAATAATTAAAAAATAATATCTTCATAAAATGAGGTAGATTATCGATAATAACCTGCTACTTTGGTTGGTAGTTCAGGAAGACCTAACCTAAATATTAAATTCGAAAAATTTGAACCGTGACGTGACTAAAATTAAGAAAATGGTGTATTTCTTATTTAACGTAGGTGCCGTTCCCAGATAGCATATCAGTGGCAGATGGTGGATTTATGTTATGCCATATCTCAGTACTGAAGCATGGAACCCAAGCAATATTTTAAGGCAGGACTACTAGTACTGATTGAAGAGGTTTTGCAGAAAAAAAATTGAAAACAAAATTGAGAAAAAATAGTTACAGAAATGCGCTGCCAACCCAGATTACTTCTATAAATATTTGCAAACTATTTTTTTTTCGTAATCAGAAGGAAAATTTATCACCACGTTTTTTTTGGTTTTTGAAAATTTTGATTTTTTATAAAGTTATGACATTTTGAAATTTATACAATGAAGAACCTAAATTTCAAAATGTCATAGCTTTACAAAAAATCAAAATTTTCGAAAACTAAAAAAAAAACGGGGTGATAAATTTTCCTTCTAATTACGAAAAAAAATAGTTTTACGAATGGTCTAGAAGTAATCTGGGTCTGCAGCGCATTTTTTGTAACTTTTCCAAATTTTTTTTTCAATTTTTTTCTGCAAAATTTTTTCATTCAGTACTGATAGTCATGCCTTAAATTATTGTTTGGATTCCATGCTCCAATATTGAGATATGGTATAGCCTAAATCCACCAGCCGCCTCTGCCGCACATAACAGCCAATGGACGTCCATTCTATATCCAGAACTAATGCAAAGGTCTATGGACACATTTTGGACGTCCATGGGATGTCCATATCAAATATCCAGTGGATGTATGGAATAAGGTTATCCAATTGACATCTATGTTATGTCCTTAACGTGTTCAGAGACCCTGGACACAGTTTGAACACCCACTGGACATCTATTTCATGTCCATAGATTCACCCATTCAAAAAAATGGATGTCCACTGGAAATTCATTGCGGACGTCCATTGGACGTACTTGCGCTGTCTGGGTTTTTAAGTACTCCATGTTGTAATCGACGCTGTATTCAAAGAATGTTGTAAAATAACCACACTCTACGAAAAATATCTCCTGTTGACATTAATATTAATAGCATAAAATTAAAAAGAAAAAACTTGTAATAAAACACTTCGAAAATAACTAATCTTGTCATAATTTAAATAAAAATAAAAACAAATAATTTAAAAAACAATGACAAATCAATAAATAATATTTCTTTGTTTTCTAATAAATATATAAATAATTACAAATTTTGAATTTGCGTCTCATAAAACAATGGGGTTATACTACATATCCTTATATATTAATTTAGTTTTAAATCTATTGGCATATGAAAAATATATTATTCTCTACCACAATTAACAAATTTACATACAAATAATCCATTTACACAATTCTAAATAAATATTTTGAAACGTTTTACTAGTACAATGTGAGAAAATAGAGGTCTTTTGAGCTGAGTTTTATTTTCATCAATCAGTTACAAAATTTCAGAACACACTGACAAAAGTTATGCAACCCAAATTACCAAATGTATATTGAAATACCAACATCGCCTTGAAAGAAACGCCACATCTTGTAGTGGACTTTATGGTAAACATCACATTTTTAATAAATCAATAGTAAATTTACATTAAAAAGAAAATTTCACAAACATTATCCATAAAATCTGTATAGAATTAGGTGCATGACCTCTTTTTCAGTACTTAATCTCATTTACAATATGTTATGTATAGTAAAAAAAACAGTGATACCAGTGAGTTAACTCATTGATATATAATGAATTATGTTTTCCTGATAATACGATAATAATCGTTGACCGTTATAACAGCATTTTTTAATTACATAACTTTATAGGTTAATTTGTCTGAATTATTTAAACTGTAATGAGTAGGTTAAGGTTGAGATTCCCCTGAGTGAATAGAAGGCATTTATTTTTGGTTTATAAAATATACTCCTGCTCATTTGAAGTAGATCACCAGCAATTAGGTAGGGTGATTTTCAAATTGATTTTATTTTTGAACTATCTCGCACATTTAAATTTTTTTATTTTTTTTCTTGATTCTTGCTCTATAAGAGAATTGTTAGTCAACTATTTCGGACTTACTGTTTCTTTATACAGAGTGTTTAACTCCAATATGTTATTTAGGCCAAGTTTTGCTGGGGTCTGCCAGAAGCGATCTGTCAGTATGCAAATTAACAGGACTCTTCTTGAATTATTGCTTGTGTTTTGAATATTTGGAACACTTTAGAAGATACGATTTTCTTAATAATGCTATACATTTCATAATTGTGTATTTTGTATTCGGGAGGCCATGGCAAAATGAAACTTCTAATTAATTTTGTTATTATTGACAGTTTTGAATAAGTTTCTTAAGTACTATTGCACATTTAATGTAAACCAGCCAGTAATCAGTAGAACATGGAAATGGTTCTTGAACAGTAATTCTGTAAGTTTTACTCATGGTGGTGGGAGAAGACGAATAGATAGATTGTTAGTAATTAGTGTAGATCGCTACTGCTTTCAAATTTGCACAATATTGAGGAATTCGTTATTAAGAAGAAATATCAATATCTCCAAGCACTATACAAAAGTGTTTATATCGAGTTAATTTGAAAGCTCAATGACCCTTCCCAAAATTTCAATAGCCAATAGAAGAAACAATTACTCAGAGTGAAGATGATGAAAATGTTGTGATATCAAGAGATATCACAGCTCTTATGATGTAGGGTGCAAATTATAACCGGGATAGGAGCCAACTTTGCACGTTCGTTAACCGTACCGTAATTGCTGAACTAGAAATTTTGCAACATGCAAACCTCTCACAAATACTCTTGGGGTAGAATTTACCTACGTAGACGATAATATAAGGCCTCACAGAGTTCTACTGGTTAATATTTTGATGCTAACCATATTAAACACATTTGGGACTATTTAAAAAGATGCATAAGTAATCATGATACTCCAGCTGAATATATTGCGGAATTGGGAAATGTTATCATAGAGGAGACATCCATCAGGACATAAATTATCATTAACAGTACACCACAAAGATGTGCAGCTCATCATACACGCCCAAGGTGGTCCTAGTATGTATTAATTTGTTGTAATGTTCTTCATGTTTTGTTATTTCTCTGTTATGCTTTTATTATTTAAGTACAAGTAATTGTTCAATGTCTAGTAGCGTTTAATTTTGTGTATTAATGTACGACGACTAGAGTATAAAATGTATAACATATACAAAAAATCGTATCTTTTAAAGTATCCAAGATATTCAAAATGCAAAAAATGCTATCAATTCAGGAAGAGTCCTGTTAATTTACAGGGTGATGCATACTATCAGATCACTTCTGGCAGAATCCACATATGTACTTGGCCAAAAAAACATGTTGGAATTAAACACCCTGTATAAAAAATAGTAAGTCCGAAATAATTAGCTAAAAATTCTCTTACAGAGCAAGAATCAAGAAAATAATGAAGATGTACAGAGTAGTTCAAAAATAAAATCAGTTTGAAAATTGCCCTAATCCTGATGATCCACTTGGGCGGGAATGTATTTAAAAACCTAGTATGGAATAATATTTAAAATGAATTTGGAAGGTCATAAATTTTAATCCCAACCTTAAGATGAACCCCCACTAAATCTTTTCTTGCACCCACTAAGCACCCTTTTGGCTGTAATAGAAATGACTAATCATTAACTCTAATCCATCTTCTAATCTAGGTGTAATTTGAAAATACTATAATTGGCGCTATTTACTTTGAAATGAAAAAGGGGCAACATCAGCCACAATTTTTCTCAAAAAAGGTGGAGATACGAATTTAGCCAAAAAAATAAAATACGTCAATATTTATTCAGGAGGATAGTGTGCATTTTAACACATTTTATTGAATTAGAAAGTTTATTGATCTTGGTTTTAGTAAAAATTTTTGGCACATTTTTATTAATTCTTGCTTTTATATGCAATCGTTTTCAATTTTAAAGGGAAACTTCATTCTCATTTCCGACATAATTATTACAGTGGTCCTATTAAATAACTTATTTTTAGAATGCTCGACAGGCAAGTAAATACACAAAAAAATCCACAGAATTTTAGCCCCATTTTTAAGGATTGTGGATAATAATTTCATACTAATAATTTTAAATAATTGTTAGTACAAAATTAATTTCCTTTAAATCACAGCGCGATATGTAAATTCGATAGTTTTATGCATAAATGTCCGGTGTGACTTTATACATTGCACTAGAAAAAAATAGGTGTCATAAAATTTGTGTAATTCGTTCGAAATTTTACAAATTTTACAAAAACCGCATGCTTGAAGTAGTTAATCAGCAACAGCTAAAAGTTTTATGAAAAGGGGTAAAATTTCGGATGTTGCTGAGATATATATTTGGATCACTTTATTGTAGCAACACATAAAAAAATTACAATAAGTTTTCATACACCTGTTTATGTTAAACTAAAAACGTAGATACCTATGAAAACCAATAGGTTTAAATTCAAACTATCTACCTGTATTCTATAACACAATTAAAAACAAAATAAGAATTAAATATTTTTTCAAATAACGTATATATGATACAGTTTGCGGCGTGAAAAACCGAGGAATTTTTGAAATTTTTCAAAGTATTTATTTCATTTAGGCAAATATAGCGAATATTTTGAGAAACAGTTTATGAAAATAATTTTTCAAGAAAACAGTGTAACTCTATTATACTTATTTCCAAAAATTTATGATTTGTCGGATGTTCCAAACAGCCGCATGTTCATTTCTGCCCAGATGGAAAAGTTCAGATTCTCACAAATTTCAAAAAATCAAAAAATTCCTGTCGATTTTTACTTAAACGAAATACTGATCCTCATTACGTTTTTAACAAAAATTTTCATATCATTTCGTTTCCAGAATTCAACTAAAATTATGATAATATTTCCAGAAACACATATTTTTTTATTGCTCGAGAACTTAACACACTAGGTATATTCAGTACAATCGAGTGATCCAGATGCTGTGGAACTAATACTTACAAGTCGCTATCTCCAAAATATCGTTGGGCGCCAAAAAACTTAACTACTTACAAAAACTGCTTAAAGTATAATTTTAACGAAACCTAGGTATTTCATAAGAAATTCATTTCATTATTGAAAAAGTTTCTTGAATTACGAGACAAAATTATTATTTACTCGTATAATAAATGCGAATAAAGAAGTTTGTCGGCACATCGAAGATCAATAACCAAATACAGATTTGTATTAGTTAACTCGTAGGTAAAATAGTTTACTTTCAAATCTTGTAATGTGCAGACACCTAGTGGCATTCTTTATAATGAACACATTGTAGGCATTTTCTCTATTATCGGTAGCTACTCGGGTTGTAATCCTTCAGAGACAGTCGAGGATGACTCACGAGATGTAGCTGCGTTTCCGTTCCCACTTTTATCTGGTGACTCTTCACTTTTCGGAGTTTGACTCTTTTCTGTTCTTAACGGACAGTCTGCTATTAAGTGTTCCTCACTTTTGCAGTTATGACAACGCTTTGGTTGGGGGCCCAATTCGCATTTTGCTGCTACATGATTTGCGAATTCGCCGCAGTTGTAGCATCTGAAAGAAAATTAATTTTGAAAATTTTTTACGTTAAACATATGGCTATTCAATAAACAAATTACTCAATGCAAACGAGTTTGACAAATATTTGTAGTTGCCCATATTAACGGAAACTTAAATTTATAGGTGTTATATCCTTTTGAAAATAAGTAGGATAATTATTTATAAAAATTGCCAGTATTTTGACACACTTCTATTTGCTTAAACAATATCGGCTATAATTCCATTTTCCATTTGCATTTTATCCAGGTTTGCTTTCATACCTATCGTATTATTATTTTCACGATACAAATTATCAAGCTTCTTTTCAACTTCCAATGGTTCATCCCCATCAGTTTCCTATAGTTGTAATGTTTGATACATTCTCAAACCAATCGAAAACCTGGACTTTCTTGATTTCAATTTTTAGAATAGATCGATTGTAGTAAATCTACAGAAAGGTTTATTTAAACATATTTCATCTCGGTTACTAGATAAGAAACGAAACAAAAATTCTTAGAAACAAAAGAGGAAAAACAGGAAAAGAACAGAAATATTGTAGGCATCTCATCACCTTCCTGGATTCTCCATTGTAATTCTTCTGATGCTTTCTACCTACAAAGTCAGTCAATAGACAATCTGTACCAGATTTTTGTTACCTACATTAGATATTTCCGTGATATATTTTTTCCGGTATATCACGTACTAAGGATATATAACATGATAGAAACAAAGAGCGAAAAAGACAACAAACTAATATAATCCAGAAGAAGAATGGTTCAATCTTACATAAATTAAAATAAGCTTCCATTATATTTTCCTCCAGCTTTTTATGTCCCATATTACTTGCTGTGGGGGAGGGGATCTCCCAACGATAACAAACGTGATTCTAATTCTACGCACTATGATTGTTACCTATCATAAGTCGGCAATTATAATTAGAAGCAGAAGTTCCCTACGTCAAGTTTATTTAGATATAATATTCCTAGGATAAAAACAATAATTATCTTTACATCTTTCTTTTTACCCATAAAATGACAAGTTTACCTACTGAAATTTGTTAAATTTTTCAATTTTTATAGCAAGAAAAATAAAGTTTGACGAATTAAATCGATTTATTGACATTTAAGTACATATCTCAAATAAAATTTTATAAGAAAATTATTACCAAACCTTAATTTAAGTTTTGCCTTGCCATCTAGATTGGCTTAGCATGTGACCTTTTAAGTTTGTTCGTGCAACCTGATAATTATTTGGATAAGATCTCTTGACCTACTTCCAATGATTCTAATGACTAAGTTGCACTTATTTAGTTTGCAGGCAATCGACCTTCATCCACTAAGAGCCAAATTTATCTAGTATGCTAATTTTCTAATTCGCAAGGTTGTACTATATATTATATTAAAAATAAGATAAACAAAATATTACGCATAATGGAATTCTAGAGAAAAAGTAACTTATATTATGTTATATACAGGCAAAATACCTTATTTTTCTGTAGCGTTTTCTTGATATTGGTCGTCTATGAGAGCCTCTACAATCAGAGCTTTGCGGACCTGTAACTTTTGTTGCTTCCAGTCCCTTTTCTGATACTTGACATTCAAATTCTATTTCCTCATCGTCTGCCAATGAACGAAAACCAGTCATCTGGATCACACTCTGAAAATATTTGAATTATGTATAGAGAGCATTATAATTATTTTTTAAATCAATCGTATGATAAATGATTATAGAAAAATTGTTTTAGTGTTCTATCAAACACTGTGGTTTTCCACAAAACACCAACATATCATATACTACACTCGATGCACGTTCGCCAACGAAGTTAACATTATCTGGAGATGATTAAAACTAACATTATGCTAAAGATATATTCTATTTGTATCTAACTATTGTTACGGTTCAGTTATTATTTATTATTTATATTATTTTTATACTTTGTAACTTCCAAACATTCAAATGCATCCTGCTGTTTAGTATTTAGTACATTTCTAATTAATCTTAAGTTGCTACTATATGTTTTATGGTTGTACTCAAACATTTTGGATTTTCTTTTACCCTGGGGAAATTTTCATATTTTTCTTCTGCTGCTCTCTCTCAAATCTCTGCATGAAGAGACTGGCCATGAATGATGGCAGAATTACCTATTGCTGTTCCCTAATGTTATTTGAAGAAATTGTCATTGAGGCTTATTTTATTTCATGCAAAGTTTAGTGACCTGAATATATTCTTTTACAACATCTTGATTGAGATTGTTTAATTCGAGTAAATCCTCAAGGTAGTCGTAGGTCGTGGTATGGGAACAATTAGAAACAATGAACAAAAGTCAAATAAGATCAAAATTTCATCTTCATGCAACTAGACATTTTTCACCTTATTACTGAAAAAATTGGAATTAATCACAGAGAAACTAGGTGGCGTAATGAGTAAACTATCGAACTTGTCTGTTAACCATTGTGATTGGTCGGCGATCCAATTATTGAAACAATAAGACGCACTTACTTTCCTAGTTTATGTATCTTAGGCAAACAGTACAATCTAGGTACAATTGTCTTAGATACATGTAACATCCTAATTAAATCTGGAGAAAAATGGTTGTTACAGGATTTAAGTACATTTCTTACTTCAATAATCATTTTTGGTAATGGATATTTAGAACGTTATTTATAAGTTGTCAAATTGCGAGAATAAGTTAGAATTTGATATACCTATACAGAAAAGATATATGCCTAAGGACTCTCACCATTGTACTCGACACAGAGTAGAGTTTTATTTTTCTAGTTTATCGCCTATTAAGCTTCCTCTTCAATAAGGGGAGGTTTGAAAAAGGCATTGATTAAGGATATGGCTGTAAGTAATTGATATTCTGTCAAAATTGAAACAAACGAAGTCGAGGATTTACAAAATTAGCTGTAAGGACTGTACTAAAAGGTATGTTGGACAAACTACGTGATCAATTCAAACTAGATTTAAAGAGCATATCGCCACCCTAATTAGAAAACTACGTAACTCCGAAAATACAAATTATTCAGGAGATACAAAAAACATGTTTGTTTAAAAAGGTCGGATTTTAAAATTTATTTATTAAATTCATTGAAATATCCTCTGTGGTAAAATGAATTAACAATATATTTACTACAGAAAAAAAATTATAATAATTTTTAGAAGTTACAAGGTTTTACCCTTAATATTACAAACTGCAAATTGGAGATACATGTTTTTCTCTTGTTTATTTATTTCTTGAACTAGTTGCAAGAAGAAATAAACATCAAAAGTTGAGGTACGTTATCAAACTATTAAATTTATAAACAAAAGTTAAAATTTCACAAAATAATAATTTTAATGTTGACCAAAGAATTATTCATAAGGAATATTATCATAATATATTTGATAATCTATAGAGATAGTAGTTTTGAGAACTCGCAGGTGACCAAATCTGATCTTTTTTATCTTAAGCCTACTTGCGTGGAGTTGAGGAAGACTTTCTATATCTTTTGGGTCGCACTTCTTGTTTTTTCTTACCGGCAAAAGAGTCCAATCTTCGGAGAACCGTAATTTATAACTAATAGTTCCATCTGAGACATATTTCAAGGCTCTAATGTTATTTACAACAGGATCGCCGACTTTGTTTCCAGGTCGGAAGGAACTTTAAAACTGTACCGATTCAACGTTTTTAAAGAAATCGTGTTCTAAGTAATGAATTTCATAAGGCTTTGGCTTCCTCCTTGCTTCTTTACAGACGGTAATGTAGTCTGCCGGGATGTTTATATTTTTGTTTCTTAACGCTCTCTCAATTGTTGAGTGCATTGAGTTGACTTCCATCTGGGCGTGACCGTTTTCCAGAAATTTTTGTTCAATTGTTATATTTTTCGACATTAAAATGTTTAACAGCATATTTGACAGAACAGAATTTCTGTTTTGGTAGCCACACCCATCGCTGTATAATATAAGTTTGTCGTCAGACAAAGGCAGCAAAGATAAAATAAATTTACCAATAACTGACGCAAACTCTTGCGCTGTGAGACCACCTTCAGACTTATTCCAAATGAAGCAGTATCCATTCTTATTTTTAAAATTGTAAAATGTAAAATTATGTACTGCTAATTTTGTCTTATAATACATAGAAGAAACATTTGACTTTGGATTAAGCAGAACTGACTGCAAATCCATTGTAAAAATATTCTCCTGATTGTCCTTATCAGTATTCTTCTCTAGTCTTGCTTCTTCTTTTCTATTCTGGTGAAGCTGATATTCTTCATTAAATAGATTCTGAGTTTGATGGGCAACACAAATATCGCATAATTTTTTTTTTTTGGGGAATATATAATTTTCATTTTCAAATTTCATGGCAGTGGCACCAATGGACAATGGTTTCTCACCTCGTGATTCACACCAGTCTTTCATATAAGATTGGTACAATTCATTCTTTGATTTCCGCAATGGTTCCAAATAACTTTTTTGTCGACGAGGCCCTGTAGTAATGGGACTCCATTTTTACTAAAGACTCAAGGAACTGTTTCGGTGTAGCCTTTCTGTCTGCAAATAGCTTGTGCCTGCTTATTGACTTTGTAGAAACAAGTCCTCTTTTTTTATTGTCTCATCTTCTACGATATTTTCGTCAGCAGTTTTGTGTATTATTACTTCTCTTCTTTCCCCAGATACAATTTTTTCCAATTATGAACACACCATTCTCCAACATTCAGAGTATTTAAGAAAAAAGTTTTACAGACCGTAATCCTTTCCTCATTAATTTTTAAGTAGTATTTAAAGGAACATGCTCTTCTAGACACTTCTTCTTGTATTCGATCTCTAGCCCTGTTCGTGGAACTCCGTTCAGTTAATAATTCAACATACATCTTTTTTTCTTCCCAAAACATGTTCCAAAAATCCCGGAATATTTCCTCTGTCATCTTCTGTAAGCAGCGAACATTTGTTTGATTTTTTATTGGATGTACATTTACACCTTGGTTTCATTTTACGTCCTTTCTTGTTTATATCATACTTTCAAACTTTTTCTTTCCTTTGTTCGGCATCATGATTAAGGTGGTGTACATCAGGTTTGATATTAACAGTAACAGTATCCATTGGATCTTTTATAATTTCTACATTATCATTACAAAATAATATATCAGTATTAATTATAATATTATTATTGTCTACTGTTTCTTTGTCGAAAAGTTGACTGTTTTCTTGCGAATCTGAATGCTCAATACTACCATAAGAAGAAATTATCCTACAAAACAATATGTGATAAATATATTCCATTATCAACATAAAAATTGTATTAACTTGGTAATATTGCAGCTCAAAACTTTTGTATGGTTCTCCTCAATGTTGTAAGGTTAGGTTTAAAATAATTTTCGCGCAAGAATTCATTCTATAAATGGCAAAGAGTAGTAGGGTTATAATAGTAAAAATGAATAATATTTACCTGTATGTCCTGATTAAAATATTACAGGATATTATTAATGTCAAAAGTTGCTTTCTGTACACTAGTTATATTTAAACTTAAACAAAAACATTAAAATAATCTTGTTTAACTATCTACTGCATAGACACTCTCACAAATCAAACTATAGAGTTACGAGTTTTATATAAGCATTTCATACAGTGGTGGAGTTACAAGTTTTATAAAAGATGCTTGTTAAAATATCTAGAAATTTAACGGAGTTACAAGGTTTTATAGATAGATGACTTAGAGTGGTTTCCAACAGATGGCACAATACCATTTTCAGCAAAAACTGGAGTTACAGGGTTTTCTAATTAGGGTGACGATATGGCCCATCTCAAATATGGTAGAACAGATAAGTCTAGTGTCGCCCAATATACGTTTGAGAACAACCCTAAAATAGATAGAGCAACATAAGATTAGGAATGTATCAAATACTGGAATGCGTCTAAAAGCTTGGAAATTACAAATTGTAAAAATAAAATGAATAGTGACTAACGGCTAATCCAATATAGTCTGCTCTATTGGCTCATTAGTCACGGTTCACTGAAACTTACCAATAGTTTAGGTATAAATAGGATATATTGTTAGCATAAGATTAGTTTTAATCATCTACAGATGATGCCAACTTGGTTGGTGAAATGCTCGTTGAGTGTGGTATATGGTGTTTTGTGGAAAACTACATCGGTGTTAGCTTCACATCAAAGGTACCAACCCGCTTCGGGGTTAGTTTTTTATATAATTTTAATTTCATCTATAGTGTAGTCAAATTGAAAGAGTTTATGAGTCTTAATAGACCCGTACATAATTTATTATTAGCAAAATTTAAAAAATAGACGAAATTAAAATAATAAAACACATCAGTTTGATCAAAACAGTACTAAAATTTATTTTTGTTGGTCACATGTTAAAGCAAAAGAATGTAGAAGATATTCCCGTAACATACGATAATGTAATAACTCATCTATTGGAACAGACATGGCAGAAATATTCACCAAATTTTTAATTCGGTTGCATCGAACTTAAGAATGTTTCATTTCACAACAATAAAAACTGTTTATATTATGGTGAAATTAAAGTACCTCTAGTTAACCATAATGTCTCTTTGTTGTAGTTTTCATTTGAAATATAAATTAAGCGAGAAAGCCTTCCCTAACCTCAACAGCTTCAAATAATTCTTGTATGTAAATTAAAATAGGTCTACGATCTATTGACACAATAGGTTTAAATGAGTGGTCTAATTTCTGATATCAACGCTTGAGCGAAAATGATGAAACTTTGAAACTAAATTGATTCTGCCATGTTAAATAAAGATTCTATCTTGAAATTGATATGAACATATAGCGCGACCATTCATAATATGACGATTTATAAAAGGAAACTATTTACAAAAGGAAACAAGAATAAAATTTCTTTCTTTAATTATTATTTACATATAGTAACAAAAATAGTATTAATACTAGTAACGCAGAGAAACATTAAATTTAAAATAAAAATAAAAATTTAAAATAGCAATAAAAACAATGGTGGTTAATATCAACTAAGGAAACAGTTGATGTTTTCAAATAATAATCTCGCATTAAACAGAAGAAAGGAGACAATAAACACTGTTTTATTTTAATTTTAATGCAATTATTGTAATTTAAATTTGAGGGTCTTAACTGACGTTGTAAAATAATAAGTCATATAAAATCGACTTAAGAGATTTTTATTTTCATGTATTTCTAATAATGTATGGAAAATATATTATACATATGGAATTGGTAGAATTTTGTATTTTACAATGAATTAACGTGGGATGTTACTTTTTGCAATGTCAATTAATCTTATAGTCTGCTTTTGTAGTGAAAAGCACTAATTTACTCTCTAGATTTTCCACATAGCAATACCCCATATAACAGGTACAAGTGAATAAGAAAATGATACGTTGTTAGAATAATGTCAATACTGAGAACTTCCTTCACCGGTGTTAATACGTAAAGGTGGGTGGATAATTTTAGAGACAGATTACCAATATGATTTATCAATTTGAGATCATCGTTACTCATTTACATTATTACATTATTGTTACCAATAAAATTACTATCTAAAGAAAATATATCATTTTGTGTTTTTCTCGATTCATTTTAAGGCGATTTGTTGTATTCATTAATCAAACTCTGTTCTCTTTTTCAGAGATCGCTTGATTTAATTTTATATCATTAGTTTCGACTAGTGAAGAATCATCGGCAAATCATATGCAGTAAACAGAAAAACAGATATCGTTTAGTTAAATTAAAATTAAAAGTGGCCCAAGGACTGAGATTTGGGGCACACCAAGCGTGACACATAAAAGAAATCGAGGCCACACCATTTTCTGTCACTTATTTCCTAGTTTGTAAATAAGACTGAATGAAATTTATAGCAATGCTTCTCACTTTACAGATATTCAATTGCTCCAGAAAAAGTTGTGTCAGACATGGTCAAAAGCCTTGGTGAGACCATATTAGAGTCTGCGAACTTAACCTCCGCAAAGCCCTGAAATACATCCCGCACTACCCCGTTAACAGCTTGCTACCAATAGATATGTTACGATATCGTTGCTATTGGCATAATCATATAACTAATCAAACATCTTTCAAACGGAATTTGTTTCTTTCTGTTTTAATTACCTTAGTTTTAAACAGAAAATAATATCTATTGCATCGTATGCGCTTGAGATAATTAATAAGAATAAAAATCACCACTGAATCACTGAATCAGATTCATTTTTTAAATGGCTTAATTTATTTCAATGGCATCTTCTACGATTTTTTAAATTATTTTAACCATGTATTACATCTGTTTGTTTGAAAGATATTTTCGGCTAAAATATCACAAAACCATTAATTAATCCTTTCTAAATCAGTTAATAACTGTTTTTAATACATACAAATCCTTAAAAAAATGGCTCTGCTTAATAATTAAATACTAATTGGAATATAAATTTTGATACAACAATAATATGCGATGAAAAAAGTTGGAGCACCCTGTATAATTAAAAGGTAATATCTTTTTTTTTATACAATAATACTATCTAAATCGAGACACCCTGTATATCTAATGACTAAATATAAATGTGAGAGAAGATTAATTAGTAAGTAACAAGTTTAGTTAATATTTTTCTGTTGTAAAGATTCCTTTACAGTGAGACATCTATGTCGGTATGGAATTGGGCCAATGTACTAGAGGACAACATTAATTTAATTGTCATCGTTATTGTACATCAGCAGCTACATGTATACAGGTCGTCTTACCGTTACCGCATCAATTATTATATGAAAAATTTTGTTATCCTTTAAAATACTCTTAATCAAGACGGAATATCTGTCTTATATAAATAATCATTAATAAACAAACACAAATTTAAATGCAAATAATAACACATACCCATTTTTAACTCTTGTTTTATTGAATAATTAAGATTCCGAAAGACATTCTTCAGCCTATTATAAATTATCTAAACTAAAAATCAACGTACAAAGAGTTACCGCAAGATACATTAGCATTTAGTCCTACTAACAGAATGCATCTATATTGAAAATTAAATGAATTTCTAAATAACGCCTTACTAGTACGAGTGGAAAACCATTTTAGTTTTATGCATTTTTAAATGTTTACGACCCTTATTAAAAAGCAACAGCAAATTGAAGATAAACTGATAAGATAATTTTGCTGCATGGCCAAGTACACCTGTAATTATTATAGGTAGGTAGATTTATACGTCTACGCAGAGGACCAAATAAAAATATATTACAAAAGCCTTTTCTGTGTATGTACAGGGTGGCAAAAGTAAGGGGAACCATTGCTAACTCCAAAACTACGAAGTCCGTTAAATTAGCACTAATAAGATTTTTTCCCATGAATACAATGATGGAAAACAGGAAAACAATCGAACATAGATTTATTCGGTTTTGTTGATTTTCCCATTTTTTTCCTGTGCCCAATAGAAAACAGTATGTAGTGTACCATGGTTAGAAGTCTAGAGAAATACTAGCTAAATCTAGCGTACCACAAAGTTCAACCTTGAACCGTTATTGCTCATAGTGTTTATAAACGATATCGTGTCTAATCTCAATATATATATATATATATATATATATATATATATATATATATATATATATATATATATATATATATATATATATATATATATATATATATATATATATATATATATATATATATATATATATATATATATGATTAAATATGATTTGAAGGAAACAACTACTCAGCGGGCAAATACCCCGACCTGCATTGAATTACACCTTCAAATCACGATAGATCGATAGCCAATATCATTTGTCAATTCCTAACCAGACATAGATCGATTTCGAACTTATTTGTTCTCTTCAGTATGCCATAGGTTATAGAACAGACAAATGATAGTGGCCAACCTGCTAGTTATATACTAACTATGGTGAAGTGAATAGTGGTGAGAGGTATGAAACTTCTCATATGGTCTGAATGCTACTATCCGACCGACATCCTCGATGTCTCTGTGGCGGATAGCGACTTGCATCACAGCAAGTACCGAGAGCGGCGACCCCTAGCCCAGGTGGACTAAACTAATGTGATTAAATATGATTTGAAGGAAACAACTACTCAGCGGGCAAATACCCCGACCTGCATTGATTTACACCTTCAAATCACGATAGATCGATAGCCAATATCATTTGTCAATTCCTAACCAGACATAGATCGATTTCGAACTTATTTGTTCTCTTCAGTATGCCATAGGTTATAGAACAGACAAATGATAGTGGCCAACCTGCTAGTTATATACTAACTATGGTGAAGTGAATAGTGGTGAGAGGTATGAAACTTCTCATATGGTCTGAATGCTACTATCCGACCGACATCCTCGATGTCTCTGTGGCGGATAGCGACTTGCATCACAGCAAGTACCGAGAGCGGCGACCCCTAGCCCAGGTGGACTAAACTAGTAGTAGAAGTTTCATACCTCTCACCACTATTCATATATATATATATATATATATATATATATATATATATATATATATATATATATATATATATATATATATATATATATATATATATATATATATATATATATATATTTATATATATATATATATATATTTATATATATATATATTTATATATATATATATATTTATATATATATATATATATTTATATATATATATATATATATATATATATATATATATATATATATATGTATATATATATAAATATATATATATATATATATATGAATATATATATATATATATATATATATATATATTTATATATATATATATATATATATATATATATATATATATATATATATATATATATATATATATATATATATATATATATAGAGAGAGAGAGAGAGATTCATAAAAACAATAAATGATTGTATCTGTATACAAAATGATTTTCTTACACTTGAATCATGGTGTGAAAGAACCAAGTGGCCGTTGAACATTGGAAAATGCTATATTTGTCTTATACTAAAAAAAAATATCCTGATAATTAACAATTATCTACTCAATGATCCTGTCGTGAAAATATGTAATCAGTTAAAAGATCTTGGTTAACTTTTGTTGATCACATTTCCTCTATTAGTACGGCTTATAAAAGTTAGGTTTTCTTCTCAGAAACAAAAGATTTTAGAGATGATACTGCTTAATTTTTTCTGAAATAGGGACCTCTCATAAGAGTTTGCTTCAACGATTTCACGTTAATAATTTATATATTAGACGTAATTGTCATTCAGTACTTTTTTATATAAAATTTTCCTTAATAAAATTGATTGCCCTGAAATTCAATGTAATATTTGTGATTAAGAAATAAGATTCTTAATGTGATTTAACTAATCTACATTGGTATATTGTATTGTATTTCATTTAATGTAATTACTCGTATTATTGTATTTTTTCCCTCTCCTGTAGATGGGTTCGCTCGTTGGTCAGTGTATGAATAAAATAAAGTAAAATAAAATAGTATGAAACAAAATAAAATAATATCAAATTAAAATAAAGTATAATTGGTACATAACCCTCGAATAATGTAGCTGTAATGGAAATTGGTATATTTCCATTATTTTCGTAAATCTCGATTAGGCTTAGCTAAACATCACCTTCGTAAGGAAGAATTCTGAGATATTGTGAATTTAAAACGCTTCCAAGTTTTTGCCCTTTTTTAAAAACTAATATGTGACTATGAACTAATTCCATATTCCACTTTTCAAGGCAGAAATAGTTAATTGAAGTAAACTGGGCAAAATCGCTGTGCTATTGACAACGGAATCACCAGCTAAACTTTTTGTATACTTCTCCTAGACACCCCGAGTATGCAGTTCCAAAACTTGTACGACATAAATCCTTGTAAACTTAACATTTCTCCGAAAATTCGTCAAACAGATCCATTTTTATTTTTCAATTACTACAAAATGGAGGCATAATTAATACTCCAGAGAAATAAAACTTCCTCTGCGGAATGAGGCCGAACAAGCTGAATTTTTGCAGAGACCTTCGTTTTGATGTTCCAATGAAGCACAAAAAAATCTCATGTGCCTACCCTTGTGCGTCTTGAGGTATCGAAGGTCAAAGGTCATGAAAATCGGTTTTTCGCGAAAATCCCGCTTCCAGTGCATCTGACGTCGTAAGAACTCATAACAAAACTTACGTAAAATAGTATTCTCTACAAAATTGTTCATATACATTTTTTTCGTTCGACCAACCGTTTTCGAGATATAGCATGATAAAGCGGGAGCGCGCATTCGTAATAGGTAATACTGTATTATACTGCAGAGCTATAAATATAAAAGCACTTTTCTTAATCTGTTAGACTGGAAAATTAAATTCCCATTATTAATACCGTTAAAAATTTGTTTATTTTTTTTTTTTTTTTTTTTTTTTTTTTTTCGGTTTCCCGATGCCGGTCAGTCCTCCCGTGGCCTCCGACGCCTCACGGGGAGTCGCGCCGGCGCATCAACTACAGCCACTCCCCACATCCCGCAGGGTTAGTGACTGTAGATACCAGAATCGTGTGCCCTAAGCAGACGGAGAGAACCCAGAATGACCGCCTTCTGCATTTGACCTGCCAGCCAGTCGGCTGGTTTTTGGCAGGCCGGTATGATCTTCAGTTCCGAGAGCAGCGTAGGCTTTATCCCTCCGAGTACACCGATTATAAGGACGACCATCTTTACCGAGTAGCCTGGGTACAGCACTTGGAGCTCGTACCGGAGATCTCGATATTTAGTCCGTTTCTCCTCCTCCTTCAAGGTGATGTTTTCTCCGCAGGTGCCGAGAACTCGATGACATACATCACCTTGAGTTGATGGTCGAGGAGGACTATGTCAGGCTTGTTGGCTTGGATTAGCCTGACAGTCGGGAACGAGTAGTTCCAGTAAATCCGGCATTTCTCGTTCTCGACAACGGACTCAATATCTCCGGGGACGTAAGGCAGCACTGGTGTCTGGTCTACTCCGTACGAGTGCCTTAGATGGTAGTATAGCACTCGTAACGCCGCGTTATGCCGGTGGATGTAGGCCGAAATCGCATATATAGGGCATGCAGATAGTAAGTGCATGAGCGATTCCGGCGCCTGATGGCAGGTCCTGCAGTTGATATCAGGAACCTCTACACGCCACACGCGGCTACGGTAGACCAAGGTGTTGATAACACCATCTTGACAGGCCATAATGAATCCCTCGGTCTCCGACTTAAGCCCTGCTGACCTTAGAAAGGCGAAGGTCAGCCTGGTCGATAAACCCAGTGTTTCTATGTTCTTATAGAAGACACCATGCTGGGGTTTATCGACGTGCTGCCGAAACAGTTTTTCCTGTTCGGCAGCTCTGATTCGGGCTTTCAGACGATTTGGCTGAAGTTCGGTGACTGACTCAACATCAGCACCTCGCCGGCCTCCTCGCCTGATGTCAAATGCGAGACCGAGTTCATCTGCGGCTCTTTTTGCTGCCTTGAACAGTCCTGCTCCCACTCCTACAGTTTCGTGATGTTTTACGAACCGCAAGAGGGGATCTGAGCTCCTGAGTATGTTACATGCCATACTCAGAACTACTCTGCCATGCGTACACTCCAGGCTCAAGAGTCCTCGGCCCCCCGTTGACGTGGGAGGTACACACGAGGAACGGACGATCTAGGATGAATACTTCTGTGAATATTCATCATCTTGCGGGTATCCCTATCTAATTGGCGCAGCTCCTCTACTGTCCACTTTACTACTCCGAAGGAGTAGAGCAGAACCGGAACGGCAAGCATATTTGTTGCAGACACCTTGTTCTTCCCCGAAAGTTCGGAAGACCAAATCTTTCGGAGGCGGTGTCTGTACTTGCCGCGGAGAGAATCTTTTATTTGTGATACATCCTGGATGTGCCTTTGTTGCACACCCAGATATGTATAGGTCTCTCCGGCATCCAGATGTCTTAGGATGCTTCCGTCTGCGAGCTGCGCATCTTCAGGGAATTCCCCGCATCGTCCTCTCTTGGAGGTGGACGACTGCACATTTATCCAACCCGAATTCCATACCAATTGCCCGCGTATATTCTTCGACCACCCTAAGAGCGTTTTGTAGTTCGCGCTCTCCGGTTTATTTATTATTATTATTATTATTATTATTATTATAATTTTAGATACAACGTTTTCAGTGCTACCATAAAATATTCCTTTACGGGTCGGTTTGACTACGTGGTAAACTAGTTTCAAAAGCTGGTATTTGAAGAAATATAGCGGTGTATATTGAGCTAGTCAACATAATAGGCAGGTACTTCACAAAACATGAGGGGCTTTGTGTGTTACCCTCGCGTATTTCCCGTTTTTTACCAACTGAACAGGTCCCTAGAGTCATGCAACAAGTATATTGGTGATTGTTATTATTGCATTATTGTATTGTTAATGTGTGTAAAACTTGTCAGGTTTTTAACTTGTAACTGTGATATATTGTTATTTAAACTGATTTTTTTGCTGCATTTACATTTGAACTAAATAAATATAATAATTCATAAATGAACTAGGTTTTATCTACGAATGCGAAATTGATACCTACTATATTAGCGAGCTTTTCATATGAGAATGATTTTCTAACGCATCCAGCAGAGGTCAACTAGGAACACCATGAGACTGTATGAATACCACACGACAATATAAATCGTAACAGTTTATATAATAATAATAATAATATTTTTCCTGGAATTTATTTTTTATTTAAAGAAAACTTTTCTATACTTTATTGTATCAAATTCAGGGTCTTGTAAGATATTACGAACATAAAAAATGGGAATATTTTCAGGAAATAATCATTATATCAAAACAAAAAATCGCTGCCAATTACTTGGGGATCAGGACTTCCTCACCGTAGTAAAACTAGATGTGTGGTGAAGTTTGTAATAAAAGTAATTTTGGACGTTTCAAAAAAAGTCACATTGGTGGAATGTCACTAATATTTTTTTACAGAAAATTTTTTCTGTCTGAAATTTTGTGTATAATTCGTTGAGATTCGTCCAGAAATGTAATAAAAATTTTCAATTTTTTTTTTTCACGAATACCTTTCTCAGTTTGAGGGTTGAGGAAGTAATTAACTGTATTTGAATTTTACGCATAATCACAAAATTTATGACATCCAAAGCTAACATATTACTTTATATTATACTAGTATGTGGAGAAATAAGTTCAGCAACGTATCCTGCTTAAAGGACGATTTTTAGTTGTGACCAGTATTTCTAAAATTTTAAATCATATAAAATAAAACAAGAAAACTACATTTCAGTTGTTACTGAAATGGAATAATTAACACTGAGTATTTTTAGGGCCAATCTTTCCATCTCCTATTAAATTTATTAGGTAGATTAGATAGTTTCCTTGGATATAATTATGTCAATAATTATTTCCATGGAATTTATTAATCGGCCCTTAGATACGTAAATTTATTCACTGATAGAATAAATTGAATCATTAATAAATTAGAAAGGAAATAGTATTTAAAAACTAAAAATTTAAAAAAATTTCTCTTTAATTATATAAGGGTGATTTTGTGAGAATTTCCACCTCTCACAATTTTGTTATTTTTATTATTACGAAAAAATGGTAAATACAAAAGTTGTAGGTCTTTTTATGTAGATTTTGAATATCACACCTGAAAAATAATGAAAGCTCACACAAAATGGTTACACTTATTAATTTTATTTTTTAATTGAATATTTTTACATATTATAATAGAATGCTTTCTCACGAATACAGTGATATAAAGGTTGATGAGTCTATCTCTAATACTAAGGGAGATATGAGGGAAATTGTAAAAGATGTTTCTAATAAGCCTATGTATCGAAAAATAAGAAATACTTTTTTTTTTTTTTGAAATTTATGTTTTACAAATTTTTGGAGGGTGGGGAGAAAAATTCGTATTTCGCTTTAGCATCGAAACCGTTTTGTCAGTCTCATAAAATTTTGTGCAATTTTATCTTATTAACATTTTATTTAACTAGTAACTGAGTTTCCAATTCATAAAGAAAGTTAACCTCGAGAAAAACTTTATCGAATTTTTTCCTTTTTAATGAAATCAATTTGTAGAATGCCGTGGTTTTAAGTTAGATCAATTTTTGTTACATCTGGAGTGCCTCAGAGATCGATATTGGGGACCCTATTATTCATTTTGTTTATTAATGATATAGTTACCCTTAAAGACGTTACCTGTTTGTGACATGCTGATGATATGATATTATTTTGTACTGTTGATAACAACTATGACCGTGAACTACTTCAAATATATTTAAATAATATTAATGAAGGGTGCATTTAAAATAAATTGCTGTTAAATATTGCGAAGTGTAATTAATGTCTTATCTCTTAAGTAGGACGAACTATCCATTACGATTTAATTATCAATAGTGTGATTAGGTAATCTCTCCATAGTAGCTGCGGGTTCGAATCCCGCCAGTGGCACTGGCAATGTCAGTAGGAGCGGTTGTGTGTCCGCGTATTTTCATAAGTGTAACCCTCGCCCATGCAGTTTCGGTTTTGGATTCGGGGGGATGTCTAATTTCTGTGGTGTTTATTATTTATTTTATTAAATGGTAGCGTCTTAAATATACTAAATTACTAGATGAAATTACAGATGTAGACATTCTTTTTGATTCAAAACTGAGTTTTACCAAACACGTTGAAAGTATTGTCTTGTCGGCATATAGAACTCCAGGCTTCGTAATCAGAAATTGTACTGGATTTGATATTTAATTGTTGAATATGCAGTGCATTTATTAAATCCAGACTTGAATACGGCTCACAATCTTGGAATCCTGGATATAGTTAATATTGAGGTAGCATTGGGAATATTCATTGTCGTTATTTAAAATTTGTACCATATAAAATTGATAATGTTTATCCAGCAGTTGGAGTTCCACAGAAGCAGTTGATTAATAAATTTTCTTTTCTTAGTTTGCAAGACCTTAGGAAACTTTTTTGACTCACTGTTTATATAATATCTATTATATAGATAGGTAAACAGCAGTATATTTTTGTCTAAGTCTAGACAAGTAAATGTAAAAGTTAGATAATAAAATTAAATTAACGCTTTAAAATACACTATTAGATAAATCAATCATAAAATATATCATTATTTAAATGATTAGATCAAATTTAGATAACGATATAAGGAAATATTCATTTATATATTGAACAAACATCTAACATAATAAGAACCTTCCATATTTCTAGCAAACAAAAAATATATCATTTTTTAGAATTAAATAGATAATATCTGGTGTGAAATATATTTTGTAATATCTTACTCTGTTTTTTATAGACAGTTGCCATTTTCTCATGCTTTGTTCGTTTAGTCTTGCTGCACATTTAGTTTTTTTTTTTGTTTTTTAATGTAATTATTAAAGTGTAAAAAGAATTTATGTTAACATTAGTTAATATTGACAATACAATATGTCATTAAATATCCATTCATTATCTACGTGTTTCTACAACAACAAACATAAAATTCACAACAAATTAAGAATAGCCAACTTTAGAAAAATATGTTGAACAACATGCTATATTATCTTTATTAAAATAATTATACACAGGGTGTACATCTACTCCTGAATTTTTCCAGTTGCCAGGAATGTAAAAATTGAATATTTTGGTAAAATTAATATGCATATCTAAAAACAAAATTAACAAAAATATGAAAGTTAGCAAAAACTGATAATGAGTTTTAGCAACATTGTTAACATGCATTTATTTGCCCTGCATGATATTCTGTATAGGCCAATCGGCAAATCATCTAAATTTGCCAAGCGCAGGAACAATTTCAAACAAGGTGGAATTAATTTTAATATATTTAACTCTGTTTCAAAAAGTCACATACTAATTTTCTACCCCCTGAGAGATCGAGCCATCCTGAAAAAATTTCCGAAATATTTGTAAGTATCTCGGTAATAGGAAAACTTGTAGTTATCAAAGTTAGATGGAAAATATATTTTTGTTGTACGTCTATTTATTTTGAAGTAGTAGACGCTCAAACATGTGTTAAGTTGGTTTTCGGTGTTAAACCAAAATCTTACAATCTGCTACCAAAAGGTTACCAAACCTGGTATTATTACCACAAATCCAAGATGCTCGCTTACACTATATTCACTCATACTTCCAAATTCAACAATGGTATCGAAATAAAAAAATCACTTTTAGACTAGGGATGGGAAAATTCAAAAAATGTGTTGATACCGATTCACACTACAAAAAGCAGCTCTCAGGAGTTATTAAAACTTATTTTTTGTAAATACGCCAAAAGTTGCAGTGTAGGTTGTAGTTGTCGTAAAGCAGGTTTAAGTTTCTCAATAATTTATGGATTCTGCAAGGGAAAATCTTGGTCGAATATTATGGACATATATAAATTAGATGAGGACGATGAGACCGAAATAGATAATGAAGCAGAAAACGTTTTAGAATATTTCGATCGTTCTTAGTTAACTTCGGAAAATTAGACAGATTATGTAGAAATTCAAATGAATGAACCATCGACTTCAAGACAAATGTAAGATAGCTTAATGGGCTAGGCCTTCTGGAGATGCCACCTTTTTTGATAATGTCATCAGCATCATTAAAACGAAATTCTCTGGTCATTCCTGCCATTGCTGTTTTTAATATATTAACTACAGTAATCCAAATGAATGGCTTAAAACAGAGACAAGGATGTTTTTTGATTTTTGTTGTTTTACACCGGTATGCATAATGTAAGAAACAAAGTCATTATTTCGAAATATTAAAACATTTCGGAAAAATTCACAGAACTGTCGATTTTTTTCTCAACTTCTCTTGACGTAGCCACCATTCGGATATGCCATTTCTGACACTTTTTGTATATGAAAGTCCCTACATTCATTCTGATTATAACCATATCAGGTTTGATGGGCCTATCTCTAATAGTATGGTCAATACCAGAAAAAAATATTAAATAAATCGAGGACTCGCAGAAAATTGAATTCAAGTATTCAAAAATTTGTTATTATTTCGATTTTAGGGTTTATTGGTGTTCTCTTATTGGTGGTCTTATCATGAGTGTAATAGATATGACGTAATCAACATTTTAGGAGCCGAGTTATTCTGATTCCAATAATCCCTTCCCAAACATTTACTTTTTGTAGACACTAAGTGCGATCTTCCAGCATCCTATGATTTCGCCATCCAGTATCAGCAGTTTTGGCGATTATCAGATCAGCATTGCATATATCCATCGTATATTGACAACATTCCATCCCTCGATCTGGATCTTCTTTAGATGATTCCTGCACAAGTTTTACCTATAAACATGCCACTTTTGGAAGAGAAAGGAGTATCATAATCATGATCCAAAGCAATCTTAAAATGCCACTGTGTGAATTCACTTTCATGATCAATAAAATATTCAGTTTGTAACAAACTGGAATGCCACACTTTGGCGAATCCTGTACATTACAAGTTTCCCTGAATTCTTTCACTCGAACGGTGATGACGTCATCAATAAAATAAAGATGCGAGAAGATAAAAAATAAAAATCGATGGGTCTGAGGATTTTCCCGATATATTTTAATGTTCCGAGTTTATAAATATGTTCCTTACACTATGCACGCCATATATATCTTCCAGAATTAAGTATTACACTTTCTGTGGTGGTTTCTTTTCCTTTGGATGCCAGGTCCTTTAGTCACGTATAATGTTATTAACTAGTCGAAATAAGTTTTAAAAGTTTGATCCGTGATATAAAACGTAAAATATGAGACAGCAAAGAGGAAAAAAACAAAAGATAGGGATAAAGAACACTAGGAATGACTTGGGATAACGAGAACACACGTTTCACGACAATGAGTCATTACTGACGACTTTCATTTTAACATACAAAACAGACCACGGAAAATAGGGGTGTACACTGAAACTAGGATAATACAAAACCTAAAACAGACTGCAAAATAACATCCAAAGCGGTGATTCATATCAAATATTGAGCCCCATTTGAAACTAGAAAAAACTGAATTGCCTTGAATATCCGGATGTTGTTACTTGACAACATTTGTGGCAACCAAAAAAGACTGTGGGAAATGTTTTTCTACTATAGCGCTTGCCAATATGTCTGAGTGATTTTTGTATAAGTTACAGTTATATAGTATGTGATAAATCTCCTGAATCAAATCCACACAAACATTCGGGTCTATCAATGACGCTAATTTTATATAGGTGTGCTGGAAACCTACCGTGGTTAAATCTCATCCTTACTATGGTAGTATTTTTTGTGTAACCATATACTCGCTACTGAGTGTTCCACTTATCTCAGTTATTTCTTACCGAGTTCAATGCATCATGTTTGTCCAACTTCATTGATATTAAAGAGTCATTTCTTGTTTTATCGTTTACCATGTTGTATCACCATTTTCCATATTTTATCCTATCTGGTAGATGATGACCCTATTGTTAGTTTTAGAAACGTGTTTATTTTTTTGCCAATAACATAAACATAACTTAAAACACATAAACACATAACACAAATAAATCATAAATTAAATAACTGACACAACGAATTTTTCAAAAGTAGAATACAGAGTCTAGCCTAAATTTTGAACGAAAATATTTCAAAATATCACGCGCAACTAGCATTTATATTTTATATATCCATCAATTGTTTATTTATTTATTTTTTTTTTTTTGACAATTTGGCTTAAATACAAGTTCAGAACTTCATCATGTTATTTTTAATACATTCAAAATAAAAAATAAAACGAAGCCCAAGAAGTCACTTTAAGAATAAAATATGTGAGAAAATGTGCTTAATTGAAAACGTTATTATCCGAATACCCTGTAGAACACTGAACGTGTTAAAAAAGTTTACGTAAAATAAATTTACCGAGGATTTTTTAATAATATTAAATTAAGGGAAATTGACAATGGTGATAAAAATTCACATTTTTAATGCTTGAAAGAGAATAAACCTTATTGAAATTATTTACATAATGTACTATTTTAAGAAATAAGTAATTGAAGCATATAATTCAATAATTTATACTCCATAATTGACATGGAATAAAATTTGCTTATATTACATACGAATTATTGACGTTTACAGTTGAATTTTCAATGTATGAAAATAAATTTATTTAGTGGCACCCGCGTAAAACTGTTGATTCAGCAATACTTTAAGAGACAAATTATTTTACGCATCTATGGATTGATGCAATATAAGATTAAAATTCAAAAAAATCTGTGAAAGAACTCCATTTGGAGGTCTTATCTTTATTCAAGAAATATTTGAATTTCATGACTATCTGAATATTTTAATTTACTGACTCACACTATGCAAAATTAGAGAGTTAACCAATAACAGGAAATATTCTTATGATTATGAAATTCGGTATGACGCTATTTCGTTCTGAAGTACATTTCCTTATTTTTTCCTTTTATAGTCCAAATCTGTATTTAATTTAAAGTGTATATTGTAACTACCACACCAAATATGGCAAATAGATTGAAACTCTCAGAAGATTACGTAATTGTAATAACATAATGATGATATTTGATTACTTACTTTTATGATGATGCTTGAATTGATTTATGCATTTTTTCCCATTCAGTTAGTTACTTCATGTACCACCAAATTATTTTTATTTAACATACACACTATTACTTATTTTAAAATAAATTGATGAATTGATTACAGCTCATTAAAGTCATTTGAAAAAATCCAAGACACTTGTCTTGTAAAAAATTCGGTAAATAATGTCATGATGGCAATTTTATCAGTACATTTACTGAATTTTGAAAATGCCCTCACACTATTTGAGAAACCATAATAATGCAATTGAGTTTATTAATCGTAGCACTGAATAGATTAGATGTTTCACCAACATAATATTTGCTACATTTATAAAGAACATTGTAAGTGCAAATTTTTAAAATTTCTTTATGGGTTTCACCCGTACAAAACCTACCTTAAAGTATTACCAATCTGCAATACCGGCCTAACATTAAATTTATTTCCAATTCAACGGCAATTTATGGTGTTATATAAAATACTAAACTTGTAACCGAAATAACAAGTAATACTGATTAAATATTGGTAAAACAGCGCGCAACATTAGTTAAAAGTTGGATAAATAGTGTTTTGACATATTGGCTTCATATGCAAAATCTAAAATTTGGTTAGGAAGATCCAATATCTTACAATAATATTAGCTCAACAGATAAATATTAAGTTTCACCAATAGATTTCAGATATATTGGTTCTATATTAGTACCTAATAAGAATTTGGCAATAATGGATCGGATGAATACTTTAAACAAATGTTGTATTACTAATGTAACATAATATTCTGCTATTGTAAATTCTTCGTGACACGGGCCACATATTTCCATTCGACATTCAGTGCCAAACATTGGAAATCTTTTATACTGAAAGAGTATTGACTTATGTGCGCCTAGAGCTGTTATAAATCAGCGAGTTGTAAGCGAAATACCTCTACTTTCAGTACATATTGGAATACGTGTTTTGCATTAATAATGAGCATTTCTTACTCTTCCACAATAAGAAACAGACTATAACGCAAACTATTTAAAACAAAAAACAAACAAAATAGAATATGGTAAAATAAATAATATTTAGATAAGTAAAACACCCTAAATCAAATTTTGAATACATTTTACATAAGGGATTATATAAAATACCCTCATAAATGGTACAAAAACATGAACGTATACATAAGTATGTTTTTATAGAATATAGCTACCTGATGCACGAAAACGTCTTGTCCCCCATCATCTGGTGTGATAAATCCCCATCCCTTCGCTACGTTAAACCATTTACATTTTCCCCTTCTAAGGCCGAAACTTCCCTCCGATCCTCCTTGGCTAGCACTTCCGCCCTCGGAACCTGAAAAGGAAAACAATGCTATATAACATAATAAAATTTTGCAGTATCTGCATATTCTAATTAGACCCATTATACAATTCAAAATAAAGTTTTGTGTATTAAAAACTATAGGTGCATACAGGGTGCGTAAAAAATATGGAATATTGCGTATAACTTTTTAAGAAGCGATTTTTCCAAAAAATAACACTAACAAAAATTGTTTGAAGCAATTGTTTTGTCTAGCCGTTGCATTGCCATAACAATCAATTTTTAACCATTATCAGAGAATTACAATTAATACTTTATTTTAAACACTATCATGGTTATTTTATATTATGTACTTACATTATTAATTATAAGGAGTTTATTTTAAATTTTGTTAAATGGTTGGTGTTATATCTGTTGGCCTGTTTTAACACAACTGAATTATTTTATCATGGTATTTCAGCTCTTAGAGTATTGTTTATGTTAACTAGACAAAAAAGTCTATAACCGGAAATTATTTTTGAGTATACAGGGCGAGCCAAGACGAAACTACAGGTTCAAGTTTTAAGAAAAACTTATGTGAATACTAGTTACGAGACATCTAATTAATGTTTTTGATCATTTTTACTTTCTAAAAATGTACAGGGTGGCCAAACTTTATTTTTCAATTAAGAACTTTTTAAATTGAATTTTCTCAATTTTTTCAAATGGAACACCCTATATATTTTTCAACAATGTGATGTAGAAATCAAAAACGAACATTTTTTGTAAGTACTTCACTATGGCTTATTGTAACCATTTTCGTTTCATTGAGCAATAAGTACAAAATTCAAGAATAAACTTAAAAACCGCTGCCAATTACTTGGGGATCACAACTTCCCCACCGTAGTAAAACTCGACGTGTGGTGTTTATAATAAAAGTAATTTTTGACGTTTCAAAAAAGTCACATTTTTTGACGTTTCAAAAAAGTCACTTTGGCGTTTCAAAGTCACATTTTTTTACGTTTCAACAATTGGGACCGATTTTCCTCATCAACGAACTCAATCTCTTCCTTAATCTCTGAAATGTGTGTACCAAATTTGAAAGCTTTATCTCAAAAACTGTAGCTGCTATCGTCATAATTCGTCGAGATTCGTCCATAAATTCAATAATTTTCAAAATTTTTTTCACGAATACATAACTTCCCCACTTTGAGTGGTGAGGAAGTAAAATAAAGATTTCTGCAAATAATTTATTAGAAAAATTATAATAAGTGCTCCATATGTTGCCCATTTTGATTGACACAGGTCTCTATGTGCTTTTGAAATGAAGTTTCTACTGTTCCTAAAATTGCCGGTGTGATAGATCTAAAAGCAGTTATTATCCTTTCCTTCATATTTTCTACTGTTGTTGGTGTGTCTTTATAAATAATTTCTTTCACGTATCCCCACCAAAAGAAATCCATTTTTGTAAGATCTGGGGATCTAACAGGCCATTTAGTGGGGGAAAAAATTTAATCTCAATATTTTTGCATCTAATATTAAGATTACTATTATTTAATTCAATGCAATTCTTGCTTCTAGATTGAGTAGTTGTTTCTATGATAAAATGTATTTGAAGTGTTGTCTGATTTACTATCTACCTACCTATTACTTATACTTGTGCATTCAGATAAGAATGAAAGTATAAAAATGAAAAAAAAACTATAAATATTATTGTTATCATAGTAGATTTGAAAGGATGCTTATGTAATACCCAATAATTGTATTATTATTTTTTTTAGAAATACATAAATACGAAGCAAATATGTCAGATTTTTTAACATATATCAGAAGCTGGTAATATTATTTTTATAATAGAAAATGGGTGAACCAAATACATGTTTTCGAATTGTTCCGCATAACTTTTCTTATTGTTCCGCATAATTAAGATCAACACTCGTGTGTAATCTAATTTGTTATTCGTCAGACATATTTTCAAGATTAGTAACTTGAAACTGTTTATTGCAAATGTTTTTTAAGTTTCCTTGTCGTGATGCCTACAAAACATATTTTTTATATATTAACTGTTACAATTAAATAATTATTACTCAGTAACATAAATATTATTCATATCAATCATACAGGGTGCATAATATTTTATTGCCCACCATTGAGATTTTAAAACGTATGCTAGAGAGAGATGTAATTTAAATTAAAGTTGTGTAATGTGTATTCATGGTCAATAAATATTTACAAGCAAGAATTTGGAACTTGAGAATGAGATAGAATTAACGTTAAAACAATTTTCAAAAATAACCAAATTCTGCATACTAAACTCAACACATAGGTATATCGTAAACCAAGTTTGGTCTTAATCATCAGGGATGATTAAGACCAAACTTAATATACGAATGTTGCATATTTATACTTAATATTTGATCACGGTTCGATGAAGTTTACCCACATCATCAGGGATGATTAAGACCAAACTTAATATACGAATGTTGCATATTTATACTTAATATTTGATCACGGTTCGATGAAGTTTACCCACTAACCAAGAAAGTGAACTATTTGTTATGGTCTTATCACTTTTCATACTGTTTGAACATTTTTACTGTCGAATCTTGAAGGTATCATATTGTCTATTATTTGTTATACTTTTAATTCACTAAACTTTCTAATATATGTACCTCTTATGGTTATTCTCAATACAAACACTAGCTTTACCTCTGTTACCATATTTAAGATCAGCCATATGAGCTTTTAAAGCTAGTGCCAACTCATCGTATCGAATGTCCAACAACAATTTGCATGCAGTCCTTAGATTAATTTAATTTGGTAAATCCTCAACGTTTTATATATTCCAATAGATGAAAAGCTATCATACCGATGTCTTTAAAGTCCTACTAGACTATAGGTAAACTGGGGTTCTTATGGAGTTAATATTAATTTTAAACAGTCAAGAGATTGAGTAATTTTGAATTTATAAAATCTGTAACTTTCAAATTGAAAGAGGAAATTAAAAATTTTTCTCAATTTTCAATTGCATCCATTCTCAAAAACTTAAGGTGTCGACTAATATCGTAATGTTCATCATCAGAATCAGATACTCTCTCTGATCATTTTTATAAATGTTAAAAAGAAGTCAAAAATAGTACCAGAGAATGCGAATCTTTTGATTCATCAATTGTAAATATTGGCACAAACTTTCAAGTTAGTATGTCAGTAGTAAGTGCTACACCGTCACTGTAAAGTTTTTCTTTTATCTAAAATTTAATGATTCTTTAAATTCTGATGTTCAGCGAACTGCTGTCGGTCAACCTCCCAACGCCAAATGTGCCCAATGATCTCGGGAATACGAACTGTTCATCTGCGAATCCAGGGAATCGATTTAGCGGTACCGTTGTTAAAATGCTCAGTTCGTTGATGGAATTCTTCCACGCCTAGGTACATTAAACTGAAGGCGAAATCGTCTTTGAACTTCCGTGATTGATTCAGTTTTAATGTATGCATTAACACAAAACACACCATTCATTATTAACTTCCTTTTTCGAATTTTATAAACATCTTGATGACAAAAATGTTTTTGAGCTGTTATAATATAACAAAAAACAAAGTGAAGCCGTCCTTGATACATTTCATATTGCTTTATTGCGTTTTTTAACATCAGAGAAATTAAGCATGGCCTACTGCAATATAGTACAATGGTATCGTACATATATGCCACAAAATTGCATCATGTGCTTTAATAAAATGTCTTTCTTGTATCTGTATGTTATGTATTAAGCACAAAGTAATGTTTTAAAATATGTCGGTAATAAATTCCGTACCCTTTAAATGTAAAAATATAAACATTATGCAACATACATTAAACTGGATTTTTTTGTAAGAAATAATATTAAATATAGGGCACTAATGTTCTTATTTTTAAACTTTACAACATAGTTATCAGTTTATGAAAACAAAAACCTTAAAACACTATACTTTCATCAAAGTTAGTTAAGTTCGAATAAATTTTCTGGCCCCCAGATATAATATTTTTTGTCAGAAATCGTCGCTTTATTGTCAGAGAGTAAAAAATCCTCAATTGGTAAATAGGTATGATTCAATAGCTGACTTTTTCCCCTTTTGCAACAGTTTGATTGTATTGACTGTTTTTGAAGAAATGTAAGAAATCAGTAAATTATCATAGTATTTGTATTTTATGCTCTAGTTGATTTATGAAAATATGACATGATAGATTCTCAGTTCAATAACACTTTATCATTTTCGTTATTGTTTATTAGTATCAGTAGATGGATATCCATTCCCTGAGGATAATTTTTGTATTTTAGCAATTTGAAAAATAATAAGTTAAGTCGTTTCCAGAATAATTCATAAATATTGCTTTTTAAGTGTCACATTTGGTTGCCTTTTTTAGCTCCCCTAAGGAATGATTTTAGACATTTTTAATAAAACTTTTCGTCTTAATTTTATGTAACAAATAAGTGGTTCAAAAATTTACATGTAACTTTGAAACGCCCTATATTTAAAATATTTCGGTAAATTCTGATTACAAAGTGTCCAGTGAAATTTATGTTGATATCGAGATAAAAACAGTCACGTGCATTCATTCACGTGCATGCATGATAATGTCAATTAAATGGATATTCTTATCAAATTTAACTGGGCGATTATATCTAATGTAATTCACTGCCTTTTACTAATCACAATTTAAGGAAATGTGCCTTTAACCGATTTTATAACAACCAAAAATAAAACAATATGATAATATATCTATAATAATGCTAAAGAAATGCTTTATTAATTAAGAAAAAACTCTCCCCTATTAAATAATTACAGTTAAATTCTGTTATTAGGTACATAATTATCACAATACTTAATTTAATTGTTAGTTGATACATATATAACTATTTTGTATCTATACGAAATGCTGTTGCATTAATAACAACTAGTCTATTTTTAAATTTCCGGTCTTTAATTAGGGCATGCTTGGATAACCAAAAAAATTTTGCGTTAATCTATTTATGTAATTACATAGTAAGTGTAATAAAATAAGACGATTATTATTAAAACAATTAATATTAATGATTCACTCTCTGCTGACGCTAAGAATTGTTGCAGTGGAAAAGAAATTCCGCCATGTTACAGTTACGAATATTTTTTTGGAATTGTTTTAAGTATTTGTTTTAATTTATATTCACTTCAAATGAAAATAACAACACAGGGTGTGCCAATGAAAATTCCCAGATGAAATATTTCAGAAACTGCTAGAGATATTGTATTTCTATTGTTGGGTTTTATTTGTTGTTTTTATTTAATGTGAGATTTTGAACAGTTGCTGAAATAAAAACACGGTATTAATTTTTCACTACGCTCTTTGTTCTCTAACCACTTGTAGCCAAGTACCCCGTCAGGACTATTAATATACGATAGTCGTGACACTATCTTTCAATGAAGAAAGTTTCAAACGAACTATAGTCTAAAATTTAATGTAAGAAAGTTAAGGCGATTTTAGTTTTTCAAAAATTGAATATTTTAAACTCAAATTTTTCGAAAACGATTGGATTTTCGATTTTTTTTTCATATAACGAAATCTAATTGAAATTAAATTCTGTTTAACACAGATAACATTTCTAAGCTCCTGTCATCCAAGAAATTCTTTGTAGCGCAGCGCCATCTACCTCTTAACATATTAAAAAACTATTTGTATTCCAAACTAAAGCTATTTATACGTTCTAGCAGCGGGATTTCACAGAATTCAAATATCTCTAATAGTTTCCGAAAATTTCATCTGGGAGTTTTTAATGGCACACCCTGTATACACACAAATACAGAAAGTAACTTTTTTCTACACGGAGTATTGTAAAAAGGCCATTTTCTATGCGTCTCTGCACGTTAGAAATTCAGACTTTCTACACGGTCATAGAAAAACATAAAAATAAATCAACTCAAGATGCTGTTTTCTCCTTTTATAATAAAATCTTACATAATTCTCATGAAAAATTAAGATCAGCTGTCATTTTCTTTGATATGTCACGGCCCTTTGACACCATTAATCATAATTTGTTATTAAGGAAACTTGAAACATATGGTATCCGTGGCCTAGCGTTGAAATGGGTAAATTCCTACTTATTGGAGAGAACACAGTCAGTTAAGATCGTACAAGATGGAGTAGAATGTCTTTCGGATAGTGTTAACATGTTAACAGGGGTACCACAGGGTAGTGTCTTGGCTCCGTTGTTGTTTAAAATATTCGTCAACGATTTAGTAGTCAACATAAATAACTGCTTTTTAACTCTTTTTGCAGACGACACCTCTGCTATCATAACTGCTACAAATGTAGACCTTTTTAAGTAAAAATGCTACTCTATGTGTAGATGAAATGTCACAGTGGTGTCCCAACAATGGCTTAATACTAAATCAACAAAAAACTGTATTTCTAATGTTCTCTCTAATTGGTACAAAGCTGGATTTTAGTCTCTTGGTTAGGAGTAATCATAATCTTCATCAGAATGATTTTGTGAAATTCTTAGGTGTACAGATGGATAAGACTATGTCATGGGAGATTCATATAGAGAATCTAACAAACAGACTGGCTAGTCAAAACTTTGCTCTCCTCCAAATGAGAGACTCTGTTAACTCTGATACTCTGAAAACTTTTTATTACGGCTATATCTATTCGGTTCTGCAATATTGCATATTGTGCAGGGGAAATAGTTCCGGAATAAAAAAGGTGTTTATTTTGCAGAAAAGAATATTGAGAACTATGTTTAAACTTACCTACAATACATCCTGTAGGGATTATTTTAGACAGCATGGCATACTCACTATGTATGCATATAGATTTTCCAATCAGTATGTTTTGTCAGGAAGAATATTAATAATCTTTTAAAATGTGGTGATATAAATAAGTACAGCACTAGATCAGCAAAAAATATTTTTGTACCCAGCCATAGATTAGAGCAAATAAAGAAAGGTCCCTTTATCGCTTCAATAAAAATGTATAACCAGCTCCCACAAGTTATAAGAAGTGCAAACAATTTTGTAACATTTAGGAAGCTTGTAAGAAAATATTTAGTGGAGCAGTGCTTTTACTCTTATGAGGAATACTACCTCTCTAATTAATGTTACTGATCTAATTTAATTAATTCTGTGATAATAAAAATAATTGTGTATCTTTACTTAGTCATAATTGTCAATTACGTTTGTTTGTCTTTATGTCATATGTTTAGTAATCTACCATTATATCTGTATGTATATTTATGTATGTGTGTATATATATGTGTATATATGTATACATGTGTGTGTATGTGTATGTATATATATTCTACATGTTATAATTTACATTTTAGTAATTGACAATTCCGATACTGTTATGGTCTTATGGACATAAACATAATATTATTATTATAAAAATGTTTTTTGGATATCATTATGTATAATATAATAATAACTAATTTGCTATCAATATTCTTTTCATGTTTAATCTGACAATAAAAAAGTTATTTAAAACATTTTTCTTTTAGTTAAATGGATTAGGTATGTCTTTTAATAAAATTTAAATATTTACTTTAAAATGCGATTTTTCGTATCCTCTCTCAAATACATGATATCACGTTTCTTTTTTTAAATGGCTTTGAGTTTATCAAAACCTTATTCATTAATTTACCTATTTACAGTTTTTTTATTTTTTGTAAACAAGAAAATATTTGTAATTAAAACAAAATCGTGATTTTTCAGTTAACAAGAGTAAATATAAAACCTTATTTAACTATCTATGAAAACAAAACGTTTAAAATGTTTTTTAAAATTACAAATACTAAGTTTCCTAGAATGTAGTTTCGGAAGCAAAAAAGTATGGCACTGTTTATGACACTGCTAAACCACAATGGTGGCAGCCACTACACGATCAACAAATATGTGAATAGGGGGGTGCGGAGAATTAAGATAGGTGAAAAAAAATATGGAACGCTTCTATATATTGCCCCTCTTTGCGTATTTCTTCACTCCAATGGTTTTAAACAGTTTAAAACTGTTTAAAATATGTTTTTTTGGCAAGGCGTTTTAAACAGGTTTAAAAAAAAAAACAGTTTTGTTTGTTTTCAAAACGTGGTTCTATCAACCCTGACATTAATATGCTACATAATATTGATAGTCAAAATTGACACATTTAAAAAGTCGCTTTTATATAATGCAAGAAGAGCTATCCCACTGTTTATTATCCCCAACTGTACATCATGAATTCTGATATGAACAAGAGGTTAAACAATAAAATGAAGCCACTAGTGATACCGTTTCCATTTAAAATAGGGTATAAACATGTAATTATTACAATTACGTCAAAAACATAGTCAAAATAACTGTATATGAAAAATTTATTCAGAAAATCCAGTATGGGTCCATATTTATTTTCGTATGTACAATTTGTTACTCAAAATCCATGGCAACGATTATACAGCTCAACTTTTTTTTGATTTGGTACTTTGGTTGTCGATCTATATTTGGATATATGTGGGGCGCTGATTTAAAACAGACATCAGTTGGCCCTATCTGCTCTAGCTTTCCAGCTCTATCATGTTCACTGTAATGCTAGTTTATATTAAAGTTTGTATCGTCTACAATTTTGGTGTAATTTATCAATATTTTACTTTGTCTGTAATTGTAGTAAGTACAGACCAATGAACTCTGTATATATGGAATGTGATAGTCCTCATACAGCTTATAAATGATTCACCTTTCATTGATTCAAAGAACAATATTAAGTCTAATGCCTAGTCTTCGTTATTTTAATTTAAACATTTTCTTGGCATACATAAGACAGGATTATTCTGAATTAGTAGTAGACAATTTTAATAACCTTGGCTGTAATATGGGCATTAAAATACAATACCTTTATAGTCACTTGGATCATTTCTCAGAAAACCTTGGCGGTTTAAGCGGCGAGCAAGGTGAAAAATTTCACCAGAACATACAAACTATAAAAGAGAAATAGCTGAGAAAGTGGAATATCCACATGATGGCAGATTACTGCTTGAACCTTCAGCCGGTCTGCCTTGGTAGATCTCACTCAAGAAAGTCCTATAAAAGAAGCTTCTTACATGTTGAATGACTATTTATTTTAAATACTCTTGGGTTTAATAAGTTGATTTGGTACTATGTGTTAGTTTTAATAGTACTTTTGTAATATAATACCTCAAAAATATATAAGCGGAAAATAATAGTCATTTTATTATATGCTGATTCAACCAAGATACAGTATACTGTATCTCCAAAACTAGAGCTGATGAGACAAAACTGATGCCATTTTTGGAATAAGAGCCACAAATTTATCCAAGAATAGATCTAACCTGAAGGCACCAAAATGTGTGTTGAGCAATGTTAATTCAATAAAAAAAAAAATATTATTAAGAACTTCAGCTTGTTAAAATTTACGTCATTTTCGTAATAACAAAATTTATACTTTTATGTTCAGAACTCAGAGAATGTACTTCAATAAGTGTGTTGAACTCAACCCAAGAAAAAACTTCCAAAGTTACAACTGCCAATTAAGGTATTTTTCAAAATTACTACCAGTCTTTTCTCTCATTATTTCATTGGACTAACTGGTACCTCTTCGAGCCTGTGTTACCAGAATACTTTTTGGTGCTTCGAGCCGGATACTTAAAAAATAATATTCAATCACCAGTTACTTTTTCTGATACGGCGACGAAACAATGTGGGCCCACTGAACGGTATACGTAATTTTACAAAAGCATTTCTCAAGAAGAGCGATTATCGTACGATTACGTTACTATTATCCGGTATATTTGGCAGTGTGTGATTTTATTTTATTTTTTATTCAGAGAATATATAAATTTTTGATGTTTTTGTATTTTTTGAATAGAGTATTTTCATACATTTTTTGCTTTCAATCATTCCAAAAATTAAAAGTGTTTCTGTGAAATTGTTGCATTCAATGGAATAATGATACTAGATTGTCAGCAATTTACACAGACGGCTATAGTGGTACACTCAGACTGGTTGCCATACGCTTACGTACCGACCGTTAATGCTTCGTTCAGAGAGCACTACACTGGTAGCACGTGGATTTATCTGTAATGAAAAGGTTAAAATAGAGATTATTTTGTAATAACAATTATCAAGTTTTTAAATTATTGTTATGAGCTGAGCATCTTATCCCTTATTACAAAACACTATGTTCCCTGTATCTGCGATGTGAATCAGGGCAAAATAGGAGTAGCTTAGACCCTGGGAAGGCCCATATTCATGAGCTACATTATATGGTAATAAATTTCTCATAGTGAAGAATTTTAGAAATATTGTTTTTGGATATAGTCTTATTTGATTTTATAACTGAAGAGTATATTTAAAAAATATGATAATCAAAAAACTTATAAATTATGTTGGAAAATGATCCTTATCACCTTTATCTATCGCATTTTAGGAGACCCACCGGCCACCTTGAAACACCGGGTTCCGGGAATCGTCCATACCTGTCCTGTCCTCTCCGCGTTCCTCATAGATCCCTACCACTTAAGAAAGTAGTGATCTGTTACTAGTGTTATTGTTACAAGTACTATCGCTAACTTTTTAAAAGATATCCACAGCGAATTTCATAGACAGTGGGCGCTGAATCAACTCGAACAGGCGTTAAAGGAAAGCAAAATGATGTACGTGTAGATTTCTTATTTGGAGTATTGATGACGGTTCTCAATATAGGTCGAGAGGGCATAATCATACACGTAATTATTTACTTTTCTTTTAACGCCTGTTCAGCTTGAAACAACTCTCACTGTATTTGACTTGAGTGAGCGAATTCAGACATTGCCAGTAGTTTCTTAGTTTATTGATTCAAATTCTTATGGTACAATATTATGTTCTCTGCTTTAATTTTTAAATTATGTTACAGAAAATTCTTTATACTCTGCTTTTGGCAGAACAGTTAATATTTATTATTTATATTATGATTGATACAATGCTTTGAAGAAAATTTAAATCGGTTTTTGTACACGGTAACCGCCATTAAATATTACAATGGAAAAAAAAATAATAAAACAAATCGCTTCAAACTACATCGTTTAGCACACAATGAGAATTTGAAAATCATAAAATGAGACGAGCATTTGAAAGATAGTTATATTCTCACTCACAGCAATGTATGAGTTTGTTCATTAGAATATGGGCATTATTTAAAAAGTGAAATCTTTACTTATGTGCTGGGTGAAGGTCAATTAGAAGCAGTATCTAGCCTAACATGGCCTACCAAATTACCAGATATATATCCGGTTAAAAATTAATGGGATACATTAGTATGAGAAAATAAGATAACTATTGGCGTCCTTATAATAAGAAAACATAAGAATAAGTTATAATGTATGACAAAATTTATCAGAATGAAGATATAATTCTCATAGCAACATTACAGTATATTTCAACAGTAATAATAAAACTATACATTACATGGTCCTCAGTCAGTACGTCCAATATTATAATTAAAACTTAAAATAATTTTAGAACTAATTAAGGAAATATCGCCTTTTGGTAATGGTTTTCTCGGTATATTAACAACTTATGTCTTGTAGCTCCAATCTTCTATAATTTATAATCAAGTTTTACATCTACATGCTTTGCTTTTTGGTGAGAATGAAGATTATTCACGTGCTGCAGGGCCCGCTTTAGAGGCGGACAACCCGGACCCCTGTCCGGGGCGGCGAACCTGAGGGTAGTGTTTTCGCCCCCCCTGAATGTGAACCAAATATTGATAAATTAATTATTCTGAATTAATATAAATTGGGCACTACTTGTTGATTTTTTCCCTAACTAAAACTAAGTACTATGCAATTTAGATTTGATCTTTGTGGTTTGTTATGTTTTAAAACTAGAAAAATATTAAAACACCTTTTTAAAAAAAACATATTTATTTTTGAAATAAAACAAGACGTATAGTTAAAAGACGCACAAGACCCACTTGTAGGTATATTGTCACATGTTTAAAATAGGAACTGAGAGACATAACATGCATGGACATGTTTTCGCGCCTTACCATATTAAAAGTCATCTAAGCGCAATTGTGTCATTATTGCAAATGCGTCGGTGCCGGTGATAAGTAAGTAAGTTTATAAATATTAAAAATATTATAAACATTATAAATATTAAAAATATTTAACGGTTTAGTTCGGGATAGTGCCTTTTGTGTGTTTTGTTAATTTCTAAAGGTAAGTACTTCTGCAAATACCTATATTAAGTAGTAAAGAATTTTTTTCAAAAATATTTTCCAAAATACGTACTTATACATTTTTAAATGCACTGTTCAAACTCTAGGTACAGATTCAGCATTGTAGCCCAGAATTTTAGGAGATGCCGAAAGAAGTATTTTTAGTACAAGTTCCACCTAAACCATTGTTTAATTACAAGTTTCCTTATGATGGTACTGGTCGAAAATTTAGCGCAAATTACTATTCTCGAATTTTAAGAAATGAAGAGCAAGTTATAAAAGACTGGGTAGTGTACTCCACTTAAAAAAACTGCATATATTGCTTTTGCTGCAAAATTTACAGCCGTGTGTCAAGTTCCCTTTCAAAAGCAGGTTTTAAAAGCTGGAAGCATATCGTTGAAATTTTAAAGGATCACGAAATTTCTAAAACTCATATTCAGGCTCAAAAATCCTGGCTAGAACTCAATCAAAAGTTAAAGTGTTGTACAACTATAGATGCAGCTGTCCAAAGAGTTATTAACGCTGAAACGAATCACTGGGACGAAGTGCTTCGAAGGATTGTTGCAATTACTAAATTTCTCGGTAAAAGTTGTTTAGCTTTTCAAGGTACAAGCGACAAGCTCATAATAACGGCAACTTTTTAAAAATAGTTGAATTGCTATCTGAATTTGACTCCGTTATGGAGGAACACGTGCGTAGAGTGCTTAAAAAACAGGAAATCAAAGCTCACCATCTTGGAAAAAACATTCATTTCATTATAGTGATTTCTTTTTAATCATTTTTCTAAACTACATCTCACAACATTTTAGGACATCATTTGGAAATCTACTTATGTTCTCTATTCCACGCCTTTATCACATTTATTTCTGGTTATGTTCATCTATTTATAAGACAAATGTTTGTTCCATTTAGAACTTCTCGGCTTGCTATACTTCCATTCTTCCTCCTTTGCCTTTATGATTTTCTTTATAGTATCTTACGTTGATGTTTCGTTTTAGAATCAGTCATTGTTTCCTGTTGTTTTTCATTAATTTCACTTCATTTTATCATTATGAAATTGTCTTGTTATTCCAGACATACAGTGATGAAGTACCAAAGTCTACATAAATCACTTTATAAACGTATTGTTAACGATATTTTACGACATAAGACTGTTTCAATTTTAGCTTTTGAAACTAATCTCCATCTTCTTTGTACACAGAATAAACGTATTGTAAAGTAAATTTTCTGAAATTAATAAAAAAACTGAGATGCAAAACAATTCTTAATCAACAATAAGAACAACATTTTCCAGTGTTCATATAACAGTACCTATGGCTGAATCTAGTTAGTAAGTTACCTCTGGCAATGGTCAATGGCCAAGCCAACTGGTTGTTGATATTATGTGTAATAGCCACGGTCTCATGAGATGCATTCAATCAATATTTTCAATGTATCAATCAGTCTACACTAAGCGAGAGTTGATTTTCGTTAAAGTATACAGAGTGTTCCAAAATTATGTAGCCAAATTCATACAATAAATAGATGGGCTCAATATAAAACAAAAGCTATATAAATATTTGGTCAAAAATATATTGTTTAAGCTGTAACTCAGAAACCATAACAGATACGTATATCAAAATTTAAAGATTTTTCAATCATTATTACAGAAAAATTATGTGTATATCTTTTATATTTTGATGGAATTTATCGTTTCGCGAAAATTAATTGGAAATTTATCCGAATTATGCCTCACTTCTGATATTAAAATTTCCAACATATTCCCGCAATTTTAAAAGCATATCTGTAAATCAGTGGTGGCTGGTGAAGTTTAGGTTATGTCATATCATAGTATTAGAGCATGGGACCCAAGCGATACTTTAAGCTATAACTATCAAAACTAAATGTAGAAAAAATACGACCAAAATTTGCGAAAAAAAGTTGCAAAAATTGTGTGCCTCGCAATGTTATTATTTTTTAGACAATTAGTACAATATTTGCACATCTTCCTTTTAGAATTAGGTGGAAAATATGTGGATGAATTTCAAATCTCATCAAAAATATTTTACTTTATAAAGTTACACTTGCCAGAAATTTGCACAGTGAAAATAAATGTCAAAACAGTGTAACATAAAAAAGCAACATTTTTTATGAAATTTCTAAATCTATCGACATATCTGACTGAAAAAAAAAAATTTTGAATACATTTTACAAACTGTCTAAAAAATAACCTGCTGAGGCGCACCATTTTTCCAACTTTATTTCGCAAATTTCAATTGTTCTAAACAACCATAGCAGAATTTTTTTTAACGTAGATAGGTTGATCCCATATGAGTAATTATTCATGATAAAGGAAACAGAAAAATTCTCATAATAAAGGAATTTTATGAGAATTTTTCTGTTTCCTTTATCAAGAATTTTTTTTATGCAAGTCAAGCAAGAAATGCGTCTTTTCCAATTTCCACTCATAATGTTGTTATGTCACAAAAAGGTTTCAAAAAATGTTCTTATATACATGACATTCCATTTAAAAAAATGCTGGTTGACCCTGTAGAATCGTCTTGGCTAACCCTGTATATTCAAAAATAATTTCCGGTTATAGACTTTTTGTCTAGTTTATTTATATTTTTAAATCAAGTTTCTAGCTATCATAAAACTCGACACATCGAAGTCGGGCGCACTATTGCCTCACCCTGTATATACTTCAGAAATTGTAAATGTATTGTCAAAACTTATTAAGGGTATAATAAAATGTTTTTATTTGATTTTTACCTATATTAAAGCTGAGATAGTTTAAAGTACATCAAGAAATAGACCCCAAACAGCAAGCTCACAAACAATAGTTTGATTCGGATTCTTGAGGAAAATATTTTACAATATTGTCAACAGTAGTCAACTATTATTATTTTTTTAAATAAGAGATGTATTATATTTCTATATTTCCAACTTTTATGCTCTGTTAAAGTTTTTCGTTGCAAATTACAATAAATATTGCAATAAATAAATTACAACACCCTGTATAATAATGCTCATATAATAACATGCTATTACTGTAGATATAGGTATATATAAAATTTCGTGGTTAAAAAAATTTGGAGACTATAAACTTCTTTAGGAAGACATTGTTTCTCCCATCTTTTTTTTTTGATTTGTCGAAAATTATTAATCTGTGTTGGGTTCTGAGAATAATTAAAACACTAAATATGATAATTATGGAAACATTGCTTTAGGAATTTTAGAGATCAAATGAAGATAATAATTACCAGCGATATTGATAAAAGACTGATATGTTTATGTAATGTCAAAAAGGTTAAGAAACATTCAAACACCGAATTTGATGTTTGGATCTTTACTTCCTTCTAAATTATACAATTTCCTTCTCGAGGGTACCGATTCAAACAAATATACATGACACAAAATATCTAATCTTTTTTGTAAAACCTCGGTCTTTTGTACAACAATAATGTAATCTTCATTCTATATCGATCAGGCAATTTGTTTAAATCACTGACAATCATGGCAGGTTAAATTTCATTGTCAAAATAGATACTTTTGCGAATTGCCTAGTCTTTTTGGAAAAAGATGGCTTGTGCAATATGACTATGAGATACATTAACAAAATGGTTAGTATCACTATAATAGCACTAGCGATTCACTCACTCCATTGTCTAATTATTTTAATTGATGACTGATGATGATTTTTACGATACTGTTTTCAAATTTTTGATATAAACTTTTTTAAAATATGTTTGTTTGGGCCGCCTATTACTTTGGCAATATCAAATGTTCTACTCTCCGAAAAAGTTGGACAGGATGCAGCACTTTAAAACTCTTGTCTAGAATATTCTCATTATTCCACATTCTAATCTTAGAAAAAAAAAATAGGTGAATAGTTAAATAGACGTTATATTTTCCCGCGGTTACAATGGCCCGTTTGAGGATGCAGCCGGGCCAGTACAAGGGTTGTTTGACAGGGGGTAGTTTTCAACAATACCTGCACTAATATCTAGTTACCTAGGCCAGGGGCGTGCTTGGAAAAGTTCGCAATGTGGTTTTCTTATGCATTATGCACTAAAGCTCAGGTACTTTATTGAATATTTTTCAATAAATTAGAAAAGATTAGTTTTTAGGATATGCAGTAGTTTTAACATATTTGTAATACTGTGCCCACGAGAAAGAAGCATTGTTGCATTTAAATGACGAATTCAAAATTTACTATAATTATAAAAGTGTTAATATTCAATTTGGCAGTGTTTTCTAATTTTGTCTAATTATTACAAATGCACATTAAAACAAAAAAAAATTGAGAAAATAATAAAAACAAAAGAAAAACGTCAAAAATGTATCTTATTTATTTATTTGCAACACTGTCCTACAAATAATTAGAAGGAAATGATGAAAACACAACAAAAAGAGACTAAACAATATATGTGCCCTCAGCCTCGGTTAAATTGGGGATGGTCCGAAAAAAAAAAAATTTTGGTTTTTTTTCTTAAAGTTGGGGGGACCCCCAAAATTTTTTTTTTTTTTTTAAAATGTTTTTTTTTTTTTTTTTTTTTCAAAAAAAAAAAACGGGGCGTGGGGGACCGAAAAATTTTTTTTTTTAAAAAAAAATTTTATTAATAAAAAAATAAAAAAAGGGGGAAAGAAGAGAGGGAAAAATAATAAAAAAAATAAAATTTCATTGCAAAAAAAGACCAATGAAGAAAGTATAACCCCCCTTCCCCCCCCCCGCCCCCCCTTTTTTTAACCCCACCCCAAACCAAAAAAAAAAAAAAAACACCCGGGGAACCAACCCGGAAAAAAAAAAAAAAAAAAACACAAAAAAAAGGGGGGGGGGGGGGGGAGAAACCTTGTGTCCCCGTGCTGAAAACCTTGTCCGCATTTCCCTGGAAAAAAGGGCTTGCCCGTGAAAAGAAATTTTTCTCCGACATGGGGTTGGTTTCCTTCCCGTTGAAATGTTCCAAGGGTTTTTGGGAACCCTTATTTTTTTTTTTTTTTTTGCGGTTTAGGAACCCGCCATAGGGGGCCCGAAAAAGTTTTTAAATAAACCTTTTTGGTTGTTTTTTGGTAAAGTGACGAGCATAAAATATCAATTTTAAGGTTTAAAACACCCATTAGCCCAAACGGGTTGGTCTAAAAATTTTTTGAATTAAATATTGCAAAAATTTTTTAAAAGTCAATTTTGGAATTTTTTTTCGGTTGCCGCCCCCCCGCCCCTCCCGGGGTGTTCCCCGCCCATTTTTCCCTTTTTCCCCCCCCCGCTTCCCCCCCCCTTTCCCGAAAAGGAATTTACACAAGGGTAATTTTTTTTTTTTTTTTCCCTTGTCCCTACTTTTTTTGTTTCCACACCCACCCCCCCTTTTTTGTAAAAAAAAAAAAAAAAAAATACCCCCCCCCTCTTTCCCCCCCCCCTTTTCCCCCAAAAAAAAAAACACGTTTTTTTTTATTTTAAAAAAAAAACACCCCCCAATATACCCCAAAAAAAAAAAAAAAAAACATTTTTTTTTCCCCCCCCCCCCCCCCTTGATTTTTTTAAAAAGGAGGGGAACACGGAACACCTTTGTTTTTTTAAACAAAAAGGGGGGGCGGGATTACCCACACAAACCCGTGGGGTCCCCCTTTTTGGGGGGGTTTTTCCCCCCCCGGCCCGTGGGGGGTTTTTTTCTCCCCCCTGTTGCTGGCGGGGCCCCCCCCCCTTTTTTTTTTTTCCCCCCCCCCCCCCGCCCGCCACACCGCCCCGAAAATTTCTCTCCCCCCTTCCGTGTTGGTGGTTGTTGTTTTTTTTTTTTGCGGTTGGGCTCCCCCCCCCCCCCCCCCCCCCCCCCCCGGCCCCCCAAAAAAATTTGGGGGGCTGGGCGCCCCCACCCCCTCCCCCCCCCCCCCCCTTCCTTTTGGGGGGGGGGGGGTTTTTTTTTTTTTGTGTGGAAAAATAAACCCCCCCTTTGTTGTGTGTTATTTGTTTGTGTTTTTTTTTTTGTGTCTGTGTGTTTGGTTGGTTTGGTTTGTTTTGTTGTTGTTTTTGTTTTAATTAAAAAAGAGAAATAGTGGAAGTGTTTCTCCTCCCCCTTTGTTTGTTTTTTTTTTTTTTTTTTTTTTTTTTTTTTTTTTTTTTTTTTTTTTTTTTTTTTTTTTTTTTTTTTTTTTTTTTTTTTTTTTTTTTTTTTTTTTTTTTTTTTTTTTTTTTTTTTTTTTTTTTTTTTTTTTTTTTTTTTTTTTTTTTTTTTTTTTTTTTTTTTTTTTTTTTTTTTTTTTTTTTTTTTTTTTTTTTTTTTTTTTTTTTTTTTTTATTTTTTTTTTTTTTTTTTTTTTTTTTTTTTGGGGGGGGTGTGGGGGGGGTGCGGGGGGGTTAAAGATATTTAAATTACAAGTTCTAAATATTCTACTTAAATGAAAGTTTTTTTTTTTATTTTTATTATTATTTAATTTCATTCATATGCCGCCCAAGGGGCGAACTCATTTACACGACAGGAAAAAAATACAATAATAATTATTACATTAAATGAAATACAATACAATCTATACGAATACAGATGTTAAATGACATCAAGTAATTGAATGGTGTAAACCGTTACTTTGTGACAATCAATCACGATGATACAACAAAAAAACACATTTTACTTTGTTTTTTATCACTATTTTATTGTAACTTCACATTACTACAGCTTCGGCACCTAACGTGTTATTTTCAAACAATTCTGAAGAGAATGAATAAACAAAACCAATTTCATATATTTATAAGTACTAAAACTATTTATGACTATTTACTACGTTAAAGATGGGAAATTTAAAATTCCAATTTATGAGTGTAATTAGGTTAACAAATAAGGGTGGTGTCGGCGATATTTTATTACAATATTGAGGGTTATTTACTATGCTGGGAAATTTTTATAAAAAGATACAGAGGTGGTAGGTAAATTAACAAATACAGAAATTTGGATGAAACGTTTAGAACTTAAATATATCAAAAACTGTAGTATGATATAAATCTAACTTCACTAAGTATTTTCTGGGAATGTTGTTTGATTCAAAAATTTCTATGGATTCCAGTAAATTTCGTTTAATGTTTTCTTTTACATAAATCCATATTGATTAGGACAAATGAGAGACTTGACATAATGAAAAATAATATCATGTTATACAATTTCAAAAGCTTTACAGAAATTGTTCATTATCGTTACAGGTCTATAATTTTCTGTTTCATGTCTGTTATTACTTTTGAAAATAGGACATATTCTTGAAGTTTCCATATGTCAGGAAATGTGTTCGAGCGTTACGATAAGTTAATAATATCTTAACGGGATTGCAAGGATTACTGCGCAGTCCTTTAAGAGAAAAGTTGGGATACCATCAGAACCAGCAGTGCATTTGGGCTTCAATTTTTTTTAGAGCTTTTAGGACATCATCATCGAAATTTTCGTTTAGTAGCAAATGATAAATATCATGACAATTATTATCTAATGGCGTATCTGTATTTGAACGTGTGGTGTAAGATGTTTCAAAAAAATTCAGCTTTGTTAAAAATTGTGGTAGCATCATCAAAACTCATTCTTATATCCCATATTATTGGGAATAATAGATTAGTTTTTTCTCATGAATACAGGACCAAAAACGTTTGGGATTAGATTTCTATGTCAGTAACAATTTTTATTAAGTCTATTTATATCTAATTTCAGTTTTACTGTAATAAACGTTTTGATCGAAATGACTCGTGAAATAGAATATTATTTCTGAGATTATGAGGTCACCTTAAAATTTAAATATCTCAAAAATCTGTTTTATACAGAAACTACTTTGTATTTATAATTAAGTATTCCAAATTATTAGATCTTACTATGCACGATTGAAAGTAAACTATTTTTATTGAATTTTCAGATTTAAATTTTTTACATACTAAGGTCATATATAAAACCCAACATTTTATTGCTTTTTAATATGATATAATCACTGTGAAGTAAAGGTTATATTTGCATCGAAAATTATACTAAAATCTTTTATCTGTTGTACCCGTTTTAGTACCTTAATATTGGAAATTAAAATCATATACAAAAATGTTTAAATTACGAATAAGACAAATAAGGTGACATTTTTCGAAGTTTAAATAGAGTTTATCTTTTATACAATAATTGTAAAAGAAAGCTAAGTATCGAACCTAAATGTGATCCTTGGGGTCCTCCTGAGCTATGAAAATATGGAGATGACTTGTGTTCTTTTACTGTGACTATCTATTAAAAACGTAAGGGGTAAGCCATCTTATAATTAGTATACTAATTTTAACCAATTTAGCAATCAGTACGTTATGAATTTTAAAATTGGTTACTGAAATCAGTGTACATGGTGCAAACACCTGAATTTTATCATTATTATTAAAATATTAAACGCTATAGATGATGCAACCTGTGCGGAGGGAACTACATATTTAGAGACAATGGGCACACATCCAATATCCGAGTATGCATTCATAATGTACTCAGAATAACACCAAATTTGATTCCCTTGGCTTCTTTGGAAAGAGTCATGTTGTTCTTTAATTATTAAAGCCCTAACTGCATAAAATAATTATATACGACCGAGACATTCAAATACTATGCAAAAAATGTTCAGTTTACTATTAGGCCGATAGACTTTTAATGTTGTAACACCATTTTTATAAATAGGAACAAGATATACCCTTTTCCATATATTCGGAAATTCACAATTGGCGAATCGGTTTACAAGGGCTCGCATTTTTACAAAATTTGAGGGAATACCCTCGAAGTAGTAATGAATGAGAAATATATATGTATTCATATAACATAAGAATTATGAAATACTATAGGAGAAAACAATGAAACTAAAAAAAAAAAAGGTTTTTCATCATTAAGACTGCATTTGAGTATAACAAAATGAATGCCAGGGCATTGCAGTTACTGTTTCATAAAAACGAGAATGTTGTACGAGGTGTTGGAAGAGATTGGTCATTTTTTCCTAGAGGTTATTCTAGACACACTAATGTTTAATTGTTGTTTCTTTCTATTTTAAAAAGACACTTGAGAAAAATACATACATATAAATTGAGGAGTTGCTTTCAAACAACTCTCTTTGAATGTGAGTATACAAGAAAAGCGTATTAAAGCTAAGATCTATATGAGTAAAATAAAGTAGGTGTTTTGATTGTATTTTTGTTGAAGAAATCACAACTGTGTGCCGTAAATCAATATAATTTTCCAGCTTCAAAGTATATATCTGTGATAAAGAAAGTTTTCTATCAAAAATAATGATAAAAGTAAGGTTGCTTCACATTTCAGAGGACGACTTTTAAGAAGTTTAAGCAGGTATATGGGAATAGTATATAATTTGATCGGATATTTTGACGGTTTACATTTTAAGAATTATTCTTGCTGTCAAGATACGACAGTTTGTGCCGTGCCCAAAATTCAGCCTACGGATAAGCCTTACTGTGTTTTGATTATCATTTAATAATTAGACTATAATTATTACTCAACCTAAGCTGTATTGCCGTCCAAAATGCGGTTACCACAAATTTAGATGTGATGAGGGAATAATTTTCCCCAAAAAGTAACAAAATGATAAAAACCCATTTGTGAAAGACAGTTTAGTTTGTTAATATGTTCCACTAAACCAAGGAACTAGCCACTCTACATAATAAATCTTGTAATTTTTTTTAACGATAACTCAACTTTTAGTAACTGTAGGCTATTTGTGAAAATTTTTACTCAAAATAGTTTTTTACTAAATCTGTAAAATACTTTGACCAAACTTTAGATTTTATTTAAATACAGTAGTGAGATTAGTACGGATAGCAGTAACTTCATATATATCCAATTCCACAGCTTATACCGTTTCGTAATTAGGGTGTTCACAATTAGTGTTTTTCACACAACTTTAGTGAAAAACGGCAAATTGACTTTGAAAGTAATTGTACATATATTTCATTTCCATTATACCAGGAAAAGTATTTAAAAAAATTATCATAAATTCATAAAATGACGAAATCAAATTAAACAAAATTTTATACATAATAACAATAATATTTATAAGTTGATTATTGTTATTTCGACGCGACAAAAAATTTATTACTGATAACAAGTCTGGAGTAACGTAACGAAATTTTTAATGATAAATTAAACAAAATAAGTTTCTAATTAAGTGTAAAAAAGGATATTATATGAACATTATTCTTTAACCACACAGAAACCATTTTTATATCCTAAGAAATTTTTATTACATGCATCGATTTTGTTCCAATAATAAAGCAAAAATAGTTATTAATTTAAAATCAAGGCAGCATAACATAACCCAATTTTAAATACAGTGTGTACAACAAAAGTGAAATACATTTATTTTCTATGTGGATACAAGGTTATCGAAAAAACCTTCAATAAATTCCAATACTGCTCATTAAAAATGCATTTTTGATACAATATTTAAAAAGAGATTTTTTGTACATTGCAGAAAATACAGTTGTGAATTTAAAGATAATTGTTAGTTCGAGAAAACAGTTATATAGCAAGCTCTACGGGAAAATTGTTTTCCAAACTCTCGCAGTGCTCTTAAGAACAATAACTCTAGTAGAGACACTACATCAGTCTCTGCTTCTAGCATGCGTGATTATCAAAAATTATAATTTATTTATATGACTTCTTCAAATATGGGACTGATAAGGTGGCACACATAACATGTTAAAATAAAAGCGAAAGCATAATTTAAGAATGATGATAAATCATGTGTTAAACTTTGGTTTATTGTCAAATAAATGTCAATATGATAAAGTCTTCCATTTTGTTGTTGCTTGAGATAACGATTGCATACAAAAATAGAAATAAAGCATAAAACAGATATTCATTCATTTGATATATTTACGTGTGACAAATCATTTCTTTAAGCGCAATCATCGTTAAAATTATTATTTTTTATATTATTATTGACTAGCAGTTTCTTTTTAATTTCCAAGGTAAGATTATTGCCTTACTTATTAGTAAGTAATAAATTTTACAATGTTTATTTCTAGAATAATACAACGTATACTAGTTAGTCTGTTAAATTGAATCTAGTCTAGTCTAATCTACTGGGATCTCCTTGAGAGAGATTTTCTCAAAAATGTCCACATAATATGCAAAAAATAAAGATAGGTGTGAGTACCTATATTCAAAATGTAAACATGAAAATAAAAGTAAATTCGAAACAAAAACATAAAAATAAAACACGTTTACGTAATACAAATAAAAAAGGTGTCAAAGTTTGTAAACATTTTCAAATTATGGCTTCATTTAAACATTTGAATAATAGTTGTCTAAGACACAAGGACAAAAAATGCAGTTTTTCGTATGAGTACGGAAAACATCATTCGCAGACCGGTTTCTGATTATTACCCTCGTCAGTGCAAAGTACACGCAGTATCAATAAGAAGGTTCTCAGAATCATTAGCCTGTATGTAATAGTCGAGTACTATCGAGTTAATGGTATATCCATCTACCAGTGTCAATCGCAATGTCATAAGTTGAAGACATGTTCCGACCGAGCGATCTTTACTATAAAGTTATAATAAAAATTAAGATACCAATATATACGAATGTTCCAGGACGTGAGATTAATTATTTACAAACAGTAACAAATACTCAATGAAATACCTACAAGGTATCAAATTCGTAATCCTCACACTTTATTTAATTGAAGATTAAAGAGAATTGCCACACACATTTCTTGATGATTTATAAATTTGTATCATACAAAGATAAGTGATTAAGCTTATTTGGTAAATTTATAAATCATCAAGAAGTGTGTGTAGCAATTTTAGATAATCTCCCATTAAATAAAGTGAGAGGATTTCGACTTTGGTACCTCCTAAGTAGGTATTGCATTTGAGTACTCATTACTATTTGTAAACCATTTTTTATTTGTTCTTTAATATGTAATGATATCATTTGTTTTCTCTATATCAATGGGTGTGAAAATTCCATATTATGTTAAGAGTTAGAAACGTTTAACTTAGAAGGTCTATCTATATATATTTTTCAAGTTCTTGACCATTTTCCCAACTCGGTTGTCCAAAGCAGAAACACAGTAAAAGCTTATTGATATCATATTATTATGTATATGCAATGTATATATTTGGCTGGGTAACTCTATTTTTTTGTTTTCATTAAATCTTAGAATGTTCATGTGACAAAAAAAACTCGACAATTATTACAATGAAAAAATCAAATCCAAAAAACTCAGGATACCTTCATTACAAATGCAAAAATCGATGTTTCAAATTTGATCGTCCTTTTCTATGTTATGCGTATGTATTAAAACACTGAATGAATAATACTTGATTAGTATTTTTTTGTCAAATTTTTGACAGGGTGTTCGCATAAATTTTTAACCACAATTAGGCTGAGTATCTTTTTTTAAATGGAACGTTATATACAATTTATATTTACATTCATTAAAATAATGCCCAAAACCATTTTAAGTTTGAGGTCCCAATTTAGCTAGATCTTTTAGTTGACTATGGAAGACTATCTTATTTTGACATTATGATATTACGACTTTGTTTCACTAAAATGGGCATGGGGGTTCGCATGGGGTTAAATCGTGGAAATTTCAAATATTTATTTAAAAAACGTCATTTTCATGCTTTAATATTTTCAGCTCTAAACATTTTTCTATTAAAGATATCTATCTACACGTTCAAGACGGCATTTCAAAGCTGAAAGACAGTAGTTTTTGTGCAAAGAATATAAACTCACACAATCAATACCTTCGACAAATAACACGGTGCTGAAAATACGTGTATATTACCGATTTTTCGTGATTTTTAACTGACTCCAGTGTCTCAACTGTAGCAAACAGATAATATTTCTCAGAGATCAAGTGCACATATCGTGGAAGAAATAAAACCTACAATTGACTCGTTCGGCCTACTCTTAAAAATAAAATAAAAAACTCGCTTGAAATTTTGAAATTTAGAATCGCCTTATTTAGGCTATAATATGAATTTGTTTGCTACGAAATAAAAATATGAAACTTACAGGATGTTTAGTTCTTACCTTGAACCTCAAAAGCCTGTAATGCTCGTTTTGTTATTTTCATCCAGTGTAAAAATATTTTTTGCAATGCCTTATAATTGTAAGTTTACCCCCTCTAGTTACAAGTCTGTGGACGCCCATGAAAATGGTTTATTCGTCATTAGAAAAATGTGGATTATAGAACTATAGACCGGCCGGCGCTGTAAGATTGCAACTTTCGCCTTAAAGAGTCAAAGCCATAAATAATGTTATTCAGTTCAATTGTTAGCAGTACTAAACAGTATGATACAATTTATAATATTCCTCGAAGTTCCACAGAGATCAGCTGTTCGCTGTTATACTGCTCGGACAGGTAACAAGGGTCCACCATTTAGTTTTTCGTGGGTGAAATAATTTTCCACCTTTCGTATAATGACGTTCATCTCGACTTAAATGTTTTTTTTATGAATATGAATATTTTCGAATAAACATGTTCTCGGTTAGCATACGGGGAAAGAATACCCGTGGAAAAAATGTGATTTCTGCATTCCAATCACAGTTAAGCGTAAATAAAATCAATGATTTAGCATGGCAAATGCTTTAGATCGTTTGCATCCGCATTTTAACGAACAAATTTGGTTAGTTTGAGAAAAAGTCGGTTAGTTCATAAACTAAGAAAGTTGGTTAGTTTACTTACTTTAATAAAAGTAACTAAAATAGCCGCTGTTCTTTAGTTAATTTATAAGCTAATTAATTTAGACAAGCTAAAATTAAAATTTTCATTTTGGAAATACATAATAACCAATATTTTGGCTAGTATGTAAACTAACCAACTAATTACTTTAATTAATTTGATATTATTAGATTACTTAATGTTTTCTTTCTACTTGTGCTCTTGCTTAGTGTTGTTTGTGATAATTTCATAAAATTAGATCTAAAATGGATCACCGACAAATACTTGAGGAAACTGTGGAACAACTGTGGTTATTTTATTTTTGGTTTTATTTTGACATTTAGTAAGTAATTTAACATTTGAACAATGATGTCACAGACAACATAATGTTTTCGATTATATTTGTAACTTCTATATATATTTATAATATTTATATTTATTTTGTCTAAAAAATCAGAGGAAAATATGAAGTGTTTTTATATTGATAAAATCAGAAAGAAAATCTCTATCGAATAGTACAATAACATAGATCTAGGATGTTCCACTTAAAAAAAATGAGGTTTTGTTCATCCCTTGTTTATTAAACAATGAACTTTAATTTTTCAGCCTCGGCAACAAACTTTGAGGAAACCCCAAATTTTTTCTAAGAATTTTTTTTCAGCTTTTCAAATTACTTTTCTACATCGATTTAAAATATGGACACGTTAAGTTAAGCACACTATACATTAAGAAAAATACCAAAATCACCACAAATTTAAGAACCCTCAATGATAGTTTTATTAATTATATATTCCAAATGTTCTAACAGGACCGTTTATTGGGAACCTAAATATCATACATGAATTTTAATTTAAAAATTTAAAATTTAAATTTGACAATAACAACATATCCTTGTATCAACCATATCCCAAGAAGAAACTGTAAGTGTTGAATTCTACCTATGAAAGTGTATAACTAAAATAGATTATAAAGTGCAGTGCATTGAACGAAGTGGTGGCTAGAAGTTTAGGTTAAAAACCACCCTTCTCGGTTTGGGACGTTTTTCCCAGGCCATTCCACTTTAATCTATGGCCTAACTAGTTTTGAGCACTATTCGAGTATATCGGCACATACCTTTAATCGTAATATATTCCATTTTACCGTATTTTTAAATCAGGGTAACATAAATGTTTACTATTAATTTAAACAAGGAGACAAATAAGACAAATAATTTTTTCAATTAACTGGAAATATGTTAAAATATCATATCATATAATAAAATAAATACTAAGTACAAATTTTTTGGGTTATTAGGTCCAATGTAATTAAAACACTATTGTATTAACTTGCCGACGTTTCGGTATAATTTATTACTATCCTCAGGGCACTGTAAGATATAAATAAATTGATTGTAAGTTATTCTATAACTATATGGGTGATAAATTCTAATCCAAACAAATAGTGAAGAAATAATATTGAACAGTTAATTAATTATTCTATAACAGATTGTAGGAAACATGTACTTATTTTAGGCACTTCAATTATTATTTAGAATTAGTTATAGGTTAGTGATATATAAAAATTATAAACAAATACTCACATTAAAATTTAGTGTTTCTCGTGCATAAAAAACATAATGGCAGGAACATACTTCGTAGCTATAATATTGAGTTTATTGAAAAATACTCAGTATATCGGCGTATACTTCAAGCTTATTTTTGTTTTTGACATCTCTCATATGTTCTTTTTTCCTTGTTTTTAGATACCTATTTGTTTGACCTATATAACTTTTATTACAATTTTTACATGGTATTTTATATATTAAATTCGATTGTAAGTCTGTTGGTGTTTTAGTTTTTAATTTGGTAAAAAAAGTTCTTTTTGATCGTATTTTTCTCTTTTAAAAGCTATATTTATTTTGTTTGACATGAGGACCTTTCTTAACTTTTCCGAAAGATTTTTTACATATGGTAGTTTATAATAAAATGTTGGTTCTGTTAGTAAAGGTCTAATTGGTTGACTATTATCGTTATTCTGTAATATTCTATTGATTAATGATATCGGAAAATTATTTTTGATAAGATACACTTTAATTAGTTGTAAGTTTTTTTCATGAAATTGGGGACTAGATAAATTTATAGCTCTGTTTTAAATTCTTAATTATATTAAGTTTAGTTTTAATCGAATGTTGGGATTTGAAATTTAAAAATCTTGGTTTATGGTACCAATCAATAAGTATTCTATTCTCAGGTGTTCTTATAATTTCTGTATCTAAAAATGAAATTTTGTTATTCTTCTCAATTTCAATTGTAAATCGTAACTTTTCATGAAAGCTGTTAAAGACCTACAAAAGTTCTTCGACTTTATCTTTAGTGTTTTAATTACATTGGACCTAATAACCCAAAAAATTTGTACTTAGTATTTAAATTGTGATCTGGAAATTATTATTATAATAAAATAAATGTTTACAATAATTGCTGTGCGATTTGTAAATTTCTACGAGTGTAAAAATTAAGAATGGATAAAGAATTGAATGGTGGAAGCCTTTACTTTACTTTTTCAAACGATTCAAACAAGTGAATGAAGGACATACAAGAATTTTTGCAGTTTTATACCTATAAAGTTGACCGGTTTATTTAAGTATTTAAAATACAAATGAGATTACGGAAATTTTACAAATTCAATTCGGATTAATCAAGTTTTAAACAATCATATACCTATCAAACCACTTATCACACACCTCTCTTTGATGTATTTAAGCTATAAAATTTCCATTACCTGAAAAATTTTTATTAATAATGTTTAAGTACCTAGTTTTTATTGTTAAATTCTTAGATATTCGGTCACCCTAGGGTTTAAAACTTGATTAATCCGAATTGAATTTTTAAAATTTCCCTAATCTCATTTGTATTTTAAATACTTAGGTAATCCGGTCAACTTTATAGGTATAAAACTGCAAAAATTCTTTTTTGTAATGCCATATCCTAAAATGACATTTATTGGACAGTTTCAATGAATCAAAACAATGTCATTATTGACAAGTGTGAAATAAAGAAATTTTATTTCACAGTGTAAAATAAAACTTAATAGTCATAGCAGACAACAAAGTAAAGTTATTACATCAAACATTTATTAATTATTAACAAATTTCATGAACAATTTTATTCATAATTTAACGAAAATTTATATGAATAGTACTGTTACTAATATTATTTTATATTTATTCCCAGAATTATAGGTTCAGATGTGCGAAAAATATTTGATTAATTTATATTAATGTGGTGGTTGGTCTGATTTTCACCAACGACTACATCGGCAGACATAGTCATTTCTGTAATATTGTTTGAAAATATCTGTTTTGAAATTTCCTTTTTGTTCTGGATGCTATCTTCTAGATATATCCCTCAGCAACTATTGAGGATTTCCATCCCCCATGACGTTTTAAGGTAAGAATATCAGCTAATAGTGATGTCGAAGATCTCCTAAAGCTGTGACCCGTATATTGCTCAGGATTAGATAAGTTAAGGTATTTAGCTATAACACTTGGTATTTTTGAAAATGTATTAATACCAACTCGTCGGACCGTACATTTTTCTCCTCGATATTGAAGAAAAACCCCTTTGTGATTCACATGGGTATGGCGAATAGCTGCATATTTATCATAAATATTTAGTGGATTTATTCCATTAACTGTCTCACCAATTACCGTAAAAGTCCTTTCAATGTGGGTCTCCGAATCAGGTACATTAACAATCAGCATGCAGTCTTTTCTCACAATGTCATCAATGGTCATATTGTAGAGTTCCTCTCGACGACAAGCGCCAGCCAAGCCCATTATTGATACAACTTTCAACATTTAAAACTTTTCATCTGGTGCTTCTAGTAAAAAACGTTCGACATCTGCTCTGTCAAAAACTTTAGATTTCTTAGCCCTATACCCAGTGGATTGACTTTTCAAAAAAGCTTTTTACTTTTTGATAATTGGATACATTATTCTTTACATTCAAAACTGCTTTAAGCATCGAAAACTTGAATCAGAGACTTGAACATTTTAAAGTTTTTGCTTTTTCAGATAGATAAGTCAAAAGAACAGACTCAGATATGACTCACAGTTTTCTGCTTACAGCAGTGCATAAATAAATCATATTCTTTTTCGTACAGTTTTCTAGATTGCGCTGGTAATAAATCTAAAGTTACAGCAATTGTTTGCTCCCTGATTTCTGGAGGAGTACCAGGAATAAAATCTTCCTCACTATCACTTTGTTCCAAATAATAATTATTGTAAAGTAGAATGTGCCAAATGCGACGTTTAAATAGTTCAGTATTTAGTTGTTTTATTATTAGTTTCTATGGAAACAACAATAGAATTTAGTCATTACGACAAGGTAACTTTGTCATTTTGCCGTATTTTTACAAAGTCATACTGTTTTTTAACTTCGAATGGCGATACAAAAAATTTTGTATATAACTCGAGACTAAAATGTGTTTTTTTTACTCGTGTGTACAGCACTCGCCTTTGGCTCGTACTATAAACGCCCCACTTGTGAAAGAAAACACCATTTTAGCCACTTGTTATATAAAATACTATTATGTCCTTCATTCAATTGTTATGAATCGTTTGAAAATAGCACGTTGTATCGAAACTGCAGTATCGTTTAGTTACAATAAAAAACAGTGATAAAAAAACAAAGTAAAGTGTTTTATTCTATTAAGAATGGATACTTTAGTCATTGATATTGTTTCTAGTTAGGAAAAGGTATGTGTGTTTAGTTTTTAGTTGAAATTTTAGAGAAATAAATAAAGAAATATAATTGATTTAAAGTCGATACTATTTCCATAACATTTCGGAAACGAAATGTTTTTTTTCACTTTGTAGCTTTTATAAGACGTGTAGCATGAAACTCGACACACATATTATTTGTTTGTATTATATCCATAGAGACTTACATAGAATTGTTAAAATTAATACTGTGTTAAGTTGTTAAGTATCATCCGTTCTATGTAAGTATCTATGGATCACAACAAACAAATAATATGTGTATCGAGTTTCATGTACATATCATGTATTTTATAAAAGTTACACAACTTCAACGATACAGATTTCGTTTCCGAAACGTTAAGTAAATATTCTATTATTTTGTTGTTTTATATCAGTATTCAAGAACTTCCTACGATTGTTCCTTTCACGTAAATCACAAGCGCAGCAGCTTATTCTTCTGGATAACTATATTTTCTAGACACTCAGTATTAGAAAAATTATTCAATGCACCCACTAAAACATTTGCCATCTTCCGACCGCAAGCATTGGGGTTTCATTCACGCTGATCCAGACGTACTTGTCATTCAGTTTAGAATAATTTTTTTGTTTAATATTGTCACATCTCTGGGGCAAATATTTTTTTTTCTTAGTGTCTTTTTCGATACTATATTGCCCCCTATATTTCTATATGCTATATGATATAAAGTCTCCTGATGAATGGCTAGAAGCGAAAAAATTGGGACTATGGAATAACATAAATTCTCAACTACTTGAGAGTCTTGAAGACCCACAGAAAATTAATAACTACTTCCAAAGTTGTGTACCAAAAGTGAGTATACATCAAAATACTATAGATGGCTACAAGCTGAATTTGAAATTTAAATTTCAATTGACAACGTCAGAAGAAATCAAAAAAAGTGTTCTCTAAATCTATAGGATATGATGGAATATCGCATTACATGCTACAATTGCTACTACCTTATTGGCTGAATCCGCTTATCACATTATTAATAATATATCAATATTTTCTTTCTGTTCTTTTTTTCTTCTATAAATTTCATCAGCACTAACTACGAAATTGTTATTCTCTTTTTTCACTCCATGTTGTATTTCAATTTAGGTTTAGATTAGTTTAATTGCATAAATACACTATAGTTTCTAGCTTTTATTGTACCTTTGTAAATTGCGGTGTAAATTCATTGTGTTGGATTACCCAATAATTTAAATAAATAAATAAACAAATAAATAAATAAAATAAATAAATATCGCTAGAAAGTGGAAATATCCCTAATCTTTGAAAAACTGCAATAGTCCTATCCCTAAGATATATAATCCAAAATAGCCTGCAAATCTTGGACCGATAAGTTTATTAACCATTGGAACCAAAATGCTAGAGAAAATTGCCCATTATTAATTATCTGAGAACCTTGATATTTCTAAAGCTTTTCCTAAAAATCAGTCTGGTTTCCGAAAATGCAATAGTACAACCACTCTTTATCTTCAATTGTGGATGATATCATATGTGCGAAAGACAAAAACAAAGCTGGTATTAGTAAATATGAGCAAAGCGTTTGATAGCATAAACTTTGAGCTACTATTATCGACGCTGGTATTTTATGGAATAGAAGAGAACCCATTCAACTGGTTTTCAAACTATTTAATCGGGAGAATTACAATAACAAATATTACCTCAAATAATACTGTGTGTTAAAGAATACAGAGATTTTGGTGTTCTTTTTGACCAAACGTTTTGTTTTAATGATCATATAAAACAAATTAGTAATGCCAGTTTAAAAAAAAAATGGGATTTCTCATTAGGAACACGAAAGATTTCACTAATATAAAGTGTCTAAAAATATTATATAATAGCCCTGTTAGGTCTAACCTTGATTATTGTCAAATCACTTGGTCACCTCTCTATCGCAACATTATCAACCTCATAGAATGCACTCAAACAAATTTCTTAAATACCTTTTATTCAAGGAAACACTTATGTCTGATCACTTAGCCCACTATAATGTACTGCTACTTAAGTATGAGTATGAAGCACTTGAGCTTAGGCGTGCTCATGCTTCTAGGATTTATGTATATAAACTCTTGTTTTTTGTTAAATTCCTGTAAATGTACCTAACCAAATAGGTAGAAATTATGACTTATTCTATGTTCCGCCGTTCAGAACTAATCTGTACTTGGCTAGCCCTTTGGTGAGACTATGCATATTGGGGAATCTTGCACACTCGAGACTTGACTTATTTACTCCCAACTTTCTCGAATTCGTTAAAAATGTTAAAGCTATCTCTCTGAATGAAATTCACTGTGCGTCGGTTTTATTAGAATTAATTACTCGTACTTTGTGTCGATATTGTTTGTGATATTTTTGTCTTGTTTTTTTAGGCATTTTTGTATTTTACTATGTTAATGTATTTTTATACTAGTTGTTTATATTTCACTATTTTACTGTGGTAACTTGTTAGATTATTTTTTCCTTCTTTGTACTAGTAACGTTGCAACTTTGTAATTATTGAGCTCTGCCTGTAGAGTTGTCGTAAATAATTAAAAAAATAAATTAATAAATAATAGTACCATGTATAGCAGACCAGCCTCTGTCACATCAGAGGTCCCGCAGGGATCCATTGTTGGGTCTCTGCTCTTTAATATATTTACTTTTGGTGTTCCAAAATGCATAAAACAATGGAACTATATATATATATGCTGACGATACACAATATTTGTTCTCCTTTAACCATAATGACTCAGAAGATGTATTTGTAATCATCAACCCCGAAATTAGTAGTATCCTAGAGTGAAGTAACAGAAATGGTCTCACGGTTAACCCTATCAAAACTCAAACAATAGTGTTTGGACCGAAATACGTGTAATATGTGAAATCTAATCATAGTGTTCTTCTAAACAATGGGGCAATTCCATATTCGTCGTGAGTAAAAAACTTGGGTCTGTGGATGGATGAAAATCTTACGTTTTTAAATCATATTAATTATAAATTTCAAACTGCCTTTATGAAACTTAAACAGCTTTATCAGTTTAAGAACATAATTCCCGTGAATGCAAAAATAACTTTTACTGTTATCCTTGTACTGTCTTTATTCAATTACTGTAACTGTGTCTATGGTCCGCTATTACAGAGAGGCTGAAAGTTATGATTCAGAAAGTGCAAAATGTTTGTGCCCGCTATTGCCCTAAACTGCCAAGAAGAGAAACCACCAGTGAACATATTAAAAGTATACCAAGAATATGAATGAACGCAGGGAATTAAACTTATTTTGTTTCGTGTATAATGTAACTAAAATAAAAAACCGGAATATCTTTTTAATAAGCTTAAAATAAAAAATTAAATTCACAGTGGAGACACTAGATTTAATATGCAATTTGATATCTTTTAACACACTACGAGTTTATTTAAACCCAGTTTCTTATATTTTGCTCCAATGATACATAATAAATATGTTTACAGTAACAATAGTTTATTGAGTACCAATAAATTTAAACAACTGGTAAAGTTTAAACTGTAAATGGCGTGTATTTAACCAAATGACCTATGTATACATATATAGAATTTTTCTTGTATTTCTTTATTATTTTACTATTACTTTTTTGTCCTAGATATCTAATCAATCACATTCTGTATTGCATATAAATAACTGTTCTGTTCATTGTATGGACTTTGTTACTAGTAATTCTAATAATGATTTTATAATTTTGTGTTTGTCCTTTTTTTCTCAAGGTAGAGTTGAGAATTGTCTGATAGATGAACTATACCTGTTATGTATTACACAATGACGTTTTTTTCTTATAGAACCATATTATTATTATTATTATTTTTTCGGAATATCCGATGCCTCACGGTAGTCGGCATCGGCGCGTTAACTACAGCCACTCCCTACACCCCGCAGGGTTAGTGACTGTAGATACCAGAATCATGTGCCCTAAGCAGACGGAGAGAACCCAGAATGACCGCATTCTGCAATTGGCCTGCCAGCCACTCGGCTGGTTTTTGGCAGGACGGTATGATCTTCAGTTCCGAGAGCAACGTAGGCTTTATCGCTCCGAGTACACCGATTATAAGGACGACCATCTTTATCGAGTAGCCGGAGATCGCGATATTTGGTCCGTTTCTCCTCCTCCTTCAAGGTGAAGTTTTTCTCCGCAGGTGCCGAGTACTCGATGACATACATCACCTTGAGTTGATGGTCGAGGAGGACTATGACAGGCTTGTTGGCTTGGATTAGCCTGACAGTCGGGAACGAATAGTTCCAGTAAATCCGGCATTTTTCGTTCTCGACAACGGACTCAATATCTCCGGGGACGTAAGGTAGCACTGGTGTCTGGTCTACCCCGTACGAGTGCCTTAGATGGTAGTATAGCACTCCTAACGCCACGTTATGCCGGTGCATGTAGGCCGAAATCGCATATATGGGTCATGCAGATAGTAAGTGCATGAGCGATTCTGGCGTCTGATGGCAGGTCCTGCAGTCAATATCAGGAACCTCTGCACGCCACACGTGGCTACGGTAGACCAAGGTGTTGATAATATTATCTTGGCAGACCATAGTGAATCCCTCGGTCTCCGACTTAAGCCCTGCTGACCTTAGAAAGGCGAAGGTCAAACTGATCGATAAACACAGTGTTTCTATGTTCTTATAGAAGACACCATGCTGAGGTTTATCGACGTGCTGCCGAAACAGATTTTCCTGTTCGGCAGCTCTGATTCGGGCTTTCAGACGATTTGGCTGAAGTTCGGTGACTGACTCAACATCAGCACCTCGTCGGCCTCCTCGCCTGATGTCAAATGCGAGACCGAGTTCATCTGTGGCTCTTTTTGCTGCCTTGAACAATCCTGCTCCCACTCCTACAGTTTCGTGATGTTTCACAAACCGTAAGAGGGGATCTGAACTCCTGAGGATGTTGCATGCCATACTCAGTACTACTCTACCATGCGTACACTTCAGGCTTAAGAATCCTCGGCCCCCCCCGTTGACGTGGGAGGTACACACGAGAAATGGACGATATAGGATGAATTCTTCTGGGAATATTCATCATTTTGCGGGTATCTCTATCTAATTGGTGCAGCTTCACTACTGTCCACTTTACTACTCCGAAAGAGTAGAGCAGAACCGGAACGGCAAGCATATTAGTTGCAGATACCTTGTTCTGCCCCGAAAGTTCAGAAGACCAAATCTTTCGGAGGCGGTGTCTGTACTTGCCGCGGAGAGAATCTTTCATTTGTGTTACATCATGGATGTGCCTTTGTTGCACACCCAGATATGTATAGGTCTCTCCGGTATCCAGATGTCTTAGGATGCTTCCGCATCCTCAGGGAATTCCCCACATCCTCTCTTGAGGTGGACGACTGCACATTTGTCCAACCCGAACTCCATACCAATTGCCCGCGTATATTCCTCGACCACCCTAAGAGCATTTTGCAGTTCGCGCTCTTCGGAGGCATAAAGTTTAAGGTCATCCATATAAAATAGATGGGTGACCTTATGCCTCCGATCGCTAGGTGGTCCACATTGATATCCGCTGGTTTGGCGGAGGCCAACAGACAACGGCAGCAGTGAGATACAGAAGAGGAGAGGACTCGGGAGTCACCCTGGAAAACTCCTCTCCTAAATGCCACCTTCTCTGTCGTGACCCGCTGTGCACCTGATGTTATGGTGAAGCGAGTCTTCCAGAGCGGCAGCAGCTGTTCTATGCATCTCACTAGTGGTGCTGGTACTGAGAGACATTCGAGCAAGTACAACAATAGCTCATGCGATATTGTATCAAATGCCTTGCGGTAATCAATCCAGGCCATCGATAGATTCCGCTTGTATTGCACAGAATCCTGTGTAATATAGCGGTCTATCAGCAGGCTGTCCTTGCAACCTGCCATGCCCTTCTTTGCACCACGCTGTTCGTGTATCTGCTGGAAGACCGGATCAACAGACCTCAGTGTGCTAGCATACAAGATACGTGTAAATATCTTGTAGCTGGAGTTAAGGCAAGTGATCAGCCTATAATTCCTCGGGTCAGAAAGATCCCCCTTTTTGGGGATAAGTACAGTACGTCCCTCGACGAACCAGTCCGGAATCTGCTGCCCCTCGTTCTACCATGAGTTGAAAACTCGCGTCAGACGGCGATGAGTGGAAGGAAATTTCTTCCACCACCGTTAATGCCGTCTGGGCCCGGGGCAGCGAAGTTCTTGGTATCAACAAGTGATTGTTGGACTTCCTCCGTACTGATTGCCGAAAACACTTCTTCTGGCTCTTCAAAATGTCTGTGGCACAGAGCCCTGGAGTGTCGCTATTGAATGGACGCGTCGTTTCGTAGATTCCCTTCCAGAAGGTTTCGACATATTCTACAGTCGGCGGATTATCCACAATACGCTGTGGCTCTTGAAAGAGGCGGGAAGAATTCGTATGGAACAAATTGTTTTGTTCCATAGTCGTCACCCGCCTCCTCAATTATTATTATTATTATTATTATACTGCCCACTAATACACTTTTGCAAAAATTGAACGAGATATTTAAAAAAAGTTAACCTCTGTTATACAAATTTATTGAATAGTGCATAAGAATATTTTATCAATTCATATTGTTTGGGAATGTTACATTAGGTGTTTATAAAACAATATTATTTCTACGTAAAAGTCCTCTCTGGGACTTATGGCTACCTCCCAATCTCAGCTTATTATTCTACATTTCCCATAATATAAATAAATCGTGACTTCTCTAATTCTTCAAAGTTTTGACCTAAGGGCCCTTGCTATTACTCAAAATCTCAACCTTAAGGAAAATTCAACACATCCACCAAATTTTAAGTAAAAGTTTTAGGAAAAAACTATACAGACGCACATACAGACAGACAGACATGCAAAGGTACATAAACAAATCATACATTGATACTTGAGTTGAGGGTGTGAGAAACAAGTTTCCGTACAACATTGTATTTTCAAATTATAACAACTTCTAACCGGTTATAATGTACTATAAAAATATGAAATAAACGTTTGACTGTCAGCGTGTGAACATTAAGTAAATATTTTTATTGGATCTTGGATTTTAAAATACCCTGATTCTAGGAAAAACGAACAAAAGCTTATCAAATATCTCCGATAATAAAATTTATTTATCGCTGATTAGCGCCTACCTTACCTTCACAAGTTTGTTGCATTCGAATATAAACGGTTTTATTGTTATTACGTAATAAAAAAATATTTTATAGCTTAAACTTAGATAACACCAACTATTTAATCTTATTAAAACTATCTATCGATATAAACGTGACTTCAGTAATTTACCTAAAATAAAAAATTGAATTTCCAAGTATGCCTTTTAATTGTTTCCCTTTAAATCAACATTTGAACTAATGTTGTTTCTAGAACTCCAAAGATTGCTGAGATAATCATCGCAGTGTTTATTCTAACTCATCATGCTCTACTGAAGATTCTGGCAGAGTATCTTGCAGGAAAATTATCCCTGAAATCGCTCGAGACAACTACGAAAATATTACTTAACAATATTCAACTGTTCCAATGAACCGGTTCTTATCACTAATAGTAAAAACGATAGGAACAATGTCTTGGAGCAATAGATAGAATCCAGAATGAGCAAAGACTTCTGGAATCACAGAAAAGCACTTTTGCTTACCTTTTATGTCCTTTGAGAGTCTATAAATTATATCTCGTTTCGAATTCTCCTAAAGTCAATATCACGTTGTGCGCGAGTTCTATCTTACCATATTTATGTTTGTTAGACCACCTATCATTGTTTCCTTTTTAATATATTTATCATGCACACATAAAGGTAGATGCAATTATTTATTCACATGTACGGAGTATTTTAAGGAAAAAACTGACAGAAGAAAATGATTGTCAACAAACAACACTCGACGATTAAAAAACGTAATCACGTCTATGTCTTAATCAATATTCAATGAGTGGGGGACGTGAGGACGTTCTGCACGTTCCAACTGCCACATTTTTAAACTGAATTTACGACATATTTTAGATCTAATACCGTACCGCTTCCTGCTATAAGAAATCAGCTATTTAACAAATTTCATCTGTAAGTTTATCACACGAGTTTCTATTGTTATTATAACGAATATTTGCTTACTACGAGCAGTGATAAATTTGATAAATATTTACTTACGATGCTTATGAAATAGTAAAGAAATAGTATGATTTTTAAAACGTTTTTATACACATTTCAAGTATGAAATTTACCAATAGCATCAATTTTTAACAAATTTAAAACATAGTAAGTAAATACGAGGACTACTATTGGAAACTAGTTTTTCTTAAGCAAATAAAAGATTTAAAATCTTCTTAATATCACTAATGCAAGTTTTTCATTTTCAGGATATCTGGAAAAACGAAATATTTTATTTTTTGTATTTGAACTTTATTTTTGTCATTTTTGTCAGTGAATATTTTACTAGGGCACTTTTTACTTAAAACATCATATTGAAAGTCTTAATGTTTCATTTTGTCACAGGTATTATCAAGTCTATTTTTTATTTGTTTTTGTTAGTTTTCAGAATAGCCCAATTCACAAATTATTTAAAAATATTTAGAATATTAAATGCATTGTTCTTTGGGTTAGATAATATTAACAATACTTTTTTTCAGTCTGAATCATATTTGAAAACTGCAAATAAATCTGTGAGCCAATGAAAGCCACGATTTTCCAAAAGATGTTTTAGAATAAATATTCTTACCTAAAAATATATAATCCTGAAAATGAAGTTATTAAAAAAATATGTTCTACTACTAATAATTTAATCGTAAATGTAGAAATGTTAAAAAACATTCCAAAAATTCCTGTATTGTTGTTACATAAATAAATGTGTGGAATTATTAGTGACTCAGAATTCGGAGAAACGGAAACACAAAAACAAGCAAGCCCGATATGTCGCATTGAATATTTCAGTAGAAGCAGTGGACTATTGTGTCTTTCACCTCAACATCTACTTGCCTTATTATAAACAAGTATTTTTAACATTGCATTTGGTGATTTATCATTTCAAGTTATTCACTATTTGTTTAATACTACCGTTTATTTATTACTAAATAAATGTGAACGAGTGAAATCAACTGTCAACAGTTTGAAAGGGGTACCACAAGAGTCAATTTTAGAGCCATTGCACTTCCTTGTCATTATAAACGATATTTTGCCGAATATTTTAAATAAAATAATATCAACTTTACTTGCTGAATTTAGTACTTTTAGTTATAGGTGTAGATGAAGAAGAGGGTCCTAAGGCTGTGATAACTTTGATACCAAACAACTATGAGATATTTCTAAGTGAGAATAAAACAGTTTATTTAATTTTTAATTCCGGCAACTCTTAATTCTAGATGTGAAATATGTAAAATTTCTGAAAATACATATGCATCAATATTGTCTGATAATATAAATTTCTCTATACTAGCTAGCTAGAGTAGTATTTGTAATTAAGAATATCGGCAATTTTACAGATCAATGTTGAGCTATAAGTATTTATTACTGAGTGCTCCAATCTCTATGCCACTGTGGAATTCTAGCTTATGAAAATATTTATTTTGTAAAAAGGTTACAATAAGAGTGATCGTAAGAGCAAATATTTTTTAACATTAAAATTAGTGACCGTTTACTCTATTCATTGTATAAGAATATTTATTTGTTAATAAGAAACACATTGGAGATGATATAAAATGAGAATAATTATGATCATAACATTAGAATTAAACAATACGTAGCATCTTACCAAAGGTAAAATCATAAGAATTGATATTCAACTTTCAAGTTCCCGTAGCATTAGAATTGTCTCTTAGGCGCTGGTCTCCAATAAACGCGGTAGGTTGCATACAGCGTCACGTTATACGCCGCGTCTGTATGCTACAATGAAAATGTATACATGTGGTCTCTCTTTGCCGTCGAAGGGGGAGTTAAAACGCCGCACGTGGCTTCAAGATGTTGTACGCTGCGTCTTTATAAATTTTTGAGCATTGTAGCGTACGGACGTTGTGTGAATACCCCGCGCCATGAGTAAGTTCAACAAAGAAAAAGACGAATTGTTAATTGAATTGGTAAAGGGCAACAGGCCAATATTTGATGCTAGTGATAAGAACTCCTCCAGTAAAAAAAGCGTTAAAATTCTTTCAGTATCCATTTTTAAACACAAGTTGAAAGATCGGACTAGGCTACTAGACTGACATACCGAGCGCTCTCTGCGACGTTCTCAAGTGACCATGTGCAGTCGCAAGCGACGTACAAACGCTATGTGCCGCGCCAACAAACGATGGACGTAGCGCATGGTGTAAAAATTGCAGACCATAGCCTTAATAAATTCAAAATTATGCTATGGGGGCGAACGTAGTACCGACTTTACATCGTATAGAACGATGAGAAAAGTAAACCAACAGGTACCGCGGCTAGTAACAACCAGACCAGCGGAACACGGTAGTCTCGCCCAAGTCTTCCAGAGGCTTGTATCAATCCTATGATTGAAGACCAGGTTATTATAACCCAAGGCCGTTAAATTAAGATAACTAGGTAAAGATAACTATGCAAATAACCAAAATGGAAAGATTGGTGAAAAAATTAGGTACAATTAATCAAAAACAGTATGAAAAGTTACAGAATTTTGCAAAAAACAATTTGTTGGGGACCAAAGCAAAGCCTCAAGGATATAGAGACATAAATAATTTACATTTTAAATATATGAAAGAAATTTGCTTTTTAATGTTTCAAAAATATTTTATTAGAAACTCTACACGTGTTTCGGCTTTTTAGGCCTTTGTCAAGAGTACAGGGAATTCTGAACAGTAAAATTTGTGTTCATTGCTTATATAAACACATCTAGTACCTACTATAAAACTATTGTAAAATATGTCTTTATAAGTTGAATTTTACTTTATTCTTTAAATCTAAATTATTTTATTTAAAATATGGTGGCCGGTAAAAATTTGTTGTTCATTCGTTAAATTTTTATTATTTTTAACAGCCTTACTTATTTCTAATTATTCTAATAGATCAAGTTTCTTTCCTTTTTCTTCCGTATGGAGTAATTTGACATTATTTAAATCAATAAAATGACTGTTTTCTATACAATGTGTTGACATGCCCGTACTATATACATTGTTTACAATAGATTTCCTGTGTTCCTCGAATCGCTTTTTTACATTTCTTCCAGTTTGTCCAATATATATATAGCATCACAGTCACTACATTTTAACTCATATACTCCTGTTTTTTTTGTAGCTTTTCAGTTTTGTCTTTATTATTAATTAACATTTTACCTAAATTATTTTTATTTACTGAAATTGTTCAACATCCCAATTTATTCAGTTTATTACTAATTCTATTGCTGTTCTTAGGCCTATAAATAAATATTTTATGGCAAAACTTTGCCAGTTATATAAATGCATTGGATTATGGCTTCAAAAAAAAACTATTTACTTCTAAATCGATTACCTAGGTATTAATTGAAATCTAAGACAAAATTATTAATTTTCAATCAACCCTTGTTATGTTAATACTTTGTCAAGTTTATAAAACTACAGAACAGTACCTATGTGTTTCTCTAATTCGTCTTGAAGTTCTTGAATAATGGCTAGTTCTATTAGTCCATCCTTGTTAAAGAGAACACGAAAAGAATCTAACAAATTAACCTAAAAACCATACTTGCTAAGAATCTGTCCATTATACAGGGTGAGTCAGTTTTTTGTAGACAAACTTTAACAGGAGATAGAACACATGTTTTTAAAAAGAAAAGTTTCTATAGACATATATCGTAGAACGCTTCGTTTCCGAGATACAGGGTGTTGAATATAATTTTTTTTTTCTCGAATTTTCATTATAACTTATAAACGAATGCTTAGATTTTTTTCCATGTTTGGGGGATAATGCCTATTAATTAAGGGGCATAAAACAAGCGATAAGAATGTTCAAAAACTTGCACAGTGGCGGAGTGGAGGGGGTGCTCAACCCCTTTCTTAAACAGAACTTCTACACCAATGACTATATTTTAAAAAAACTATTATTTTCATTATCTACATACAGTTTAACAAAAATATTGTCCCTTCTTCTCTTTCGAAATTCCGGTGTGTTTCCGAGTTATTTTGATTTTTAGTGTTTGATGTGGTATTAAATTAAGTAATTTATTCAGGGTGAGTCAGTTTTTTGTAGACAAACTTTAACAGGAGATAGAACACATGTTTCTAAAAAGAAAAGTTCCTATAAACATATGTCGTAGAACGCTTCGTTTGTGAGATACAGGGTGTTGAATATAATTTTTTTTTCTCGAATTTTTTGAGTATGTATTTGTATGTATTGTATTTGAGTATGGCTTGATATAACAAATATTTATTTTGACTACATTGGAAAGAGATAAAGAATAAGAGATTTCGGCTTTTTAACAAACCATATTTAGGTAGGTCTCGTTGAAAGAATTAAATATTTAGCCGATTATTGATAACAAATAAATTACTTAATATAGTACCACATCAAACACTAAAAATCAAAATAACTCGGAAACGCACAGGAATTTCTAAACAGAAGAGGGGGCCATTATTTTTGTTAAACTGTATGTAGAAAATGAAAATAATAGTTTTTTTTAAAAAATAGTCATTGGTGTAGAAGTTCTGTTTAGAAAAGGGGTTGAGCACCCCCTCCACTTCGCCACTGTGCAAGTTTTTGAACATTCTTATCGCTTGTTTTAGGCCCCTTAATTAATAGGCATTATCCCCTAAACATGGAAAGAATCTAAGCATTCGTTTATAAGTTATAATGAAAATTCGAGAAGAAAAAATTATATTCAACACCCTGTATCTCGGAAACGAAGCGTTCTACGACATATGTTTATAGGAACTTTTCTTTTTAAAAACATGTGTTCTATCCCCTGTTAAAGTTTTTCTACAAAAAACTGACTCACCCTGTATACCATTATTTAGAAAGTCTTTTTCATAGGTCCTAAACTACACAATCAGTTACTTACTGATCTAAAAAGAGAACGAAGGTAAGTAAATACAAATTTATTATAAAACATTTTATTATACAGCATCAAAATATCCTTAGTAACGTTTTTTTAATATCGTAGTTGTCAATATGTTCGCTTCTGTTCTTTCCTGTTTACTCTTCATTTTTACTATTTTCATTACTGGTGATTTTCTTTTTAGTGCTTGTCATACTTCATACATTTTATCTATTAATACTTAAGCATAATAAATTTTATTACTATTTAACGCTGCTTATTTTTCTTCTGTACTATATTAGGCACAATTCCCTACAAAAAAAAAGAAGAAGAACAAAATAAGCCCCGTATAGTGCTTAGATGAGGCTTCTTGTTCTTCAGAGGTTTACGAAAATATTTTATATTATACCTAATTGTATTATCATTATTGCAATAATTAAATTGAATTAAATTGAAAAAATTGAGATCACACACTCGAAACACAATCAACAAAATATTACCATTATCAACGTAAATACACAAGATGTCTGCTCAACCACTAGAAACAAAAGCAAAATCCAAAATGTTTTAGTTTAGCTTGTTCGAAAAAAAAATACCCTTTATTTTATTATATTAAATTTTCACAAACGAGGTCCATGTGGTGAACGAAGATCATAATTAAGTCATTAATAACCCCTGGAAAGACCGACATTAATGCATTATTCATTCATTCAATGCAATGTAACTTCTATTAAATATTTTCGATCCAATCACAGTTTACGGTTGTTCTCATAATTATTAGACTAATTCAGAACTAATTAATTGAAATAAAAATAAATATCCTATTAATATATCCTATTAATATATACAGCAAGTAGTCATTTACCTTATTTGGTCCTTCATCATCACCAATATAAATGCAAATGGTACATCAGTCAGCATATTTATACCAAATTGTGGGAAAAAATTTGAATTATTCTAATAACATTGTTAAAGAACTAAATATGCCTAATTTTTTGTTTGCTATCAATGAAATTAATTATTTAATTTCTTAGTGTACTTTATTCATAAAAACTAAGACATTAACAAAATGATAAAAATCTAAAATTGAATTCAGCGCATCCTATGATTTTTATCAATTACTTTTGAACATATAATAAACATACCACTTTTCTAAAAACGAAAACAAAAATTAAGAAACAGTTTCTTTGATAATTTTCAATAATCAGTAATGAAAAACTGACGATGTTTTGTATATGATATAAGATATCATATAATCTAATAAACTGTTTTTTTTGTGAAAAAATTTGAACTTATTTATAAATTAAAGCTAATTTGCATAGGAGTCAAGTAAAATATGTATAAGATATGTATTGAATATAGTGAGAAATTCTTCATTTTAAATTAAATAAAGCCAGAGCTAAATTTACTTTAGCTACAATTTATGAATATGACACACAAATTATTATTTTGTTGTTTCATACCTTATCGTAGGATGTGGGCAATCAATGTTGCAAATATGTGTATGTTGTGTTGTGCTATTCTATACTTTTATATTCATGTGCGCACACAGTGCATCAAAATGGCGACCTCCTATATTGCACCTGTCGGACGTCTCTCTTGCGTAGTATATCTCTTTAGGTATAGACACAAACACAACAACCATTTTTTTCGATATTTGCCGGATGCCGCAGCTGAGATTCAAACTCAGGAGAGATAGACAGTGATTAGACACACAACAATGCTGTAGCCAACAGTACTACCAACTCGATATTTTAAAAACACCAATATATACCCATGCCCTATCAGAATTTGAACCTGGAACACCTTAGTCTCAAGCCTAACATGTAAGCAATGAGCCACTTTAAAATTTAACATGTTTTTATATTTTTATCCTTGATAGAGAATTAAATTTTAGATGGAGCCAAGTTGAGTTCAACTGTTTTATCTTGCTCTCAGAAATATGTGGTAGAGTACTAATCGGGCTCGGATATAGGTGGGTACTATAGGTACTACAGCACCGGGCCCACCATCTTGGGAAACTTCATGGTTGGGTTGAAAACTCACCGACCCAAACTTCCAAATCAATTTCAGAAGAGCAAGATAAAACAGCTGAGTTCAACTGTTTTATCTTGCTCTCAGAAATATGTGGTAAAGTACTAATCGGGCCCGGATTTAGGTGGGTACTACAGGTACTACAGCACCGAGTACACCATCTTGGGAGACCTCATGGTTGGGTTCAAAACTAACCGACCCAAACTCCCAAATCAATCATTCAGAAAAATTCTTGATGGAATTGAAAATTGCAATCGGAAAAATTGAGCAAATTAATAATTTTGCTAGTAGCAAAAAAAATTCATTTATAAAAAGTAAGCAAGAATAGGCACTCATTATATTCAAAATATCTGTTATATTTTCATTGCCAAATATGATAGTAAAAAAAATAATAATAAATTTTGTTATATTTATTAGTTTTGCAATAAAAATGTCTGCAGTTTCCAAATTTTCAATGACTGCGGCAGGCCCTCTTCTACATGACAAATTGATCAAAAAATAGATAGTTGTAGGAGGAGAACTTTTTTTCTAATTGTATAAAATAGGAAATTAATATAACATCTAATAAGGGTTGTCTGCAGAAGAAGAAACAGCTGTGAGCTGTCATTATTTGTAATCAGAACATTTCAAAAAATACGTTTATAGATGGAATCTTCATCGAAATAATTTCACAAGCTAAAATTTCTTTTGTAATTAGTATTTAGAGAAGACAACAGAAAATATGCACAGAGGGCAAAAATGCTTATAAACTTCAAAAGCGCTAAATCTATCTCGCAAAACATTATTTTGATACAGTGATTTAGCTTCTTAAGTCTTAAAACCATTTTAAAAATCATCATTGGTTTTCTTTAAATATTTATAAAGAACCAAAAATCAATGCTCATTGTTCAAGACTGAAAAATTCTAATTTTTTAAAAATATTCTAGACAATTTTTCGAATAATGGTCTTCGAAAGAAATAAATAAAAAATCAATATGATTCCTTAGTTTTATTAAAACATAAAAATCATGATTTATAAAACCATAAGAAAAAGGAAAAGAAAATGTCTGTATAAATAAAACTTTATTTATTTTCATTATTACGAAAATTTATGTACGAATTTTCTCTTTTAATTTTTCTATACTCTGTTATAAATTTGTGACATTGTAGGTAAATTTTTTATTTAGAACTGAACAATAAAAGATATTTCGAAATACGAAATAAGAATTCTTGCCTCCTAAAATTTCTTCATTTAAAAAAAAACGGTTTTTCATTTTCTGTTCGTTATATGCCACAACATTGAGCTTTTGGTGTTTAGAACGGATTAACACAGGATTAAATAATTCCAATGGTGATGAATCGGGGTAGTATCGAGGGTTGCGCAACATAAGCGTCGGAAAAACAAACATGGTAATACTATATTCCTATTTAACACTAGTAAACACCAAGCCACTATAGTGTTTGTTACACCACTCTAATGAGATTCATCCAAGTATGTGGGAATTTTTTTTCAGAAAATAAATACCTTATGTCGCCATTTGTTGAACATTTCTTAGCTTCAAGACCATGATTTCTTGACATTTTGTCAAAATTTAATCACGGCTTATCTTACATATTCTCCCCCGGTTTTCAATTCCAGTGCTACGTAGATATATCCATACCTGTCTGCTGCATATTAAGCAAAATCTATGTAACCAGTTTGCGATGACCTTCTTATATTTTAGCCTTTCGTGGGTGATGATTTCCACAATGCCAACACAGATCTTTACTCAGCGCCATCTCGTTCATGGTGATGAGGCGATTGCCGATTACGCAAGCTTGACTGTTTACCACGTCGCATGTTTTCAGAAACTAGAGTTGCTTTCACATATGCTCGTTCCAAATTATACTTGCACAGAACAACAGCCAATTTTGAGATTCTCCACAGAAAATTCTTTGCATCCTCGACCTGCTTAATAAATACGAGATGATTTTGTTTTTTTGTTTGGTCAAGAATTTGTTAACACATTTTAATGCTGGTTATACTTGCCGGGACGCCATTTTGTTTCTAACTCTACACCTGCTGTGCCTCACTGTGATGTGTTAGGCAATGTATCTAGTTCCCAGTATTCCAGCACTAAATCTCTCAAGTTTTCACAATTTGTTGAATTTTGGAATTGAAGTAAAAATTTTAATGTTCTGGTATACTTCATAAGAAAGTTTGCATTACATAAAATTTGGGTCTTTATATTAAAAAAATCACAATAAATGCAATGTTACAGGAATAGTTAACTTCTTTAACTAATTAAAGAAAAGTTTACCTAATAATTATTTTTTTTCTTGCTTTTTAGTTAGGTAAAATTAAAAGTAATGTTTTAAAAGTAATAACTTTTAAAATTGTCCGTAATTTATTGCACGAATTAAAAAAAATGCATTTACGTCGTTCTATTGAGACCAAGACATTTTCAGCTTGTCAGAATGTTGCGTGATATTTGATTAATTATTTTCTGAACTAATTTAATAAATTTTAAAGAACTAAAAAAAAATCGAGATTTTATTTAATTAATTAAACGTGAATTATTAAAGTTGGCAAATATGGTTTTAATATAAAATATTGTAATAGAATAAATGGCATATTCGTAAATCGTATTATTGGCTAATACAGGTTTAAATCAAAACACGCACATGGACATTTTGTAAAACCTATTCTTGTATGTTTCTTCTGCTTCAAAATGTGAAGATCTGACCTCACATTTTTCGATTTTTGGTTGATATCATTTTTATGGGTTAGTGTCGTTAGTGGGAAATTAATAATATAATAATCGTAGTATCAAAGAGCAACTTTATTTTATGCATTTTGAAACATGTTTCTAGTTATGTTGTTGAAAAAAATCTCTTACAGGACAAATATATACAAAAACGTTATTCATTTTAAAATATTAGAATACTGATAATTTGTTCAAGCAAAAGAAACAGTAAGATATATATTAAAATAGCTTGCTCCAGATCCTAACAAAACTGTTGTTAAAAAGAATAATGGTAAAAAATTCTCCAGAAAGAAAAGTTAAAAGTTAATTTTGTATAAAATCACTCACTAGAAACTAGAGACTCTGTAAAATGGTGAAAACAATGTAATTTATAATGAAATACAGTCAGAACAATATCACAAATAAATTTCTGATTTGACCACTAGTTATACATTTTGTACATTTTTTGAAAACATATTTTTTTGATGTCATAAAATTAGTAGTAAAAATAATAAAGAAATCCTTAAAGAAACTAAGGATGTGTTTCTTTTATCACGTAACTTATGAATAGGTTGAAAGAAATAATATTTTCAAATAATAAAAATATTTTATGTGGTAGGTATATGTATGAAAGAGCATATATCTGATGTGCTGGGTCAATTCCTATATAAGAATGTATAAATAATAATTTTTATTTATACAAAATTTATAACACCTATGAGAAACTACAGAATACGCATATAAATAAAGGAAATTTACTGAAGTTTCAATGAAAAATTTAATTGCCAATCATTAACAATTACAAACATTACCTTTACTAAGTGATTTATGTGATTTTTATGTTATTTAAATTATCAATAATTTTTCAAAAGATTGAAAAAAATTTAGAAGATATACATACATTGACAAAACGTATATTTTCAGAACCTGTCGAATACATTAAGAATAAGAAAATAAAAAAAAATCGAAAAAATAAAATTATGGAAGGATTAAGTAAATGTCTAAAAAATTCTTGGTACAGCATACTTAGTGCATTTAACAGAATCACTGGAAAACGTAGCTACCTTCAGGAAAATGAGAAATCCTAAAGATGGAAAGCTTCCAGATTATACCGTGATATCAAGTTATCTTGATCAAAGATGGTCATGGAACGGAAAACTGCCGTTTTAGCTTATATCATCCTTCTGTAATAATTTTGTCAAAGTGCGTCCCATACTTTTTTGACAATCAAAAAATAACTGACATAAATATACGACGCTAGCTTCGATAATTATTTTAGAATCCATGATCACATTTGATCAAGATAATTTTTGATATCACAGTATATTTACAAAAAGATATTCTGTGTATTTCGCAAATAATTATCTCATTTTGACTTTTCCTATCAGTAATATAATGAAACTAGTGGTTAACAAATCCTTATTAAATTGGTAAAAGAAACTATTTTCCACAAAATATATTTACAGAGAATAGTTTTTGCTTTTCACAAAATGCATTTAGAGATACTAGTTTTAAGATAAACATTGACAAGACTTGATATTTCAGAATGTGAATTTACATTATAATCGTTCTTTTACCAAATTTAAAAACGTTGGTATGTATGTTTTTTATTATTTATGCAGCATGTTTAAGTTGTGAACAATGTATTTTTTTGTTTTTGGTATAAATATGTAAATTCTGATTTTTCAGCTCAAATAGTATCAACTACGACATTTTTGAATAGTTATTTTTTATTTTTGATAAATGGATGGATATTTTCAGACATTGATATGACTTGGAAAGTCTCGTGACAGATAAAAGAAACTTTTCAATTACCTACTTCAGTATGTTCGGATTGTCAAGGAAAAAATAGAAGTTTCTCTTTGTACGAAATGTTACATGTAATTTTTATTATTATTAATGTCCCAAATACAAATATAAAATGTGGGTATTTTTTACTTTCTTATAGCTAATATAACGAAGTATAGTAATCGTGATTTTTTTCGACCTAGAGATTTTGATTGATATATACGTTTTGAGCCCTCCTGAATCAATTCTGACTATTTTCCGAATGATGAATAACGGTTCGTGTATGTGTGTGTTGATGTGTGTGTGTGGCCACGATAACTCAAAAAAATACTTATGGAGGACTTCCCAAATTTGGCAATTAAGATTTTCAAAAACTTTTTAGGTGACACATTAAATTTGGTGAATGTTGTACCACCAGAGGAGACATAACGAATGAAAGAAGAAAAAAGGTGCAATTTCGGAAAAAAAAGATAAAAAAAATTATTGCATTTCTGGACGAACCTCGACGAATTAAAATGAAAAACATAACTTTACGAACAAAAAATCTGTCTGCATGTCTGTAGTATCGCGATAGCAGCCACAGTTTTTTAGATAAAGCTTTCAAATTTGGTACACTTGTTCTAAAGGCCAAAGACAATGATAAATTCGGTGATGAGCCGAATTGGCCAGCTGAAAGGAGATTCACGGGTCTCAAACTTTTTTGTCTATAAAAAAATATATTCTTGATGAAAGATTATAGATCATGTCTACTATATCAAGCCAATAAAGTATATTTTCCAAGTACTTAAATAAAGCTGATATAAACTGATTTTTTTTTAAAAATTTTTTCATAAAATGAGCTTAGGATAAATTTTGCAGTTTTACATTTGAAATGTCTAATTTAGTTACAAAAATGTCAATATCAATAAGTAATCATTGACATATATGACATGAATTATTTTGCCAGTATCCAACGACACTGATAATTAATTATTTAAAAATTTTAATGAAACATTTCAAGGTACGCTATTAAAATTTAATTGAGGTAAGTTAAGAATTAAATAGAATGATTTTTTTAGATCAGGATGATATATACTGGTATTAGAAAGTTATGTGCTGGTCACATCAGATATTTTTAAAATAAAAAAACATACATTGAGTCCTTTTAAGTTAATTTATTTTTTGTTTTTAATTTATTTGTCATTCAGAATTATATCATTATCGTTGACCGAATTGTTGACTACATTTTCAAATCTTGTATCTCCATTTTCACTGTAATAGAGATTTGATATCATCCGCAGCTCGTTTCAGTCTGTATATGATAACCAATCTTTATTCATTATTCCTTACTGAAATTATATTTTAATACTTTAATACTCCATTAAAATCAAACTCTGAATGTGTGAGGTAGGAATTAGAAAGTTATGTGCTGGTCACATCAGATATTTTTAAAATAAAAAAACATACATTGAGTCCTTTTAAGTTAATTTATTTATTTATTTTTTTTTTAATTTATTTGTCATTCAGAATTATATCATTATCGTTGACCGAATTGTTGACTACATTTTCAAATCTTGTATCTCCATTTTCACTGTAATAGAGATTTGATATTATCCGCAGTTCGTTTCAGTCTGTATATGATAACCAATCTTTGTTCATTATTCCTTACTGAAATTATGTTTTAATACTTTAATACCCCATTAAAACCAAACTTTGAATGTGTGAGGTAGGAATGAAATTCCAAATCTTGTTTCATTAAATATTACGTAACAAGTCTCGTATATTTCTAATGATCTCTGCATGATATCCATACCCCGTATCTCACATCTTTCTTCGAAGAGTAACATTAGGTATACCATTGCTGTTAATATTTTTGTGTAAGTAAAAAAAGTAATGGTATATTTCATATTTTTGGGAATATCTGCCAAATCGTGTGTTACTAAAATTGTTTCATTTTTTCTACATAATATGTAAAACATTTTTTGAATTTACAATTAAACACTAGGTCAAGTACGCATACGAAATATGAGAATAATATCAACTGTATGCGATTTGACAAGAAAAACTGTTTAATTCGGTGTCTCTAGCTTGTCTCTCTCATTCAAAATTTTTTATTGTCCCTTAATTGCTCTTTTTGAATACGTATATTCCACATCTGTCATATACATGTTAACATAAATTTTATGTACTATTTACTACTAGATACCATATTATGGCTACGTATAACAGATGACTGACAACATTAAACTTGAGTTTCATACCATCCTGATTTAAAATGAAAAATAATTTTGTGAGTTTTATGACTTAAAAATAAGCCTAATACGAGTGTCCAGTGAATAATTAATTCATTGATAAAATACTACAGATAACTATACATATAAATAAAACTACCCTTTCCATTTCATGTCAAACTGACAAAACATTTTTTGAATTTGAACTACGATTTCTATTTGTGAAGTGAGTTTTTTTTTGCCCACTCAATAGTTGAAGAAGAACCTAGAACTTGGTTGCTCAAAACGTTCTATTAAAGATAAATTTTATTTTTATTGCATATAAAATATGATTTTTTTTAACTTTTGTCATATTTCTTGTAGTCATATTCATCTCTGTACCTAAGAGCCATAATGTCTCAAAATGAGATTATTAGTTTAAGTCCCTTGTTACTGAAGGCTCCGCCGTCCATTATAGTTCAATAAGACTACTATTAGACGAGCAGAGATAAGTTGAAACGGAACCTGCTAGCTGCATTTGTTAAAAACAAAATTTTGGGACTTAACCTTAACGGTTTTCAAGTACATATATTGGTATAAATACCAAAATAACCTTTGATAAATTATATTTCACGTTTCATTCATCATTTGATATACATATGGTAATTTTTTTGGGGCAAACTATTAAATTTTGCCCAATAGCACATACTGATCTAATCCATTTTGGCATTTTTATTATTTTTAGCTTGGCGTTGTTCCCAATAAGAAATATATGAATATACAATATACGTTACAAAAAGACTATAAACAATATTTACTGATGCACCTATATTCAAAGTGGCCAATAAATTATTATTATTAAGTTTAAATATTATTTTAACTTCAGTAAATTATAAAACATTGTAAAACAAAAATTTCACTCTAAATACTAGCATGATAAACTGAAACTAGGGGGAGATTTTGTTTCGCACTTGTTAAAATAAAAAAGATATGTACGCTTCATTTTTTTCTACGTAAAGAAATGATTATTATTATTATTATAAATTTTTTTGTTGTTTTTATAGTACCAATTTAAATAGAATCGGAGTACAACATTGTTATGTAACACTGTGTAATATAGCTATCTCACTATACTCTTTTGTTTTATCTATCCATCTACGAGGTCGAAAGAATTTACACGAGAATAAAAATATTTGAAAAGATTAAGTCCCAAAACAAACGACTGTAGGGGGTAGTTACACTGATGTTCCAAGAAGTAATTCGAAAGAATTTCTAGGAAATGCGTATGCTGCATACCTCGGAATATTAAATTTGTTTACATTGGGCTTTCGAACAACAAGGTTATACGGATGCAGAAGAATTTCCTTGCCTAAATAGTTAATAACATTGATAACTTATATTTAACGAACATTATGATTCATTTCTCTAAAATAATTAATGAATCACGTTGAATATCGAATTCTACTTAAATTTGTTCTATTTGAAATAATTGTAGGATTAGTAAAATTGTATGAAATATATTTAATCAAAATTAAATAGGCTGATTCATGTTAATTATCCATTATTTCTACCACCTGCCGGAAATATTCAGGATTTATTTGTGAAAAATATTTAATATTGCCTACCGCGACTTAAGGGTTTATTAGGTTATAAATCTGACTAATTAATGAGAGAAGAATTTGGGTCCTTACCATAATTAATGCAAATATATGTTCCCCTATACCAGAACTACACATACAAAAATGTTAATATCATTTATGACTATTTCAAATTAATATATTAGCTGTATGGAACTGTTTTTAAATATTTATGGAACCTTTATGTTCTTTCTCTTACAAAACATTAAGGGTGTCAACCCTCTGCTGTTTCCGTTAAGTACATTTTTAATTAGATGGATAGATAAACTGAACTATCGGAGTTGCTATAAAAAATAATCGTTTTAAACCGAAAATGTCCGGCAGTAAAATGTCAATGTGCTCTTCTTGCAATCTGGAAATTGGCTTCTGGAATGTCTTACAACATATAGTATTTACTAACTGTTTTCTGCTACGATTTTGTTAAAATCTAACATTAATTTAAAGTTTATTTCAAACTTATTTGCAACATAAAATATCTGATGTGGCCAGCACATAACTTTCTTATACCAGTATATTATATATCCTGGTCTAAAAAAATCATTCTATTTAATTCTTCACTTGCCTCTATTAAATTTTAATAGCGTACATTTAAATGTTTTATTAAAATTTTTAAATAACTAATTATCAGCGTCGTTCAATACTGCCAATAATAATTCATGTCAAATATTTTAATAATTTCTTCTTATTGACATTGACATTTTTGTAACCAAGTTAGACATTTCAAATGTCAAACTGCCAAATTTATCCTAACCCCATTCTATGAGGCCAAATGTGTAAAATATTTCAGTTAACATCAGCTTTATTTAAGTACTTGGAAAATATATTTTATTCGCTTGATACAGTAGACATGATTTATAATCATTCATCAAGAATTTTTTTTGTGGTCAAATACAAAAAAGTTTGGGTGCCGTGGACCACCTTTCAGCTGGCGAATTTTGCTCAACAAGTGTACCAAATTTGAAAGCTTTATCTCAAATACTGTGGCTGCTATCACGATACTGCAGACATACGGACAGATTTTTTTTCATAAAGTTATGTTTTTTCATTATAATTCGTCGAGATTCGTCCAGAAATGCAATAAAATTTTTTAAATTTTTTTCCCGAAATTGTACCTTTTTTTCTTCTTTCACTCATTACGTTTCTACTGGTGGTACCAAATTCACCAAATTTAATGTATCACCTACAATAATGTTGACAATTTTAACTGCAAAATTTGGGAAGTCTCCCATTAGTATCTTTTGAATGTCGCGGATACACACACACACACATCCATACACACACACCGACAGACATCATTCAGAAAATAGTCAGAATGGATTCAGAATGATTCAAAACGTATATGTCAATCAAAATCTCGAGGTCGAAAAAAATCACGATTACTATACTTCCTTATATTAGTTATAAGAAAGTAAAAACATCGGCTCTTTGATCCCTTTACCACTGTCAATGAAGCCGACGTTTTTTTGTGTTACAAATAAGTTTGAAATAAAGTTTAACCTCCTACAGCATCATTAACAAATGACAGACTTTGCAAAATTTCCCACTTCTTGTATAGTCAGCATTCATTTTTCTATTTTCCCACTCGCTCGAACATTTTTTTATACCTACTAACAGAAATGAATTATTCCATTTTTTATCAATATAGGTGGGTTTAGACGCTCATGCAATTTGCGCAAACTGATTTGTGCATGCAAATTTACGGAAATGAACTGAGTCGTATTCTATTTACACTTTCAGTCTACCTTGCACAGTTAGCATATCAAGAGTGTTGGTTTTTGTCATAAAACATGGAAAATATTTATGAGGATTTACTTTTTGCTGCGGCTGCGGTTTGTGAAGATGAGCTAAACATTGGTTGTTATAACGGGATTTGTTTTCTCAAATCAATTTAATAGCAGAATTACGTAGTGCACCCGATGATTTTCGCAACTATTGGCGTATGGACGAAACCACGTATCAGTATTTGGTAGATTTAGTTACAGCATTAATTACACCTTTGTCGGAGATGAAGCATTTGCTCTGTAGTCGGATTTTTTAAAACCATATAATCAAAGAGAACTTAATTATGAAAAAAGAGTTTTTAATTACCGTTTGTCTAGGGCCAGAAGAATCATAGAAAATGCATTCGGTATTTTAGCTAATCGTTTTAGAATTTTTCATACCACAATTAATTTACAAGTATACAGGGTGAGTCAGTTTTTTGTAGACAAACTTTAACAGGAGATAGAACACATGTTTTTAAAAAGAAAAGTTCCTATAAACATATGTCGTAGAACGCTTCGTTTCCGAGATACAGGGTGTTGAATATAATTTTTTTTTCTCGAATTTTCATTATAACTTATAAACGAATGCTTAGATTTTTTCCATGTTTGGGGGATAATGCCTATTAATTAAGGGGGCATAAAACAAGCGATAATAATGTTCAAGAACTTGCACAGTGGCGGAGTGGAGGGGGTGCTCAACCCCTTTTTTAAACAGAACTTCTACACCAATGACTATTTTTTAAAAAAACTGTTATTTTCATTATCTACATACAGTTTAACAAACATAATGTCCCTTCTTCTATTTCGAAGTTCCTGTGCGTTTCCGAGTTATTTTGATTTTTAGTGTATGATGTGGTACTAAATTAAGTAATTTATTTATTATCAATTATCGGCTAAATATTTAATTCTTTCAACGAAACCTATCTAAATATGGTTTGTTAAGGATTCTAAAAAGCCGAAATCTCTTATTCTTTATCTCTTTCCAATGTAGTCAAAATAAATATTTGTTATATCAAGCCATACTCAAATACAATACATACAAATACATACTCAAAAAAATTCGAAAAAAAAAAATTATATTCAACACCCTGTATCTCGGAAATGAAGCGTTCTACAACATATGTTTATAGGAACTTTTCTTTTTTAAAAACATGTATTCTATCTCCTGTTAAAGTTTGTCTACAAAAAACTGACTCACCCTGTATAATATTGACAAGGTTGTTTTGGCTAGTTGTGCAGTTCATAATTTTCTGCGAAGAAATTGTTCCCACACACATACACCTAATGACGTGTTTAATGTTGAAGATACTACAACTGGTACAATAACCCCTCGTTTACGAACACACTCAGATAATCTGTTGGATCTTCAAAAGGGCTATAATCGGATTCACACTGTAGAAGCAAAAGAAGCAAGAGAGCAATTTAAAACATACTTTAACAATTCTGGAAAAGTATCTTGGCAGCACGCAATGGTTTCTAATTGCATCCCATAATACCTAATTTGGTTGTTATTAATAAAAAATCAGTAAAAATAATTGTGTTCTTCATTTACCTGCGTATCTTCAATGTTTGATTGTGTACTCCTTGGAATTTCCTGGTTCCTCTTAAAATTCATTAAGTCGTAGTACCATAAATGGGGAATACCCTTTGAAATCGAGAGCTAAGAAACTTTTAGAGTTAAACAGGATAAACCTGAAAACTCTAACAGGCCTATATACCGGGCACTGCCGACTAAACTATCATCTGCATAAACTCGGCCTAGCGGAAAACGCCGAGTGCCGTCTATACCTGGAGGATGATGAGAAGGCAGACCACATCTTATGCACCTGTCCCGCTGTGGAGAGGATCCGATTCTCAATATTTGGCAAAGGGCAACTGCTGCCAGAGGATCTGGACACATTCTCACCCAATAAAGTTATCAGTTTCAGTAAGAGACTGAACTTATTGGGTGAAATATAATTAGGCGTGAGCCACAATAGGCCTGCTGATGGCCCCAGTGGAGGGTCTACTGAGACCCACTCACAACAAACCTAACCTAACCTAACCATAAATGGGGTACATAAATGTCCTCTTCTCCAGCACCTAATCTCTCAGAGTCTAGAACTTTTTTTAAATTCTTTTCTGTAGGTGGCACGTAGTTATTTTTTAACAACACTGTCTCTGTTAGCCTCTGGGTGAACGGTCTGCAGTTTTTCAATCAAAATATCATAGGCTGGAGATTTTGCATTGCGGTCGCTATATCACGATACTTCACTTTCCACAAACACGGAAATGCAGTTCAACAAATTCACGAAGAAACTCTTTTTCTTTGTTCGACATACTGAATCTTAAAAAACGAAACGACAGGCATTCGGCAATAACAACAAAATACGCTAAACAAATTAACCTAACCTGACGACCACTCTCGAAAGAATGTGCGTCGTACGTCAACTCGACACAAAGCATCATTTACACGCTCATGCAAATACACCAACCTCATGCAAATTATCTGGCAGAACAGATTTTACTCAAGCCAAACTTTCTGGCTTGCGCAAGCCTCATGCTTAAATTTACATGCAACGATTTACTTGTGCAAAGTAACTTGCGCAAGCCAATTGGCGCGCCATAAGTCGCCACATGCTTTGGTGGTACAATAAAACGTTAATTATTTTTAGAAATTCTATTCTGACATTCGAAAACCTCCACCATCTTTACACTTGATTCGACGTTTGAGTAAAGAAATGACAGTACTATTAACAATAATAATAATAATAAAAATCTTCATTAATTTTAGGAGACAAGGGTAGCAATTGTATTTGTTTAACAATTTTTTTCGATAGTTACAGTGCAATATAATAAAAGACCAAATACATGTATAAAATAAACAGTCGACACAACAGAAGTTACAAAGAATGTAGGAACGTTATACATACATCAGAATATATTATATAAAAACGCAAAAACAATTATTTATAAAAACAAATGAACGATCATAATTATAAAGATTAAAAAATGTATGTATATACTAGATTAACACAAATTCTAAATGCCAAAGTAAATTCGTCCATTGTATAACTTGTCTTTTCAACTTTTCAACGCTTTTTCTTAATGAATTTTTAAAACTATTAATATCTGACAACATTTTAATATTGACGGGCATTATTTTAAAAAATTTACAGCTGTTAATGAAGAGGCCCCTTTGATACAGAATAATATCATGTTTAATTGTACTATATTTATGATTATAATAAACAAACCCCACAGTTTTGGAGGAGTTTTGCAATTTTTGATGGTTATGTGAAGATTATATACAATTCAGAAATCTAAGTAACTGATTCATGTGATATGATAGCTTTGATTACAAGGCTACGAGTTATAAAAGCTTAAGTCAGGAGGGCTATTGTTATCAAATGCTCAGGTTGCGAGGTTATAAAGTAATTTGAGGTTATGTTAAAAGGTTTCAAGTTATAAAACCTCAAATTGAAGAACTATAAATTTAGAAAGCTTATGTCGAAGGGGTTTTTATTTCAAAAATTCAGTTCAATTAAGGCTTTGTTGTTTAAAATCTCTAATAACAGGGGGTTATGAGGTTTTTTTAAGGTTACGATGCTGTGAGTTAAACACGTAATTTGACATAGAATCTATATTTTTCAACCCTTAAAGCAACTTTACGATGATTTCCAGACGATATTTTCAGATTTCTTGGGATTTTTAATCATTATGAACGCCATTCTGGATCCGCCACCTTGGATTTTTTAAAATACCACTTGAATTTCGAAAACTTAAACTTATACGAAAAATTTATGCCAAGAACGAATTTTCTACGTTACGTCAAATTTAGGCCATTCAGGTAGCCCGGTTGACATGGAACGTCCTGTATATCCTTTTGATAAAAAATGTGATAAATTGCTCTTATGTACCTAAATTAAATATTTTTAAATATAGAAAGTAAACTTATCGCTCAGTATAATCATTTGTATCACCTTTTTTTAAAAGTGGTATTATTATTGCAAGTTGTAACTTATTTGGAAAATTATTGTACAAATTTTGCAATTCTTGTTATTAATACATTATTATTGTTATTATTTTTATTATTATTAATGCAGGCGTCTTTCTAATTTCACTATCTATTAGTTAGCAGATATGGATTTTTTTGTAAACATTAATTGATAGCGACATAGTTGAGGTTGTGGAATTCTTTTAGATGAAAGAAGATCATAACGGTTAAACCGACAATCGAGTATTGTGTATAACGGAATATCTAAATTTTTTGCCAAGTTCAGATTACATAAAGAGACTATTATCCATACCAGTCATCGTAGAGTAGATTTTTTGATTCATTGTTATTTTAGAAAGAATTTCACACATTTTTATCAGATTTTTATTAACTTTTTTTTATTATTTTAATACCTATAATACTAATACAAAAAGAAGTCCTTATAAACAGTCAATTTCACAAATGTTAAGGAAATTTTTGTTAATCAAAATGTTTATAATAAAACTATGATATTGCAGAATCCCTGAAGTTTCTTTATTAATAGCGACTTCCTTATAATACCTAAATAAAAGGTAATTTCAATTATATTCAAAGCAGGGTTCAATAACCTGGCGTAAAATTCTTCCAGTTTATGCAAGTGTGCTTTCAAAACACATTGGTTTTGGAAGGACCACGTGCTTTAAAATTCCCTATTTAGGTATGTGATTTTCATTGTGTATTGTTAAGGATAATTTCTATTAGTGATTTGTCAAATCTGCTGAGCTTTTTCCCTTTATAATCAACAAAGTGTATCATCAGATTTACCATTCGCAAACAGCTTTTTAGGTTAAATTTTTTTTAAATTAAGAATCAGATTTATACGAGGTTTTATCTGCAATCAGTTACAGGATAATATATAAAAGCCAGCATGCATAAAAATTGCAAATGCATATTGTCTAAAGTTATTAGTATTAGCAACTGCATTAAAGAGTTCTTTAACAAATTTAAATTAACTTCCTTAAGTTTTAGACGAAACAAACAAATTAATGTGTTAGATATACATGCCGGCAGGGGCGTGCGGTGAGTTTTGATACAGGGGAAGCAGTTTGTGATATAGAGTGATGGGTAGCGCGAGGCCCCGAGCGAAGCGAGGCAAAAATTATTTTAAGAAAAGGGACGTGGCTTCCGTATACTCATTTTAAAACAAATGTCGAAAGCTGCAAAGTTATGATATCTAGAAAAAAGTACACTTGTAGGACCGCCACTCCTCAATAAACATAAAACATAAAAACACCACAAAAATTAGACAACCCCCGATTCCAAAGCCGAAGCTGCACGGGCGAGGGTTACACTTATGAAAAAAACGCAGACACACAACCATATCCACCGACATTGCCAGCGCCGGTGGCGAGGATTGAACCCGCAGCGAAATAGAGAGTTTGTTTAGTCACACTAACCATCGTGCACTTTCTAGCCAACTATAAATTGAGCCAGCTAGTTAAGTAGTTAACATGCACATACAATGTAGTTTAATCCGCCTCTCCTTTTTTGCGATGTTGGAAATAACTTCGTCGTAAAAGTTTGAATTTTTGGACATCTCCTTCACAAAGTCACTTTCTATTGTCAACAGGGACAATTTTGAAAGCCGGTCTTCACTGGTTGAATTTCTTGAAAAAGTTTTTATTCTCGTGTCCGTTTTGATGATTTTGAAAAAAAAGGTAGCCATTCCACTAATACTTGAAAAAAACACTTTGCACTGTTTAAGACACGCCGCAGATTGAGCTATAACTAAATTTAATCGATGCGCAAAACAATGTACAAATATTGCATTCTGAAAAGTCTCTTTTACTTTGGTTTGCAGGCCCCCCAATTCACCAGCCGTTACAGCGGCCCCATCATAACTTTGGGCGATAAGTTTAGCACCACACTGTAGATCATCGACTATCTGACAAACTATAGTATATAAAGCTGCGGCCGTTCATGGCGCTGTTACGTCTAAAAATCCTAAAAAGCGCTCTTGGACTTTCCCATTTGGATTTATGTTTCGTACTACGATTAACAACTGACTAATATTCGTAATATCGGTTGTTTCATCTAACATAACTGCAACAAAAGGAGCTTTTTTATTTCTTGCTTGATCTTTTCTAAAACAATATTGCTTATCGACTGAATCAAATCATTTTGAATATGATTTGATGTACCGCGAAATATCGTGGAGTGTTCCAGATGGTTACTTAAAATTGTATCGTATTTTGTTAATAAATCAACTAAATTGATAAAATTGCCCTTATTAGCAACGCTTCGAGATTCAGTATGACCTCTAAAACTAAGTTCATTTTCGCCGAGAAAACAAACAATGTCAATAAGTCCTTTTAACACTTTCTTTCAACTGCTGATCTAATGAATGCTCAATTCGTGATTTTCCAAATGTTTATTCTTTTAGCACCGCTGGCAAAATGAGTTTCACACTTACCATGCCTTTTTGTCACTTTGTGAATGTTGTTTAAATCTGAAAAGCCATTTTTTATTCCAAACACCTTTTTCATTTGTGAACAGTACATATGGCCAACAATACAATTTACACAAATTTTCACAACCCCTTAACCACTGATTAGCACTGTACACTTCAATATTAAAGTACCTATAGCATGATTTAACTTTCGTTTTTAAGAATTTTAAATCAGGTGATGGTTTCCCATTTCTAATAATATCCAGTTTATCTTGAAACGAATATATTGAAAATATATTCAACGTTTTAAAAATCACTTGTCGCCGCACCACAGGTTTAGAAACACCAAAAAAGTTTTTACAAATATAGCACAAAAGCTGAGAATAATACTAGGAAGATTAATATTAAATATAATATTAAAATCGATATTAAAATCGAGATTAAAATCTATAAAATAAAACGTATTACGATGCTATACAGCTCAGATATCAAGATTATGAAGTGGGGATGGGATGCATTTCAATAATTTACCTACTTACATCAGAGACAGTTGTCTCTGCTTACATATATCGAAGTCGCACGAGTTCGTGTTGGCTCGATTAATGGAGTGCGTCATAGTTACGGTTTTAGCGTGGAACATTATCTCAGCTGCTGAAATGCAGGGCCGTATCTATTGAAATTGGGTAAAAGTAAATTTTAATGATTAATATATGTGATAAATAATAATTAGGTTCTATTTATGTGTTTTTTTTAATAACCCCCAGGGGAAGCACTGCTTCCCTTGCTTCCATGGACCGACCGCCACTGCATGCCGGCCAATGGACATGTAGCTTTAAGTGTCCTGTAAAGGCCACGTCGCTCACAGATAGATACAGTTTATGTGGGTAATAATCAGAGCTATGCTAAGTACAAAAAAAGTACTTAAGTACAATTACAATTATTTTATGAAAAATGTATTTAAATACAATTACAACTACCTTCAATTTTAAAAAGTACATATATACAAGTATATTTACTTTCTGAAAATGTATTTAAATACAATTACAGTTAGTAATTACATTTCAATCTAATATAGGTAATTTTTAAAACGTTTCTCTAAAAATGAGGGAAATTGTAAATTGTAACCAACGAATTTAATAATTTTTAATTTGAAAAATCGAGTCACTATACTGTGTTGTACAAATAGTCTCATGTATGTATATGTTAAATATTTATATAGTCACACAAATGTAACAATAATGTCCCCCTTTTGTCGCAATGTTTTGTTTAATGGCAGTACACCTACTGATGTTATATTATAACAAATGAAAAAATATATCTTTGCGATTAGGTTTACACAAAAACAGCCTTTTGAAAAAAAGGTTTTTCGAATATTATCCGAGTATTTAAAAAAAAAATCGATTAAACCGGTTTTCGAATTTGTATAAGGAAACAGAAAAAAACAGTGTAACTGAAACGGTAAAAAAAATATTTATACTTTATATTAAAATTTGTCAGTTTATTTTATTCACGAATTATATGGAAAATATAGTGTGACGTCACCCCCAAATTTAGCTAGTGTAAAAATGTTTTTTTTGTCAAACGTGTTCCAATAAAACTAGTTTACGTATTAACATTTTAAAATGAAATAAAATTCTCTTTATCGTATTGTATAAATTTGTTGTTTGGGAATGTTTCAGTAAGTGGTTACAATATAATATTTTGACTGCATAGAAGCCGTCACTGGAACCGATTGCTCTGTCCGAGCTCTAGGCATAATAGAATCAGTGTGGATTTTCATGTAAAAAATTCGATTAATTTTACAGTAAACCTGGTGCCCAAGGTGATTTTAAGTTAAAATTTTAACGTTTCTAATTAAGTAATTAATTAATTTTTTCATATTAATTTTAATATCTAAAACCGGTTTTTTATTTAAAAACCGGTTTTCGAATTTTACGAATTTACCCAAAAAACCGTTTTTCAAACACGGTTTTTTAAAAACCCTATTTACAATAAATAATTTATTTTTCAAGTTTTATACAAAACAGAAAGAATCCATTATAAACATATTTATTTCATTTTCGCGGAAAGTAAAAAAAGTAGTTGTATTTATGGGAAAGTAATTGTAATTATTAATATAGATACAAAAACAAATACATTATACTAATTGTACTTAAGTATAATCACAATTAGTTAGAAAACTGAAATGTACAATTACAAGTACAACAAAAAATTATTTAATTATTTTGTATAAGTATGTATATTTCATAAGTATAGGCACAGCTCTGGTAATACGCATTAAGAATCATAAAATATTGTTATTCTTTTATAGTATTCTACGTACAAGCAATTATTGATAGAAAGAAGTAAGAAAAGAGAAGAAATTCTCCTTTAAGAGAATATTCCGCTTTCGCCAAACAAATGTATATGAAATTTTGACATAACAACTGAAATCTCTTAGATGTATTATTCTCAAGTATGGATATGTTAGATCCAATATGCGAACTCGGTTAATACCCTAATACCCGAAAAAAGTGCCAAGAACTAGTAATGATCAAATAAAATGTTCAATACCCGATATATCTATTTTCAACTAGTATTGCACAGCATAATATGCGCAAAACTAGTTCTGAGAAATTTGACTATATCGAACATTATAAGAAAAAATAGGTAGCTTATAAATATAACAGATTTTGTTAGTTTACAGCATGTACATATATTACTGATTTCACTGTGTTCCTTACCCTACAATAACAATTCAAATTTATGTCATTCCTTTTAATTTCCCTTACTCTAAAGTGACATGTAAAATGTCATTATTTCGTATCCATTTCCATTGCCCCTCATGGCATTTTTGATCACTGTCCTTGAACTGTGACCTTCGTAACAGTCAAAATTACAAAAAGGACCATTTTAGAGCACTGAAAATTAGTTACATCACAAAATGTATGCGCAATGGGCTCGACAGCGGGTAATGAAACATACAAAGTGTTCAGAACTAGTTCTGCTTATATTATATTGTGCAATACTAGGTTGAAAATAGATATATTGGGTATTGGACATTTTGTTTGCTCATTACTAGAACCCGGACTTTTAGTTGACGGCTTTTATCTACTTGTAAATAAGAATGCATTATACCGTTAAATTTCGGTTTCAACTGCTTTGCTGCTTCAATAGCAATTGGTAAACAATCCGCCAGTTCAATTCATGAATCTTTATAGCAAGTTGTACAATTGGATCTGACTCTGGATCGCGTTATGGTGAAACAAGTTGAACGTAGTTCAAGGGGGAGCCAAAGGAAAAAATTAAAAATCGCTTTATTTTCATCGATTTGATTAGCTTTATGTTTCATAATGATTATAATTAATGTATTAAATCAAAACAAACAGATTTTATTTCAAGAATTTGTAATATAATAGGTCAAACAAAACAAAATCTATGACAAAAGACACTGCACATATCGGGTGGTAAAAAAAACTGGAATTTATTGTTGCTTTCAGTAGCTTCGCTAATTTTTTCCACATTTCTCAATCTCGAACTCATATTGTAATAAAAAAAATACTGTAAATGCTTTATAAAACCAATTCAATTTTCTTATTAAAAGAAAAACATTACAATAAGTGTATTATACAAAAACTTAGTAATAGCAAGGTAACAGTATTTGCTAATAATTTTAGCACAATTTAGAATAAAATCTTTTTTAAAATTCTGTAATTAGGTAAATGACAATTATACAATATCTCTGACTATTACAATAATAACTAATGTTTTTTCTAAACTAACTTCACTAAAACTACATTTTTATTTGTTAAAACATTTTGATATTTTTCATGAACAGATGCAAGATAATTCTTTCTGAGGGTTGATTCATCCGGTACTTTTCTATGACAATATTTTTTGTAAAATCTTTTAAGAACAGAGTTGTTGATTTTGTTGCAAAATGGAATATTAAACTTCAACTAGATCTGCTATAAATGATTTTTGATCTTGAGATGAACTAGAAGCTTCTGATGCAAAAGATACGTTACTTTTATGTTTCTGACTGTCAATGTGCTGTTCCAAATGACCTGTAAAAGTAGTTTGACAAACATCACATTTAATTCTGTTATCGTTCTAGACACTTAAATTGTCTTAAAATGGATAAATCAAAATTTTTAATTTTTCAGCCATTTCAATCTAACTAGATCTCAACTTAAAAGCACTGAATCGCTTTTGTAACTTTTTACTTTCAGTTTTTACTTTACTTGATACCTAACAGAGTATTAGGTACTATCGTCGGTGTTCTTTCAGAAGCTCGTAAGTCTGAATTTTATCGAATTAAGTATTAATATTAATAAGATCCTACTTTTTATTATACAGAGTTCTATCAAAACCTATTAAGTCTAATTCGTTTCAAATTGCTTTTAAGTTTCATTACTTTCTATGCCATGGCAATATTTTAAAAGCTAGTAAGTCAGATTTAAGAAGTTTTGAAATAATTAAAATAAGCCTATTTATCTCGTATTTTGCTATCTTTATCCTTTATGTACACACCCAAAGCAGGTTTATTACTAATTACATATTTTCCAATACGGTACAGGTATTGAAACCACTGCCAGATTTTCGAGACGCTTCACGAGAAGTCAAGTTGCTCGCGTTTTTATCCGCCTGTGGTTGTTGTTAACCTATTGCTGGTTATCGCCTGTGACCTACTTAAAGTCCGAGCTCTATTCATTACTAGTTCTGAGCATTTTTTCCGGTATAACCGATTTCACATATTGGGTCTGAGATATATATCAACTTACTGTATTGGACATTGTATTTGCTTAGTACTAGTTTTGAGCTTTTTTTCCAGGTATTAACCGATTATGCATATTGGATCTGACATATATATCAACACAGTGAATGAATGTAGCCACTTTTACATAAGAAACGTATATTAATATAGTTATGTATATAATCTATGTCTATAGTGTATGTTCTTTTCTTAATTTTCTACTATGTCTTAAATAAAAAACATAGCCTGTGATAAAAGAAGATAGATTTCTACAATATATCTATGTTTACATCAAGGACATAAGAAGAGGATGACAACAATATTAAATATTGAAAAGCGTTTCTATCATAGATATTCGAGTACATACCATTAAATATACACATCTAAAGTCGTTGTTGACAGAACATTTATAAATATTAAATATACAGATACGAAAAAAACCTGAACATCAATATACATGATTTTCTCATGGACAAGTTTTATCTGAAAATCTACGTCATATCGGTGATGATTTAGATGAATCACATTTTGAGGTATGTTTTAACAAAAAGCTGGATACAGCATTGGTTGTGTAAAAAAAACTATATACATTTCCACGGTTTTGTTAAATAGTTTTCCTAACGCCAACAAAATTTATGTTTAGTTGCATATTATCCATATCTGGCTCTTCATTTGACGTAAACTCAAGACAATACGTCTGGTGGGACTATTTGTCCTTTACTGTAGCTCATTTTTTTCAAGTATTATTTGCCGCAAATGTCTGATAAAAATTGTGCAACATAATATTAGCCTAATAATTCACTATAGAATAAATATCTTCCTCGGTTTTTCAACATGATATAAAGATTATAAAAATATTAATTCACGTTTCCCTTATCTTCTTAAGACTTTCTACCACATGAATTCTGGATTAGGTTTGGAAATAATGTGAGCATTAGGGTTTACCAAGTCTTTTTACCTAGAAGCATCCAGGACGTGACGTCAAATGAATGCTCAAAGAGCTGTTCTTGAGCAATAATGCAAATTAAATAAGAATAAAATAAATATTCCTTTACATTTCCTGTAGACTTTGTGATATGTGTTGAACTTCACATTAAAATTACAGCCAATTCCAAATCGTGTCAAAACGTCCAATAGGACAAAAACCTGACGCCCAAATGTGTTACACAAAAATAGCATTTACACGTGTTTGACAAATTTGTGTCAATAATAAACCGTAAATAACCTGGATCTTTTATTGTACCCATATTTTTGTTTTCTCATAAAGACTATATATATAAACTTCTCAGAGGATATTTTTATATCTTTCATCAAGCTTTCCTTATGATGTTTACTAGAAATTTCCTACATAATATCGAATTGAGACAATTATTAAGATATGTCACAGTAATTGCTTGTTTTTATTTGCAATGAGCTTTTTGCTTTATTCAAGCATAAGATCTCAAAAAAAGAATGATCTCATTAGAAATTACAATGTTTATATGGTTTCTGTTTATACGTGTATTTCATATAATATTTTTGTATAATTCTGTGTTCACATTAAGAATGTTAAACAATGTTTATTTACCTATCCAATATTTAAATCCTATTTTCATAATGAAAATTAATATTTTATATATTTTGGAACAACGATTTCAGAAACTGATATAAGCTTGAAATACCTACTGTAAATACACAGTATACGTTTATTATATTGATACAGTGTTTTTGTTCTTTTTTTTCAACTAAACCATTGTTGTCAGACTGATGACCTAATAGAAGCAACAATATATACTTATTATTTTAATAATATTGCATTCCCGAGTTAAAAAAAAAACAATATAAAATAGTCAAGTGCACGACATCAAAACAAACAGGAAGTTTACTGTGCCAAGTTTATCATAACATTCATAACACGAATAATTTGGAAGCAAAATTTGTGTTAACGTAATGGACAATGCATAGTAAATGCCAAAACAATTACAAGACTTGTACTCAGCGCTACTTTACTTTCAGACTCAGAGTCAAAATATGAGCACTTCCAAAAGAAGGTATGGAAATTTCCTTAATCCTGTACTGTTTTCGAAAAAAATAATATAAAAGCGGATATGTTAATGACCCATCCGCAGAATGTTTATAGAATATCCAATTGGGCAGCCTAAACTTTACTCAAGAAACACTCAGGACAACGACGTGAGCGTGTTTAGGACATCCTGAAGATTTAATTAGGCTACAGCAGAATTATCGTAAAGAACCAAAAAAGACATCACTATGACAGAAGGATATCACTGAATTTGAAGTTTACAGTTTAAATATTCGAATGTAATTCGTCAAGACTCTATAGTGATCTGTCTTTCTGACGCTACCACAGGGTGTATTATATTAGAATCACGGAGCTAGTGTTGCTTAAGGATAATATGGTGAGTTGAAGTTTTTGGTTTTGTTGGTTTTGCTTTGTGTTGCCATTTTTTGGGTTAGCCCTTTTGATGGCTCTTTTGTTGGGAAGATACTTTATGTAGGGTTCTTTTCATTTTTTTTATTTTGTTTATTATTTTTGCTAAGTATTTTCTATGTTTTTCTATTTTTCTACTAATTATAGGTTACCGGAGGGAAGGGCTTTGGGGAGTTGTCGAATTTCGGGGTAAGGGGGGTCTATTGCGGTAGGATTTTGGGATTGTACTAAGGTGTTTGCAAAGTTAGGAAGTGGGTCAATTGGGATAATATATGTTTTTATAGAGTGGGTGTGCTCATAATGTCGGGTAGCATGTGTATTCTTGTCTAGATTAGTAATATGTAAAGTATCTTAAATATAATACGTGGAGTTACGATTCAGTATCAGCATTTTATAAGTGACTCCATCTAGGATTACTTTTTGCAATTTACTGAATGACTGGGTAGAGTAAATTACAAATGCCATTATATTCTTTATAGCAGTTTTATATATATGCCACATGAAAAAATACATGCTAATTCATATGGCAGATAAGTATCCACTATTTACGGCAAAATGAAAATAAAAATGTAGTCTTGCATTAGAATATGATAAGGAAAACTATGCTGGATAAATTATGTCTATCCGTTTATGTTTTTTGTGTTTGAGGTCATCATAGAAAAACAATATCCTGTCGATATATTCATAATTTAACCATTATAGACATCTATAATCCAACATTTCTATTTCTGAATATCTTAAGACGATAATGACATCTCATCGGGATACCCATACTTGATTAAGTGTGGACATAGGATTGCGATAATTTGGATCGCTAGAAGATATTAATATTCAGTGAGATTGACGTGGTATAGATCCATGAATATATTTATTAGATATAAATTAGAGGGAATATAAAAAAAGTTCCATGGGATATCTGGTGCCGTTTGTGACTGTGGCTATATCCATAGGTATGATATTATAATTTTTTTAGATCTCTGAAAATTATTTGATTATTCTTAGAAACCGTGTGGTCAGAAATGACGACTTAGAAAAAAGTGGATACAAGAATGTCATAAATAACATGTAGCAAAACTAAACTATAAAGAAAATCACATTGTTACCTGATGCTACACCAATATATTTAATTACAGACAATAGAACTCAATTAATATGTCACAACTGTTTATTCCAAAGTTATTTGTAACATAAAAAACGTAGGCTCTTTGATCCCTCCACCGCCGTCAAAAACGCCGTCAAACGTTTTTATGTTGCAAATAAATTTGAAATAAACTTTAATTTCTATTCAAATGTTGCACTATTTACAACAATGTGGGATGTGAGTGAATCATTTGTTGCAAAATCCTGAAGATTTATCATTGTATATATTTATTATCATTGTATATAGTTTAGCTTATGAACGTCTACATCAATATATTGTTTATTTATTTACCAGGGCCTTACGGTTAATAGGTTGACATTTTGGAAAGGTTAAAGAAATAATAATAACTGGTCTAGAGAATGTACATTGCCTTCTAAATGAACAATTAACCTGTATTCATTTTCTTTTTAATTTTTGGGATTTTAAGATAATCAGGTAAAAATTTCTACAAATTTTAGAGTAATCGGTACCATATAGTTATTAGTATTACGTTAGTTAAAAAACGTAATCTTTGAAATAAATACATATTTTTGCTGTGGACTTAGTTACATACATCTTAGATTTATTTCATTGTTCATCATATTACTCTTAGTCATGGAATAATATGTTTAAACATTTGAAATACTTTAATAAGCATTGATAAATTACAGGATATTAGTAAGTATTAAAACTGAAATGGTGTTTTGCTAAGGGTAATTTCGAGGGTAATTTTAACAACATCTAAACAAGAACATCAGACAATTTAAATTTTACTAAATCTGTAATTGCTAAGGCTTTTCAAAGGTCTTAAAAATCCAATGTTATTAAAAATTAAATAATATTTTTTACATAATTCCTATCTGCATAGCTTTAACGCAAAAATTTCGTAGTAAGCATAATCTGAGATGTTTTTACAACAAAAATTCAATACCCGGTATATTTGTTAAAATGTCCAGAGTTATCATTAATAAATAAAAGCAGCAGCAACAAGGAAGAAAAGTAATCATAATTATAATAGTATAGATTAGTATTTTTCAGTCTTCAATCTTTTTTAAGTGGCGGAACACTTTGGAAAAGAAGGTAAAGCGAAACTCACAAAAAATGCACATATATATTCATATCTAAACTTTGGTAAGTATTTAAAATGCAAATATTTTCCTGTTAAAACCATATAAAAAAAACAACGCATTAAAAATATTACAAATTAAAAAAATTTTATTTCTTTAAATACAGGTAAATTAACATAGTTAACTAGTAACAATGACTGGAAAGATGATAACAGTATTCTCATCTCTAATTTAGAGTTTGTTGATTTTGAACGGAAGGTTCTATTGTAGCTTCTGAATTATTGTTTTTATAATTTATACATATCTACTTTTAATTAAATTCACTTAATGTGCAACAAATCTATAGATTTAAACTAGTCCTTCATTTTATGGCATATCCATAAATATTTATTATTTAAACTAAAATACTTATGGTGTGGAGAATATATTATTAAAATACAATATTTAGGCCACAAAAGAGAAATATTCGCCCGTAAAAACGAATATTTCACTTCGTTATGTATTAGGCCTAAGCAGAGGAGCGAAAACAGTTGTACATATATATGCGTTGTGACGTTCATTAAATTTAAATATAAATGAAAAAAATGTCATTAATATTTAATGGTATCCACTAATGTATTTAAAAGAAGGGTTATTAACAAGAAATTAATCTTTTGTATCCAAATCACTAATGCTGCCCGGTATTAACAATCAAATTCCTTCGCTTGGGTTCCATCTGCATCATAACATCTGCTTATATTTAATTTCTAGGCCCTATACTATATACATTTAGTTATTTTTGTAAAATTGTTAAGAGTATAACCTATTTTTCAACATTTTGTTCTAAGTGAAACTATATTAGTAAAATATTTTTTACTGAATTCTCTAATCGGAACATTTGAGGTTATGAAATTAAATTTTCATTTATTTAAAGAAAAACCTTTCAGGTAATGAATTTATATCTGATTTTTTGCATATAATCATATGTACTGAAGTTTCACACACTCACTGTAAGTTTAATTAAACTATATTACTTGAAATCAAATTAAGTACAATAAATATTTCAGTAGGATATTTATCATAAATAATGCGCTTACTAATGCAAGAGTAGTATTTTAATTATTTGTCTGCTAACCAGGCTAAAAGGCGCTATTTTCAAACAAAAATAATAATGTATAATAATGTAGCTATTTAGGAATTTCGCCTGACAGTAAGAGGCGCTACTTTTTGGTGTTTAATTGAGTTATGCATGTAGGAGAATATGTATGTATATAAATAAATTTTGCCACAATAGAAGTGTAACTTAAATATTGTGGAAAATGCGAACAAAATATCATTGCCAGAAAGTTACTCTATAAAAGACTTGGTAATAATAATTATACAAAGACCAACATGAAATTGTGTTTTTATTGCGTATCGCAGTTTTATATGTAACAAATAATAAACAAATTGAACAACTATATAAACACTAATACGCAACAAAAACAAGGTTAAAATAATTAGACTCACCTTTGCCATTTTTCTCACTCTCCATTAAAGCAAAATACAAAAACGAAAACAAACAAAAACCAAAATTTTAAATCATACTAACTACATTATTTCGAAATACCCTAGCTCGTGGGCTTCTTGATTCATACTACCGCTCTAGGAATTGAGGAACCTTAAAAAACGCCTGGGCCAATGAAAAGTTTGATCCTATACTATTTCAAAGCTCCCTTCTATTATACTACCATAAAGCATAGATTTCGTTGCGTTACGTACGTTCCTTGGCATTTCATAGTTTACTATGATAGTGGTTCAAGAATGCGTTACCATTCATAAAATTCCTTAGTTCATTTGCTATAAATCTGGCACATTACTAAGATAATTATAATTCTACATAAAATAAACAAAAATAATCATAGTTTAAGCGATATGAACATAAAAAGCTGGAGTTAGACGAGCTTTTTTATATTTGTGTAGCTTTCATATTACAGAGCACAGTTACGTGTAAATAAAACAGGTAATATAAAATACGACCCCTATATAAACCTTTTGCGGTAGAGGTGTTTTAGTTCTTAATTTATCTAAGGGTACTGAAATAGTTCCAGTATAATTAAAAGCCTAACACAAGTTTCTTTATATTTTAAGCACAATTTTCGGTAAATTTATTTCTTAAAATATTACCTGGTCAGGTTATATGCATTATTTCACGTTTATTTAAAAAACAGGTATAAAATACAATGGCGCAGTTTTGGGGATAAAGGCATAATGTCTAGTCAATTTATTGCGAATATTTTACTACATTTCTGTTGCTACATTATACTACACGCAAATAATAAAAAACGAAAATTTATGATCTGTTTTTTTAAACCATCGGGTTATTCCACTTTCTTTTTATTATTTATTTATACACTAAAACACGTGATAATACAGTGTATCTAATTAACTTCTTCCGAAAGCTTAAATTGTCCTAAAAAAATATATATTAAAATTTGAAAAATAAAAACGATTTATAGTAAGTACCTATTCGAACTATACTTCTTGTTGTAGCTGTCAGGGGCGGTCGGTCCATGGAAGCAAGGGAAGCAGTGCTTCCTTGGGATTATTAAAAAAACACATAATTAGAACCTTAATTATTATTTATCACATATATTAATCATTAAAATTTACTTTTACCCAATTTTAATAAACATGGCCCTGCATTTCAACAGCTGGGCTGCACGATAAAACCGTAACGATGACGCACTAGATTATTCGAGCCAACACGAAACCGCGCGACTTCGATATAAGCAACTTCTTGAAATGCATCCCATCCCCATTTCATAATCTTGATATCTGAGCCGTATCGCATAGTAATGCGTCTTGTTTTATAGATTTTAATCTCGATTTTAATACCGATTTTAATATTATATTTAATATTAATCTTCCTAGTATTATTCTCAGCTTTTGTACTATATTTGTAAAAACTTTTTTGGTGTTTCTAAACTTGTGGTGCGGCGACAAGTGATTTTTAAAACGTTGAACATTAGTGCGCGTATAAGCAGTTTTAGAATTGCTTATTAAATATGGAAGCTGGTCTTAGCACTGTGGAAAATATTACTTGCGTTTGTGTGGTGTGCAATTTGTTGAAAAAGGGCTTTTCAACATATTCGTTTCAAGATAAACTGGATATTATTAGAAACGGGAGACCAACACCTGATTTAAAACTTTTAAAAACGAAAGTTAAATCATGCCATAGGTACTTTAATATTGAAATGTACAGTGCTAATCAGTGGTTAACGGGTTGTGAAAATTTGTGTAAATTGTTTTGTTGGCCATGTGTACTTTTCACAAATGAAAAAGGTGTTTGGAATTAAAATGGCTTTTCAGATTTAAACAATATTCACAAAGTAACAAAGAGGCATGGTAAGTGTGAAACTCATTTGCGAGCGGTGCTAAAAGAAAAAACATTTGGAAAATCACGAATTGAGCATTCATTAGATCAGCAGTTGAAAGTTGATTTATTAGCAAAATACGATACAATTTTAAGTAACCATCTGGAACACTCCACGGTATTTCGCGGTACATCAAATCATATTCAAAATAATTTGATTCAGTCGATAAGCAATATTGTTTTAGAAAAGATCAAGCAAAAAATAAAAAAGCTCCTTTTGTTGCAATTATGTTAGATGAAACAACCGATATTACGAATATTAATCAGTTGTCAATCGTAGTACGATACATAAATCCAAATGGGAAAGTCCAAGAGCGCTTTTTAGGATTTTCAGACGTAACAACGCAGAGAACGGCCGTAGCTTTATATGCTATGGTTTGTCAGATAGTCGATGATCTACAGTGTGGTGCTAAACTTATCGCCCAAAGTTATGATGGGGCCGCTGTAATGGCTGGTGAATTGGGGGGCTTGCAGGCCAAAGTAATAGAAACTTTTCAGAATGCAATATTTGTACATTGTTTTGCGCATCGATTAAATTTAGTTCTTGCTCTTAAAGAGTGATCGGAACTTTCAGTTATTTATGCTACAGAAGATATTAGTCAGAAACATAACGCCAACGAACTGATTATCTTTATAAAAGAAAATAGTTTGGTTCGGGCCTACTCTGAAGTGTTGAAATTGTGTGAGTTAGTGTTGACGATACCTGCAACTAGTGCTTCGGTTGAACGCAGTTTTTCGACCTTAAAAAGAATAAAAACTTTTTCAAGAAATTCAACCAGTGAAGAGCGGCTTTCAAAATTGTCCCTGTTGACAGTGGCGGTAATATAAGTGTACTTTTTTTCTAGATATCATAACTTTGCGATTTTCGACATTTGCTTTAAAATGAGTATACGGAAACCACGCCCCTTTTGCCTCGCTTCGCTCGGGGCTTCGCAGTACCCATCACTCTATATTACAAACTGCTTCCCCTGTATCAAAACTCACCGCACGCCCCTGTAACTGATAGTACCCTAAACGATGAATAAAGTGTTACTAAACCTTGTTTATAGTTTCTTGAGAAATGTTGTTTATTTCTGTTCTAATTCTCTTTTTTAATTCAACAATGTTTTCCGATTTTTTAGATGGCCACACATAAAATAATCTAATGAATTGAGGTGTGGTGACCTTGGTGGCCATTCGATGGGTCCACGTTTACCAATCCAGCTAATCAGAAATATTTGGTCAAGACACCTTCAAACGTCTGCTGCATTATGGGGAGACGCACCATCCTATTGATAAAGTTTATACGAAGTCAATTGAAATTGGTCATTGTTAAAGCACAGGACTGTGCGCACTTAACTTGATATTTTGTCCTATGTATTTAGCAATGGTATCGAGAATCAAATGGTAGTTAAAATTGTGCAGGCGAGTCCGAGACTGGCAATGTAATCAGACATTTACAAAACATTTTAAACTATCTAAAGTGTTACCTATGTTTAAAAAAAGACTGTGCTGACGACCCTGCATATTACCGAACAATTTCCATTACACCTATTTTAGCAAAAATTTTCGAAGCGGTATTTATTTTGAAAATTGTAAATTATTTACTAGTTGTCAACGGTTTCAGGAAAAAACTTGACGACGACTTTGGTAATCAATTCTTTAATTTATGTAATAAATAAAGGCTTTGAAGAGAAAGAATTCGTACATACTCAATTCTTAGACTTAAGTAAAGCTTTTGATTGTGTGTCGCACAATATATTAGAAAGAAAATTAAGCTTTTACAAATTTTCCGAAAATAGCGTACATTTGATCTTTCCAGATCTCACCGACAGATCTCAATATGTAACGTTTAATAATAATAATTCAGATTTGTTAAATATTAAATTTGGTGTTCCTCGAGGGTCTGTTACGGGGCTAGTACTATTTCTTATTTATATCAATGACTTGCTAAATAGTAATACATTAGCAAAATTCACCTTTTTTGCAGACGACACAACTTTGGCTCTCTTCCATAGGGATGCCAAGGTTTTGTTATCCTAGGCTTGCAACTCTTTATATAAAGTTGAGGACTGGTTTTTAACCAATAAGTAGTTCTGAATAAAGATAAAACTGAAACAATGATTTTCAGCTTGATACCACTCTCCGGATATGGAATCCTCATTGTGTTAAATTTTTGGGCGTTACTTTAGACGATAAATTAACTTGGGATAAACACACAGAATTAATCTGCAAAAATATATCACATAATATTTTCTTGTTGCGCAGTTTGGCAAATGGTGTATCACGGACAACAATATTAATGGCATTGATCCAGACTTCGTTAACGAATGGGGTCATTTTATCAATCTAAATATGCTTACATTGCCTCTTACATACATACTGCAATGTCTCCTGTACATAAAAGAAATTATAAATAATTACGTAACACACGACAGTGTTCATTCCTATTTAACAGGTAATAAAAACAGTAGTAATTTAGAGTTTTTGCAGTTAACGAAGACTAGAAATGGGACAGGCTATTATGCAATAAAGTTTTTCAATGTGCTGCCGAAGACCGTCCAGGAACTCGAACGCAAACGATACAAATTTGTACTTAAACGGTTTTTGCTAGAGAATGCATTCTACGATTTTATCGAATAGGTACTTATTATCTGACTTTTCGCATATAAAATTACGATTTTCTTTTTGTATTTATTGTATATGTTTAACGTTTTATTTGCATTCCTGTTTGTCTTCATATATGTTCATATTTAATTTTTTTATTGTTATTTTATCTATGACGACCTATTAGTTTTTAGACTGATTTTATAATACTTTTATTATATTTTGTATGTTTTTGACTTGTCAAGACACAATTGTGTATATATGACCAATAAAGATCTATCTATCTATCATCTAATGTGTCAATATCACTTCCCATTGAGTTAAATCACCTGAATAACTGACATAAAAAAGAGGTGACTATTATTTAAGAAAAACACAGAACTTTAAATTATCTCATATTGACTAACTAATATTCTTTAACTATCAATAAGTGTCATAATAAAATATTTTTTCCTTAAAAAAAGATAATGTTTGAGGTATATTGCACTGACAACATACATAACTAATTTGCGAATATTTTTGACATATCCTCAGTTAGTAAAATTGTCACGCCTATATAATTCAGATTACCCACAATCTACCCAAATTTCAAATCATCTGGAATATGATATGTCATATTTAATTGGCTTTGATTTATATATCAAATTTCTAAGATGGGTAGAAAAATTTAAATAATAAATTAAATCCTTCTTAAATATACTCTTCCTCTTCGTATCAAGTGTTTTCACCATTTTTCGTTTATCTTCTAGTCAGGTGAAAATAATAATAGTAATCTGTCTAATGTACTGATTATGAGCAAGTTAATATAACAACTGGTTGCATTATCTGAAATAACTTATCATTTAATTTTTGGTCCAGTTATATCTTTTTCTGTTAGCTAAGCTAATAAGGAGCATTACTTCGAAAATATTAATATCTACCGCTGTGTCGTTGTTTTATTTTGTGACATACAGTCTGTAAGAAATTCGCTTATCACTACAGGGATCTCAGAAACGGTAAAACGGTTAAATTGGGGCAAAGTTGCAGAATTTGGCTATCAAAAATATACCGCTGAAAAATCGTAAATCCCTCTTGATGTTCTTGACATTTTTTGAAAAAAGTAAAATTTGCGATTTTATTTTCTCCTGGCGTTATTTGAAGAAATATCGAAAAACAAAAACACTCGTTCGTTGGCGTTTATTATCCATTACAATTTAGCGTAAACAGTTTTTTTATAAGATGTTTCGTCTTTTCGCGAACATTATCAAGTACGTTATTTTAAATACGGACCTGTATTTGTATTGCATTTTTTGCAGTATTTCAACCTCAGACTTCGTTGATGTATTAAACTTTTATTTTGCTAAATGTGTATATTGTCTCTAAATGTGTATCCCTCCCGCACAGCGTTTAGGGATACAGGGGGTCGTATTATATGTGGTGTTTCGTAACTGTAAACCATCATCAAGGAAAAAATCATATTTGATGATGCCTTACAGCTATGAAATGTTTAGCTACATAAAAGTTTAATATATCAATGAAGTCAAATCATGTTGCATGGCGGTAAAAAAAAATAAAGTAACAAATCAGAAACATTATTATTTATTCGAAAAAAAGTATGCAGCTATCAACGAACAAAACAATAATGAATATAAAACAGGAAATTTGGACTAGCCAATTTCGTCTATTTATCCTTTACCGTTCTTCGAATAACAGAAAAAACCAGATTTTATCTGAACTCTTTTAAGGGTCTCTAACTCCCTAGGGGTGCGTTGTACGTCACACGTTTATAAGAACTTTTAGTGAGAAGCTTGGAACCCTATTTTAGAAATACCATCTATGTGATGCAAATCGTTTTTTTTTTAATTATTTAGTTTTAATTTTGCCAAAACATTCTTGATTTGTTAATAAGAAATAATATTGGCTCCACCTTCTTGGGTTTCTTGGGTTTCTCGAAAAGGTTGTCTCGTGTCACAGAAATGTTACTTAATTTAAGGTGCTGTACGTAATTGTGTCAAAAATAGATCTTTATAAAATAAGAATAAAAAAAGTATTAGAGAAATTATTGGTAGTGGCCTGTCCACACCAAGGACGAACATTTTATTCCAAAGTATTCTTGAATTATTAATATAAAATATATATACTATACCCCTTTAGGAGGTCGTAACTCCGGGACCTTATTGTCATCCCTAAATTTTCGTGTATAAATCACCCTGTATATTTGGTTAGGTACTAATTTATTATATTAATTTTGAGCTCATTAAAGATGCTTTACCAAACTGCAAAGTAAGATAATACTTATGAATTATGCAAAATACCAAGAAATATAATTTTAGATATTATACTGCAGGAACTAAGAAAACGTTGAATTTGTTTATATCCGAGATAAAAATAATCCCAAAGTACGCCAATGATAGTTCCGTTTGAAAGTATTTGACCTAATTTGTTATCAAAAACGAATCGTCCTCATGACTACCACCAAAATGGTTTGTATATAATATATTGGTTTTTGCATTAATTAAAACATTCCGAATTAAGTATTGTTGACAGAATATTAGAATCTCCCAGACATAAAAGAGGTAATCGCTATGGTTATTTAATTAAAATTTTCCGGTGTGTTGTACAGGATGGATATTATAAAGTGCTTATATAACTATAAGAATGAAAAATAGTTTTCCGATGATGTCGATAAATTAATACTAATGTGATAATAATAATTCACTGGCATGGGATTTAAACCGTTGGGAACATATTATGTTTGGTGGAATTTAAATTATTAAGGAGCTTATTTTCAAAGTACAACATGTTACAAAAAATGAATTTTTGAGAAATTTGCAAATATTTATATTTTTATAAGGACATACCCAGCAAACATTTTCCATAAAATTACCTATAACTCAACGACGAAATTACTTATTGAGGTAGTTATGACGTAAAATGGACTGGAAAAATGCACTTCCCATAGAAATTTACCTATTGATTTTACTTTATATTTTAATTTGCGTAAATAATACCAATAAATCTACCTCATACACTATTTTGCTTAAAAGTACTTTTAAGTAAAGCAGCAAGGGAAAAACAATTAGAAAAATTACCACAAATTACCTTAAAGGTACATTTCTATTAAAGTCGAAATAGGTAGTATAATTAGGTAATATTTACCTTTTTTAGTGACTGGAAATCGCCATAATGGTAGAATATTCTAACTAGGTAGATTTTGTTGGAAATTCTACGTAATTTATACCTACATAGCAACCTGTTTGGTCGCCTTCATTACGCTCATTTAGCAATATTAGGTCGCCAACGTCGATAAATTTTACCTAACTTATCCACCTGACTTCAACCATTTAGTCAATTATCCTTTGCAGTTATTCTTTCAAACGCAGTTAATCTTAAGGTCAAATTAGCGCAAGACGCCATATTTTCTTACCACAATTGTAGTACGATTTGAAATTGAAATTTTCAAAATTAGTGTATGGAAACGAACTGTTGAAAAGATTTAAAAAATACATAATTATACTTGCTAAGCCATATTGAACAAGTATAACATACTTTTGGCTGAATCTATAATTATATTTTTTTACTTGATAATAGGAATTTTCATATTAATGAATATTTTGGAGGTACATGGTTATTATTTGAAGTACAGGTGCTAATATGCATGGAAAAATTTTCGGCGCATTAATTCCAACAACCGGGAACTTCTGTACTATGCAATTAAATTGCATTTATTTTTATCACTGACATTTGATTATTTTTTATCTTAACTATGAATTAAGTGTATTTTTAATTTTGTAGATAGTAGTAGTAGTAGCTACTTATTTTACTAGGCAAGTAGGCCACAATGGGCCCTTTTTACCTAGGGACCTACAGTTTAGCGTGGACCACGGTCTTCGACTGTCAACTAACCCACAGCCTGGGCCTGCCCGCCTGCACCGCTAGCAGAGTGGCAAACCTCCTGGGTAGGTCTCTTCGACCCTCCACCCGGGCTCGCCTCTCCGCCTGCATCAGGCTAGCGGCCTTCCCGGGATTGTCTGTTGACAGCCTACCGACTGTTAGACGAGCTATCGTTCATCCATCCAATTGCCGGACTCGATCAGTGCTGCTTAACTTCACTGATCGAATATCGGAAATTAAACGGATGTCCATACCTCATCCCCCAATTTTGTAGATAACTGTCAACAATGTTGCTACTAGTTATTAGAGAAAAATACCTACCAAATAAGTATAAAATTCTTCTTTTTTTTTTACTAGGAGTCATTTGCCATTTGCACATAAATTCGTAGATTTTACTAATCAAGTCAATGTCGAATTGGCGTCGAAATAAAGTCAAATGTACCTAAATACGTATTAGTAACCCAACATACTGTGCAACTACAAGGAAGAATTATATGTAATGTTACCTGTCGTCAATTTAACTAAATTTCGACGTCGTGTTATTCTCCACTTTGGTCGATTCCACGTCACGTCAACGTAAATTTTACTTAAATATGGTTAAATCCAAATTTGCAACTAAATTTATTATACATTAAAGCAAAAATGTTTGCTGGGTACGTCGTTCTGTTTCTATAAGTGTAATAATAATATAATACATTCAACTTGAAAAAAGAGACAAATTCTCAAATAATTATAACGATATATGGCTATGACAGCCTTACTTGCATTTTCTTCATAAACTTGTTCGTGTATGAAATGTGTTAAGAGTTCAAAATACCAGACAATACACTTTTTCTCTAACCTCATTCTTGGATTAACTTTCTGTCGTTTTCTGCTTCTCACAATATTTTTTTTCATTCACTTCCATTCACCGTCCATTTTTACTTTTTGCGATATTGCATTTTAAAAATATTGCGTATTTATGCATTTCTTGAAAAAAAAAAATAAAATAATTACTGGTTGTTACATAAGCATTTTCTACACCAGTGATGGTGTGTCGCACTTAAATAAATTTTGGTTTGCTTAACAGCATCTTTATTCATTACACGGCACTGTAAATTGGAAGATTTTTGAACAAAGCTAGTATAAATAACAGTATTCCTAGTACAAGAAGCAAAAAAATATTGATATTGGCTTATCAAAAAGAAAAATTTTTACACTTAAGAAATTAATTCCTCAAGTTTGAATACAAAAACAAAAACCCCTAGTACAATAAATATTAAAATGTTTGCAGACGACACAATGTTGTACATCATAGGAAAAAGGTTGTAGATTTAATACGCTTAATAAATCAGGAACTTAATGTAATATATGAATGGTTGTGTGATAATAGTGTCTGCATAAATGTGGAAAAATGTAAATATATGATTATAGGAAGTACTTATAAATTAGATAATATTGAAAACAATTATAATATAAAAATTAGTGATATCAATTTAGACAGAGTTAACGAATGAAATATCTAGGAGTTGTAATTGATGAGAACTTAAACTTGAAAAAACATGCAAACTATATAATGAACAAAATGTTAAAAAAGGTATCTTTTTAAATAGAGTTGGAAATTCGCTCTCTATGTTTACTAAAATATTAATATATAAATCAATTATTGCACCGCATATCGACTTTTGTTCTTCAATATTATTTAACATAAATCAAAATCCAAAAGATCCAAAATAGAGCAATGAGAATTATTCTCAAATGCAGTAGATACACACCAATCAGAATAATGTTAGAGGTGTTAAATTTAATGAATATAAAACAAAGAATTGTATACAGAACATAAATAATAATAATAATAAAAAAAAATAAATAAAAAAGTCTTTATTTAACCTGGCGGGGTGTCAGCTCATTGAGCTGCTGTGAATGCCAACCAGGGCTCTACATTATATTAAACAATGTGTGCATAATTGCATCATTTCAGTAGTGGTAAAAAATATCCATAAGACTTGCAAAATATGTGAGAAGAGAAAAAAATACAAAAAAAAAAATTTTATAAGACAAAAAGAACATTTAAAAGAAACTATTACAAGTACATAAATATTTAAAACTGATTCAGAAGAAAAAGCGTTTTTAATTTTTTCTTAAATAAAGAGTAGGATAATGACATAAAAGACTGGGGAACTTTATTAAACAAATTTGACGCTTAATATGAAAAAGAAGATTTAAAGAGAGTTGTTACATGCCTAGGAATATGCAAGGGATTTGCTACAAATCGGAGATTAGCATTGTGGTATTGGTTTCGAAAAATAATTTTGTTTTTGAGGTATATGGGCGATTCATTTTTTAACACTGAGTAAACCAGACAGATAAGGCAGAGGTCCCATCTTTGATGCATATTAAGCCAATTATTTAATGTCAAATGAGGAGTGATATGCTCACGTTTGGGGACATTAGCCGAGAAACGAACACATGAGTTTTGCAATCTATAAGCCTCCATTTCTGGTAAACAAGGGCCATAAACAACATTTCCGTATTCAACCTTGGACAGGATTAACGAGTTTGAGAGCCTTAACTTTGTTTCTGTCGATATTACAATGACATGTTTAAACTGATAAATTGTTTTGAATTTAGCATATGAGGATTGCACAACCTTTGGTACATGTTCTTTAAAAGTTAAATGATAATCAAAAATAACTCCAAGATTTCTCACCGCACTTTTAGTACAAATTTGCTCTCTGGCTATTGATAGTTTTACAAGGTTATCTTCAAAATCACTCCTAGCAGATCTGAAATTTATAGAAACTACTTTATTGCAGTTAAGTTTTAACCCCGGTTTATCTAACCATACGGATATATTAGACAGATCTTCGCTAATTTTTGCCACGGATTCATCAACGGTTGTAGGCCGATAAGATAAATATATTTGCGTGTCATTCGCATACGAGTGTATTTTACAATATTTTATAACTTTCAGTAAATCTGCCAAATATAAAGAAAACAAAATTGGACCAAGTATTGAGCCCTGGGGTGCCCCCCAATTTGACCACTAAATTATCAGATATTTGCAAATAACCTCTGTTATATATTTTAACGGTTTGCATTCTGTGTGACGAGTAGCTACGAAACCATGCTATAGCATTTGTGTTAAGCCGAAGTAGTGCAATTTTGCTAAAAGCATTTTATGATTTATACAATCAAACGCCTTTGTAAGATCAAGCAAAACGGCTGCAGTTATCATAGAATTATCTATAGTTGCTAAGTAGTCATCATTTATATCCAAGAGAGTTGTAACAGTACTATGGCCGGTACGAAAACCAGATTGGGCATGAGGGAGCAAGTCATTAATTTGTACATTTTGTTTTAGCTGATCGTGAATTACCCTGTCTAATATTTTCGAGAAAAGTGACAGAATACTAATAGGCCTGAAGTCACTTAAAGTTTCTGGTTCACTTTTTTTAGGTAGAGGTATAACGCTCGCCGTTTTCTATTGAGAGGGATCTGTATTAGTCTAAAGTCAGTCATTTATAAAATAAAAAACAAAATGTTACCACCGTACTTATATAATGAAGTAAGGTACGTCAATGATGTTCATAATTACCCAACCAGAAATGCAAATATTTTTTTTATATGTACTTTTAACAAGACTAATACTGAAAAGTCTGTGTTGTCAAAAAGTTTAAAATTATATAATAACTTACCTGCCACTATTAGAGACTGCCAAAATTTAAATAACTTTAAGAGCATTCTATACAAGCACGTGGTAAAAGAATTTTAGTTCATTTAGAATTTAGAAATTAAGTTTATTAAATAGTGTTAGTATAAGTAAATGAAATATTGAAAAAATTTGTAATGAATAGCAGTACTAAATAAAGATATTATATTATTATTATTAATATGTATAGGTATCTACTTTCATTCTTCCTGAACTGCTCAGAGGGCTGGTTGACGAACATATTATTTATAAAAATATTTAAATTACATAATTCTAAATATGATCATTTGTCATATTTATTTTGATATTTTAAATTGAAAGACAATATCTAGATTAATTATTGTAAATTCGGTAATCACATTGACATTTATAACATCTAACCTAACCTAAATAAGTCCATTCTTTTCATACATTTTAAAAAAATCTGACATATTATTGTTTCGTCTCTATGCTGTTCTAGAAAAAAAAATAAAATAATTATTGGGTATTTCAAACCTAACATTATTTTTTCGTATTAAAAAATAAAAAAGTTTCGTATAAAAGTTTTCTGCTTAATGCCTATTTAGTGACTGTTTCTTCAATTATGACAGCTAATGGCAGAAAAGAACATATGATGCATAAAAAACATTAAAGGAGGCCTATCAAAATTTGTATAAATTAAATTAAAACACGGCCCACAATCAATTTATTAATAATTTTCTATTTATTGTTTTGAATGTACTTAAATATTTCAGTACTTTCCTGATGAAATCTGACAAATTCAAAAGAAATTTATACGATTTGATGTCATAAAGATAAATTTGTAAAGTTGTGCTAAATTAAAATGTTTTTTTTTTCAGGAAATTGTTATTTCCTCGTTGTAGGTTTACAAATGTACAGTTTGCCCATCCGTTGTTGACATTGGAAAGGAATGCAAAGAAAGCTTTTCCGTAAGAAGAAAAAATGAAGCGAGCCTATTATACAGAAAAATCTTACAACTCTTTAATATTCATACACCATTATGTAAAATATGAATAACAAAAAATTTGAATCCTTGGATTACACCGAACATAAAACGGATGATGAAAATTCGTGATAGGGCTTTGTCTGAAAACCGGTTGTCTCCGAAAAATATCCATATTACTAATAAGCAATCTGAAGCAAAATAGGCATATTATAAATTAATGAGGAATTATGTTACATCATCTATACATTGTGAAAAACAAGCTTATATTCAAAACGTATTAAATCGTAATCACAGAAATTCAAAAATCTTGTGGCAGACCCTTGACAAATTAAGTAAATAGTAAATAGTATACTTCGTATGGAGACAAATGCTAAGGAAGTTGATGAAATCTCATCACAGATTTTGAAAATGTGCATACCTTATTGTGTTATTGCAGCTGCACACATTATAAATTTTATTTTAAAAGAACATATTCTGCCTGCATGTTGGAAGCACGCACTTATTATACCTGTTCCGAAAATAGAGAAAGTTAGAGTTAAATGATCTAAGACCTATAAGTATTCTGCCGGTTCTATCTAAGGTAATTGAAAGAATAGTATACAATCAATTAAAAGAATATATTGATAGTTATAGTATCCTTCCTCCTAAGCAATCTGGTTTCAGAACTAGTTTTAGTACAACTACTGCACTCCTCGATCTCACAGATGACATGTTGCGAACTGTCGACAAATCCATGGCCACAGTTACTGTTATGTTAGATTACTTCAAGATATTTGACTGTTTAGATCATAAATTACTATTAACAAAATTGAAATATTACGGATTTTCTGCTAGTGCCTTGGAGTAGTGTGACTCAAATCTATCATATGCAACGGGTTTAGCTTACGGTGGAGGGTGGTAAGATATAATCAGACGTATTGGAGATAGAAAGGGGTGTACCACAAGGGTCTATTTTAGGGCCCTTGTTATTTATAATATATACTGCTGATGTACATACTGTTGTCTATTCTGATATGCATCTTTATGCAGATGATTGACAGTTATATGAGACCTTCAGTTATAAGTCGCAGCAACAGAAATAAATCAAATTAATAGAGATCTTAGTGATGTACACAATTGGTCTGCCCCTGTAGCATCAGCCGTCATCTTAAATTTAAGGGTGAATTTGTCTTTAGTAAATACCTACCTAGCTCATTTTCAACAAGGTGCCGAGAACTGGATGACATATATCACCTTGAATTGATGGTCGAGGAGGACTATGTCAGGCTTGTTGGCTTATTATTATTATTATTATGTAAGTAAGTTTATAAACCATACCCAATTCCTAAGTTTTAATACTTATTCATTCTCTTCCTAATTACCACCCCAATTGAAGGGAGTAAGTCGTTGATATGAGACATAACCAGATTGGCTATAAAACAGATTCTTGGAGGACACCGAAGTTGACAACTATGACGGCGGTTTCAACAACAGATATTTTTTAAAAATCCTGTTCTCTTAATTTTTAAACGTAGATTTTGAAACTTTTCGGAGGACAAGTAGGTAGAGAAAGGAAATTATACAACTTTAACCTAAAAAAATTATTTTTTTTAGTAAACTAATCAGAATTAATTATGTTGCTAATATATCACTAGAAGCTATTTGTAAAATAATAATAAATTTTAAATTAATACCGTAACAGCAGATAAAAGTCTTTTATTGTAAATAAATTGGTCTGTATGTATCACTTTTCAAAGCTGCATGTTTTTGTAAATCGGATCTCATTCTCAGTTGTCAAGACTACATAAGAAATGAAAATAACCCCATTTATCTATTTTGGAATATGATATAATAACACACTCTATATATTTTCTCCAACGTATAAATTAAAGAAGAATTTACACCCGCCAGTGTTGTGTAAATATCTAATCCGATTACCACTTTGTAATTTTATTAATAATTTACTGTATTGATTAAATCTCCCACACTAAAATATATAGCATTAGTGACGTCATAAAGGACGCCTATATATGATTGGTGGTTGCTTAGAGACGCCCTCACTTTGCAATGGCGTACCCCAGTTTTATAGCGTTTTGATAACTCTAAAATATAATGGCAGTGTGTAGAATATGACTTTAACAAAAAATGTTAAGTTTTTCAGGAAATTCAGGGCTTTATAAGCTGAACAGCCATATGGATTTAGTATATATTCAAACAATCGACCTGAAAAATATATTATTTCTTCACTTGTGAGATTTCCACGCGAAACTTTGGCAAATCGCCAAATCGTTGATTACTTTATCACAATAACTTTTGCATTTTTTTAAAATGTTCACTACATAAGGAAATATTTTTATAAGTGTTTAGCAACGGAAAACATTAGTTGTGGGTGTACAAAAAAAAATGGGACAATTGTGCTGTTTTACTTAAGGCTGCGATTTCACCAGGTATCCAACATACACCTTTAAATGGCTCTTAAACTTTTTCGGTCAAAAATAATAAAACGAAGGTAATGGTCTCATTTTAAATAATATGCAGATTTAGTAGGACAAATTAGAGGCAAATCTAATTATCATTTTAGGCAGGATTATTATATGCCACCCATATAACTCAACTGTCCATCATAATGTAGATATCTGTTATAGTTTTTGAAAGTTTTATCATTCAGATCTAGATGGCACTAGCGTAGCTACAAACTGTCATATCATAGAGAATGTCAAACGCGTTCAAAAGTTTTTTAATATAAGTTCTCTGGTGTTGCTAATATGTTTTGTGAAGTTGTTATTACTGGAATTCTTACAGACAATGCGTTAATTGATCCTAATACTGGTAGACTCGAGTGTAGAGAATAATGCAGTTATGGATAATTTATCGGGAGCGCAGCAACGTGAAGAAACTCAGGTTATATTTGATGGTCAATGGTCTAGCGATGACAAAAAAACCTTTATTAACCTTTATAGCTTTATAGACGGAATCAAATGATACAAAAAAAAATTGAATGTTTTGCAAGAGATATGCAATCAAATTTTGTCAACTGGTTTCCTGCACAGACTTTAAAAAATTCTCTCTCATAAGCAGCAATATTTAATTACTTTTTTGACGATTAAGTAATCTGTCAACTTCTTGACTTCAGTAACATGTATGCGAAAAAATACCCCTTGGCGACAGTGGCGTAACAATGCAGCTACGGGCCTGTGTTCCAGAGTCAAACTGGGCCCCTAAGTGAGTCACAAAAAATAGCGCGGCAAGCACGGCACGATTATTTTGTTTTATTAATAATCATTTTAAGAATAATTACTGGTTTAAAAAACAGAAATCAGCACAAGAAAAATAAATAAATAAAATAATTATAAAATAAAATACAACAAAATAATACCTAAAAAAGGAACAGAAAACAAAAACAAGACAAGGAAATTGTCAATATAGATAAGCTGCTGTACTCAAGAATTTATTTTCCTCGCTTTATAGCATGTGCAAAAGTTGACACTGTATTATAAACGTCTATTGTTCTGGCAGAACATTTTCTATTGAAATTTTTATTGATATAAATTCAGTCAATTCCATATGGAATTTAGATAAAGCGTTTTTAAAACATTGTCTAAATGAGAGCAACTGAGCCGAAATCGTACACGAAATATCTTCCGATTATTTTACGTATAGTTCCTGGCCCATCTGATACAACTTTTCATCAGAAGCAGTATATTATAATATTTGGAGATAGAACGTGAAAAATTGTGTAAATTTCATTTAGTCTAGAACTTCGATTTCGAACAATAATAATGTCTACTGTTTTAAAAAATACATTTATTTTGAACCAGTCTTGTATTCTGCCGTGCTAAGCTAATGGGCGTATCTGACATTGTATCGAAATTCGGTTTATGAGATTTTTACATAGGCAAGCATGTATTTGACGTTATTACTAAAGTAAAAGCGCGTATCTGTATTCTAAATTATCTAAAAATCTTTTTAAAATATCGGATATCTCCACCGCATAGTAATATTGCAAAGCCAAATGGCCGTGTCTAACATTTTCTTAGCCAAAAAAATCGAATATGCAGTGTATTACAGACAGATATAGGTCATATCAGTAATTTTTAGCCTAATATTCACTAAGCCAATTAGTCTTATATGCATTAATATTAGCAGATACGACAAGGTGTATCACAAACAGTTGGCATATAGAAAAATACAAAACCTTAATTATCTCAAAACTATGTTTTTGCAGATACGCCCTTTAGCATAAGGACGGCAGTATTAGTTTCATCAACAAATCTTTTGGTCTAGATATTCTTTTCCCCACAAATTATCTATCGTCCTGAAGTGGATTGGAACCTTTGATGTGAAGATAGGTTAGGTTATTATGAGTGGGTCCTTGTGGACCCTTCACAGCGGCCATTAGCAGGCCTATTGTGGCTCACTTTATATTTCACTCAATAAGTCTCTTAATGAAACGGCCCTTTGCCAAATATTGAAAATCAGATCCTCTCCACAGCGGGACAGGTGCATAAGACGTGGTCTGCCTTCTCATCATGCTCCAAACATAGACGGCACTCGGCGTTTTCCGCTAGGCCGCGTTTATGCAGATGATAGTTTAGTCGGTAGTGCCCGGTATATAGGCCTGTTAGAGTTTTCAAGTTTACCCTGTTTAACTCTAAAAGTTTCTTAGTTCTTGATTTCAAAGGGTATTTTATAAAAGCCTTCGAATGAATTAATTCTGGTAACTCTTGCCAATACTGGAAAGTTTTCCTTCCTGCCCAGGTTGAGATAACCATCTTAGCAGTACTTGAAGATATGCTAAGTATTGGTTGTGGTCCAATGATTCGTGATCGTGCACCTTCTCTGGCCAAGGAATCGGCTATTTCGTTACCTTCCATACCAGAGTGGCTGGGTATCCAGACCAGAGTCACTTTGTTGTTTTTGCTCAAATGATTTACAGCCTTCTGACAGTTCCATACCATTTTGGAGTTACAGCGGTAGGAGTCAAGAGCTTTTATAGCTGCTTGGCTACCTTAAAAAATTTTAATTGATCTGCGTGTAAGATGCATATATTCCAGCTTTCATACACACAGTTCAATGACATGAACCTCGGCCTGAAAAATAGTTGCATTAGTACCTAGGCTTGAGGATATCCTGACCTTTGGTCTGTAGCTATGTACTCCGGCTCCCGTTCCCTCAGGAGTTTTGGAGCCGTCTGTAAACCAGCAACTGTCTACTCTCAGTAGGTTGGTTTTATTCCGATCCCACTCATCTCTTTCCGGAAAAAGGATGTTGAAGGTCAGCCCGTAGTTGGGCATGGTGGGCATAGTATCCGAGGGCATTCCCAGGATGCTGTGACTCTATGTCATCCAGCAACCTGTTCCGCTGCATGATACTAGTCTGCAGCATATTAATGGCCACTGATGTGAAGATAATACTGACGTATGTTTCCACGAGACAACAAAACACTAGATACTGCACTCGACGCGCATTTCGCCTACCAAGTTGACATCATCTGGAGATGATTACAACTCTCTTTAGTATATGGCGTTTTGATGTTTCGTAAAAACTACGTCAGTGTTACAAATTCTCTGCTCGTTCCCCATTTCCCAGCTAAATTATTTTCTTCACTTTTAATTGAATGAAAATCGTCCCGCACCTTTCTTGTATTTTCATATGAACTATTGAACATTTTTGATTTGTGTTCATTATTTTGCTATGTGCTTGCAATAACTTAGAAACAGTATCAATATTTTTTTAAATTTTTGCTTCAAAAACAAAAGACCGTCTCGAACTTTTCTGACTTTTTAACGATTTGGCTTCATCGATTTCAGTTTCATCGTCAGATGTTAATATGATTTTTTAAGAGCTTTTAAGACATCCACATATCTAAACTGAAGGGACGATAGCGCATCATGTCTGAACGACCTTCGGCAAAACAGAACAAAACTCAAAACTCCACTGTTTAAAAGTTAAAAATTTTTAATAAAACAAAGAGCAATGAATTTTTACGTCTTATCACGTTAATGTGCACTGCAGGACTGAGCATTTCTAAAGATCATCTGGATTTGTCTGCTAAGAGTTGAGGGCTCAAGGGAAACGAGATGCAGCGAATCTTGTCAAGATGGTTTCCGAGCCTAATACTTCCCCCAGAAGAGCTACAAAAATAAAGAAATATATCGCATCTCCTGATAAGTTGCCTAATTTCTGTGGAAAGAGCCTTGGCGCTCTATGTGGACAACAAATTTACAAAAGAAGAATACATAAGCATTCAACAAATAAGTAAAGAGCACAATGCCAACATATATCCAACATATGAGAAATTGTTGAAAGCGAAAACTGAGTGCTATCCCAGTAATATTTTGATCAACGAAATATTCGGGGAAATCCCTCTTCAATCGCTCTTGGACCATACGATAAAAAGGTTAGTGATTGCACAGCGGGAAGTATTAGAATTACGAATTGAAGAATTTGATCCTACTCTCGTAAACATGATTTTTAAATGGGGGTGTGATGGCGCTTCTGGCCAAAGTCGTTACAAGCAAGGGTTTGAAGACAGCGAAAATGATGATTAATTTTTATTTATTATTTCACTGGTTCCACTTCGCATGTCAGCCACTTCTAAGAAAAATAACAGTGAGATAATTCTTTGGCAAAACCCCACACCATCGTCTACGAAATACTGTCGTCCAATAAAGATTATCTTCCATAAAGAAACGGCAGACTTCACCAGAGAAGAAGTGTGTAAAATAAAATCCCAAGTTGAAGAGTTGGTGCCCATCAATGTCGAGATTGGGGATCGGCTATATTTGATTCACTCGCGGTTGATACTTACAATGATTGATGGAAAAATTTGTAGCACACTTGCCAATAAATCTGGACAAAACTGCCACATATGCGGAGCGACCCCGAAGCTTATGAACAATTTGAAGGAGGTTCAAAGAAGACCAGTAGATGAAGAATTGTTAACGCTTGGCATATCCAGCATACATGGATGGATTAAATGCTTTGAATGTCTACTCCATATCGCATACAGACTGGACATAAAAACTTGGCAAATCAAGAAAGCAGACAAATCACAGACTAATAAAAGAAAAATAGAAATTCAAGATAGATTCCGGCGAGAAATGAGTCTTTTGGTAGACATCCCTAAACAGGGTTACGGTACAACCAATGATAGCAACACTGCACGCAAATTCTTTTCAAATCCAGAGGTTGCTTCAAATATAACCGGAATAAATCAGTATTTGATTAAGCGCTTCGACACTATTTTAAGAACAATTTCATGCGGATACGCTGTAAACGTGGAAGCATTCCAAGAATATTGCGCAGAAACAGCTCAGTTATACGTGGATGAATACAAGTGGTACTATATGCCACAAAGCGTCCATAAAGTACTCATTCATGGGAGCAGTATCATAAAGGTAGCCATATTACCCATAGGGCAACTTTCAGAAGAAGCCCAAGAGGCTCGAAACAAGGATTCAAGGAGATTCCGTGAGTTCCACACACGAAAATTCTCCAGAAAAGAGACGGTACAAGACATGCTGCACATGATCTTAATATCATCCGATCCTCTCATCAGCAGTCACCGCAGAAGGAGGGCTAAATTGAGTGGAAACTTGCCTAACGAAGTCTTAGCTCTTTTGGAAAACCCATCTTCGAACATTCAAGATGAAGGTTGAAACTCTGTTTCGTTTATATTCATATTTGTGTCATTTGATGGTAAATAAATATGCATGTTTATTGTTTATGCTTTAACGTGGCTTTATTTTATCCTTTTATATAAATTAGTACTTAAACAAATATCTATATTTCATAAAAAGACGTACAAATTCTTGTGGATTAAGCTTATTTTATCGTTAAAATACTTTATCTGAGTTCATATTACATTTATTTTGAATCAATATAACTAAGAAAATTAAAATCTCAGTTCAAATAATTTTGATCGGATGGATTGGAATTTCGACCACTGTGCGTATTTTGAAAACGAACGTTATACATCTAGAGATGTAATATTCGCATACGCATAATACCGCTAGAGATCGCCAACTGTAGAATTTTCGTCATTTAGGCACTGCTTAATGTGGTGTATATTGGCGCAAAATCCTGATCTTTATTTAATAAGACATTAAATTTCGTCAATACAAAATTACCACACATGGAAAGAAATTGTATTTTCCGTCACTGGCTCACTCCATCGATATGACACCACATTGTATAATTTGCATCAGAAGGTCGTATTGTAATATTACAGTCAGTTTTAGAACTGTAAAAGAAAAAACCGCTGCCAATTATTACTTTGGGATCAAAACTTCCTCACCGTAGTAAAACTCGAAGTGGGGTGGAGTTTATAATAAAAGTAATTTTTCATGTTTCAAAAAAAGTCACATTTTGACGTGTCAAAAAAGTCACATTGGTGGAATGTCACTAATATTTTTTTAGACAATGGAACTGATTTTGATCATCAATGAACTCAATCTCATCCTTGACCTGTAGAATGTGTGTACCAAATTTGAAAGCTTTATTTCAAAAACTGTAGCTGCTATCGCTAGCCACACAGACAGAAAATTTTTTCTGTCTGAAATTTTGTGTATCGTCATAGTTCGTCGAGATTCGTCCAGAAATGCTATAAAAATTTTCAAAATTTTTTTCACGAATACATAACTTCCTCGCTTTGAGGGGTGAGGAAGTAATTAAACAAAATTTTGATTTTGAATGTATCTTTTACTCTTTGACACCCTTTAACTTTTTTAATTATGTTAGGTTTAATCAATTTATTTTAACATAAAGAAATTGCACATACCCGGAGTTCCATTCTTTTTTGAACACCTGTATACAATTTACTCCAAGTAAGGAAACCCCGGAAGGAAATAAATTAAATTATTCTCATAATACCAGTAATTAGTTACTGAACAGTAGACATTTCAACGCAGTTTATGTGTTCGTTAGACTAAACAAATGTACTAAAACAATAAATATTTACATTACTAAACTAATAAACAATTAATTTGTGCATATGTCAATGATGATGGTACTTTTTCTAATTTAAATGTATATTTTGAAATGATGAATAAAATCATATAATATGACCACAGAATAATGATTTTTTCTCGGTCTTATATACACACATTTTTTTGATTAATTGTAAACTAAACGGCCATCGCTGTAAACAATAATATAATAAATACTTTATTCGCAACCAAAAAATACAATATACATTTTTTTTATATGTAAGCATGGAAATATAAAAACGATATATGACCCCAAGGAACAAATTACTCCATAGTGAGTGAAAAAAATATGAAAATAAACCGACGTACTATAAAAAAATTAAGTGCAAAAAAAATGCAACAAAAGGCAGGAAAAATGGGGAAAAAATTTCTGTCTATGCGATATGTATATCGAATGCCCTTTGGCATATTTTTCTTTCGAATAACGTTCAGTAGCCAAGTTGCACCAGTATATACCCGAATAATAAACATTTTTCTACTAGTTAAATTTCAGAGTAAAATATTAAAAACAATTCGTTTCATAAAAGTTATCCACACTGAGGCAAACGATGTTATGAATAATCTAAAAAAAGACCAAGAGTGTTTATTTTCATTGTACTATGTTAGACTATGCTACTATACAAAGAAGACTATAGTTTTTCGTCTTTTTTCGAAAATTCCGAATACTGTGTTAAGAATCTAACTTATTACCTACTTGGATTCTCATAAATTTATTATCCATTTCCCATTAAGTTTTAGAGACAAACTGTTCACAAATATAGACAAAAGTAACTTATCTCAGATAATAAATAGAAAATTTTTAGACGGTGAAAAACTGCATTCTCAATTTCTAGTAATTTCTAGAGTTTTTAGCTATGTAAAAAAATAATAATAGACAAACTAGGTTTTTATAATTTAGACATAAGTATTAATAATTTAATACTGTATTATCTTTTCAATTTTTGACTTCTATCAAAATACTAATAGTTTTCTAAATATGATATAAGGATTACCATAAGGTTCCGTGTTGGGACCAGTTTTATTCCTTATCTACATTTACTACCGCGACGTAACAAATCTCATTTTCTCTTAGATATGGTACCACTATCACAATGCATTCACATAAAAATATTTACAGTGAATGTTCTAATATGCCAGAAATAGTGTTGTATCCAAAATTGTTTTTGTAGCAAAACAAAAACAAAGGAAGTTCAAAACTGGAACCCAACTAACAATTATTGTCAAAATACGTCAATTCATTTTACAGATAGGTTAGAGTTCTTATATCACCAATTTGGTAACAGGCAAATTTACCTGAATTTGTCCATACATTTATCAGTGAGGAAAGAACTTGTAAATTCGAAGTTAAAAATAAGCAAATGAAACTGTTTTATCAATAAGATTAAAGGCAGTAAAATGTTACATGACCCTATTAGTAAGTCAGTTTGTCAGTTTGTTGTAATTTTATGATAATTATTTTCTGTTTATTACCTAAATAACACGTATATGAGACGTAAGAGAAGGGGTACTTTGAAATGCAAGCTGGTGAATTGCAGTAGACATAATGTTATTGGTTTTCGTGTTGAAAACTGCATATGCAAATTTCATTACTAAACTAGGAAAGCGAACGCAGTTTAGAGCTGTGTTCTGTGATCGTTTGTTGAAGACATTTAACTGTGAATCGAAATTTTTTTGTGGATATAATTACTGTACTTCAAAAAACAACTTGAAAAAAAGTGTGATTTAAAAAAAAATTAAAAATTGCAATATTTTTTTCAAATGCAATTTCTGTATTTATAGTCTAAATGATTTTTTGAACTCTTTAAAGTTAAAAGATAACTTAAAAAGTTCTTTGAAGTTTCTACGGAACAACTAAGTTAGACGTTGTAACCATAAAACAGTTGATATTTTTTATAATGGCGGATACGAATTTTTTAAGTAAATATTTAGTATTTTACATTTTCGTCTTGAAAGTCTGATATTCCTTAATTATGAACCTAAAAAAAATAACTTATATCGCAGGCGATATAATCAATATTTCATATTTTGAGGTCCATATTCCCAATTTAAGAAAAGTGGGCCTTAATGGAAATTATAAAATAGGGCAATTAGCATTATATATTATTATATTTTTTACAATTAGAACTAATGTTAATTTATGTGATAATGCCCAGAAAGTAATATATCCAACAAAGAAAGTTCTTCTTCCAATATATCTTCAGCAGTTTGATCAGATCTTCTTGTGGGATATTATTTTACTCAAATTTATCAGCAAATACAGTCTTACTATGACATAAACCAGTTATTTTTCTTCAGGAGTTTCCTGTTGAATTTGTCATTCTGCATATCAGATCATTAGCAGCTGGTTTATAAATTCTTTCACATCCATTATTTATTCCTTTTACAACTCTATAGTAGTTTGTAGTATACCTATCTGTATGGTTTGGGCTTTATTTTGTTATTGGACTGCATATTTTGCTTCCTCATTTTATTTGCTGACAGAGTAGTAGAGTTACCTTGGCTTAACTTGAAAAATTGTAGAATAGTAATTTCACATGCAAGTTTGTACTAATTTTACCTTTGTGGATTAAAGAAGACTATTATCGTTCTGGGTCAATTTTCTATGGTAACTTCGACTTTGTATATTTCAACTATTTCAGATAGGTCAAATGGTTATTTCGACATTATGGTTATTGGAAGGTAACAACTTTTCCAAATGTTTTCAAAAATATTCCTACAAGTTCTACTGAGTTTTAAAAGAGTAAAATTAGGTAATTTACAACCTGTTCAATAACTCATGACTAAGAAGTCATTTTTGAAATCAATAGCAGGTTCTGGGAACCTTGTAAAATAACTTAAATAAACTTGTAGACTTTGAATACGTTTCTTTAAGCAAAATTAAGGGCCACTTGTATTAAAATAAACATAATGTGTCTATGAAGTGTGAAGTCATGTTTGAAGTAAAGTTTGGGTAATTTTTAACTCACCTCAATTACTTACAAAATCAGAGGATCTTGAAGATATCTATGGGTAAGAAGTAAGTACTTTACGCCCTAAGCGTCAAGTTTAAAGTTGGTATGACTTTAAAGAAAGTTATTAAGACAAAATTAAGTAATTTTTGACCTCATTGAATTATTCTGCCTTTGAGATTGGTATATTTTGCTAGTTTGTCATTTGGGAATGGTTTCTTATTTATTAAATAAATCTGAAGGCAATACTAATAATAGTGCTGGTCATCTTATTTTAACGTCAGAAAATAACAGTTATCTGAATTGAACTGCTGTCTGTCTGCCTGTAATTCTTTGGATATGTTTTTTTCAAACACAGCTCAACGTGGAAATCTGAAACTTTAGATGTATGATGATTTGTATCAAAACAGGTTTTTTGAAAATTTCACTTCGATCACACAGTAGAAATTCAATCAATAAATTACCGATTTTAATAAAAAATATTTGTTTATTTCATTTCACATTACATTATGATGATGAGAAAGTGTTATCGAGGTGCACTTAGCTAAGATAGATTTTCTGAATTTTGTACAGCATTTATAAAAAGTTTTGCATTTTTGACTTGTATAAATACTTTTGCATTATTAGTAGGTATCGCGAATTTATTTTTACTTTTATATTGTTGATGTTATTAACCGTAATTTCTTCTTTAGGTGATTAGTAAAATTAACACGAAAACAAAATAGCATCATGTTATATAAATAAATGCTAGATTTCCTTGTAACACATCTAGCGTCATGGCAAATGTTCCTATGGGTCATTATGTGTTATCTTTTACAAAAAAAAAAATAAATAAATAAATAAACGAATTCACTTCTACTTTAGCAACATATGGGCATGCATTTAAAAAATAGGAAGTGTACTAAAATAAATAAATAAATAAATATGTAGGTAGTGTGTCTCAATTTTTCGTCACAATTTATTATTGTCAAAAAAATCAAGAATTAATTTTATTCAATTAAAACATCGTTAATATGATTTCCCGATTTTTAGATTAGAAAGAAAATCGTAGTAGGTCGGAAATACTCTACTCTAAATATGATTGTTTTATTTTTATGCCCTATATCCTGTTATCACTATCAAGTATAAAAGCTTAAAACTTGATATCCCGGAAATGCATGTTTTCTTCAACATGCCAACACATATAAGCTATTGGTGCAGATGGCCTTATGGAAAAATACAAACTACTTATAAACATTACTCTTATCTAGTTTATAATGTGATATGTTATATTCTCATAATATTATGTATATTATTAAATTTATTACAGAAGATATGAAATATTATTATTGCCACTATGAAATAATGATAAATATAATTCTTCGTTAGTTGCTCTTAATAAGTATAGGAGACACATATTTGTTTGCTTATTATTTAATTTCTTAATAAGAAGTTCGCCGGGATATGACAAAAGAGACAAAATCAGTTCAATGGATAACGTTTGGAATTTTATTAGATCATCTTCAGAGCTCTACAATTACTGGATAAAACAAAACAATTACATAAAACGGTAATTTTGATAAAAAATTCAATGAAAATTTAAAAATTGAGTTTAATTTTGTAAAATTATTTAGAAACTGTATGTTAAAACTAAAATTACATTTAAAACAAATTAAGTATCCTTTTCTTGATAGTAGTAGTAGCTACTTATTTTACTAGGCAAGTAGGCCACAATGGGCCCTTTTTACCTAGGGACCTACAGTTTAGCGTGGACTCCGAACCACGGTCTTCGACTGTCAACTAACCCACCGCCTGGGCCTGCCGCCTGCACCGCTAGCAGAGTGGCAAACCTCCTGGGTAGGTCTCTTCGACCCCCCACCCGGGCTCGCCTCTCCGCCTGCATCAGGCTAGCGGCCTTCCCGGAATTGTCTGTTGACAGCCTACCGACTGTTAGACGAGCTATCGTTCATCCATCCAATTGCCGGACTCGATCAGTGCTGCTTAACTTCACTGATCGAATATCGGAAATTAAACGGATGTCCATACCTCATCCCCCCTTTTCTTGGTAAAATGACTATTAAAATATGGAATGAAATAAAATTATAATAACCCTAATAATTTTTTTGCTAATGTTTATTTTCTAACTTTTATAAAAAACCGATCACAGGTACGTATGACGTATATCTTTTTAAACAATTATTTTTCCGGCTATTTGCCAAAACGCTGAAACTTGGAATATAAAAAAGATAATATGCACATTATCTTCAGCAGTACGACTTACTCAATAATGGTATTGTCAATTACTCTGTTCAATAAAATCAAAAATAAATAAAACAAAAGTACTCACAAGTTGAACAATCATTTCAAAACTTTAAAACATCCACCGACACGTGTTTCTGCATCTTTGCGTCGTCAGGATTTATTACATTAGGATATAATAAGATTCGCAGATACTTTCGAACCTTTCAGAGGCCCATCCTGACGACGCAATAATGCAGATACACGTGTCGGTGGATGTTTTAACGTTTTGAAGTAATTGTTCAACTGGTGAGGTAAACTTCCTCACTTTGAGGGATGAGAAAGTAAAATTATATATTTTATCACTGAACCACTTCACGCATAGTTAATTTATCTTTTAAACAGGAACGTTTCCGAATGGATTAAAAACAGTGTAAGTGGTGCCAAATCTTTAAGAAAAACGATAAACATCTTTTAGAAAATTATAGGCCTGTAACTGTGCCATTTGAACTCTCAAAAAATATTTGAATACTGTTATTTAGATAGATTGCTACATTTTTTTAGAGAGTTTTAAAATAATTACAAACAACCAACATGGCTGTTTTAGTGGTATGTCGACCAGTACAGCGATATATTCTTTTTTAAATAAAATATTGTAATATGTTGATGCGGGAGAGTGTCCTGTTGAGATTTCTTGTAATGTCAGCAGTACATTCGACTGTGTTAATCATGATCTTTTAATATCTAAATTATCTGATTAGGGAATAAGAGGGCTTCCATTAAATTGTGTCATTACATTTCTGAAAGGTCGGCAGCAATATGTAAGTTTAACATACAAGTCACAGAAAACCGCGTGCAGTGTTGATGTGCAGACGACATCTCTGTAATAAACCCTAATCCATCAGATAACGTTTTGGAGAATAATTGTAACGATATTTTAAATTTTTTAAAAATGCAGTCAGTTCCTCTTTATAATGCAGGAACAACAATTTTCCTATTAGCGGACAATAGGATTTCGGATGGCTGATGTGAAAACTGGAAATATCCCGGAGGTCTAAAAAAGTAAACCAAAAATAAGAACAAAGCATTAACTACTCTACGAAATGTTTTAATATACGCAACTCTGTAAATACAACGACAAATAAACGGTACTAACATATTTTGTTACAAAGACTTACTACCATACAACCAAGTGGAATAAGATACACGCAGATAAACGGGATATAACTACTAGTGGGCAAAACTGCAAGACAAATTTACTCTAAATCAACATTATTAATTTTTAGAGCGGGTCTGTTCAGGTGTGCCCTATATGCGCGTGTATTGGACGTGTGTGGCTGTGTCATTTGATCGTAGTTTATAGCCGTGCTTAGTTCGACACAAAGTTTGAATGACACACTGTTAGTCCTGACCTGATTACTACCTCAAGATGTCTCAAATCGTTAACATCAGCCTTGTTCAAAACAGTCAGTCTTCAGAAAAATACAAATTGCTAGTGTATGGTCAATGGACGTACTGTTATATGACAAAATTTAACTACAAAAAAAAACAAAATCCTCTTGGACAGACGGGTGCACAAACAGATATGAGTTAATATTACAGATTAAAATTTCAAATTTATTAAACCTTTACTCATTGATAAATAAACATTACAAATTAAATGTTGAAAGCAGCTAGCAGTTTTATTAAGTGATTAAAATAGTGAAAATTTTATTTAAATAAAAATCAACTAAGGCAATAAATAAATAATCAACACTTAATACGGAAACAGCTAGCAAGATTCTTACTAAATACCTAAATTAATAAAAATTATATTTTAAATAACTAGTCAACTGAATCAATAAATAAGTAATCAAAATTAAATACAAATAAATAACCGGAAATACTCTTAGCAGCCTGGTATAATATTCTTTCGAATATCGGAATTATACACTATCTTTTCGAGCACAGCCTGTGAATTTTTAGTATTTTGAGAAGGTTTTTTGTCAAAAATCCATGTGGTTCACAACTAAGAGAGCCGAACTGCTTCGAAATGCGTGCAAAAAGACCTTACCTCTGCTTTTGATTATTTAAATGAACTTAATTTACTGATAATAAAAGTAAAGAATGTAAAACTCATTTGTTTCATTCCACCTAGTGTTAATATTCCACTAGGCTGTTAGCACAAGAATAACTAACAATAGTTATTCTTGTGCTGTTAGTCGCACGCAACTAACCGCGCGCGATTCCTATTTACATGGAGTTTAAATTACCAAGACCCACTGACGCGGCTGCGAGACGTATCATGCCGCGTCTGTGGTCGCACGCGGTAAGCTGCTAAATAGGTGACCACTCTTAGTGAACAAAAATCAATAATACGGTTTATGGATTTAGTAGTAATTTTATTAAAAAAAAATGTTTCTTTCCTTGTAAAAATTTTTCACATTGATTGAGCCTGACTGTCCGTGCCCAGGGATACACAGGTTAACATTTATAATAGGTAGCTATTAATAGGGGTTTGAAAGCAGCTCCCTGACAAAGAACTAGTTTTGCAAAATCAAAAAAAATCTCTAGGGTTCTCCTATGGGACACCCTGTAATTAATTAAACATATTTGTAGATATTTGGAGTCTTCAAAAGATGCACATTTTTTAATGAAGTAACTTTTTTTCGTAAATCACTAAACGTAAATATTTTTACTTCACCCCTGGACACCTTGTATATAAATTTAAATCTGAATAGTTATTTAAGGGTTTTAAGAGAATAATATAGATTGACTTTTTTTCGTAAATGATTAAAAAAAGAAGTTTTTACTCTTGGCAACCCACTGTATATTGCAAAAAAATGTTTAAAGAAAAATAAATTATTACACAACAAGTAAGTTTTGAGAAAATAATAACTGAGACTATACAGGGTGTACCTATGTGATTCGGTTAACCGCAAAATAAAATGACTGCAATATAATGCTTAAAAAACACTTCGTTACATATAGCTTTTCTAAACCCGCAAAAATGTTAATTTATAATTGCAAACCATAAGGATTTTTCAACAGAACTATTTTGAAACTCAGGAAGATAAACCAAATTTACTATTAATATTTCACAGGTTTAGTTATATTTTCGTCTGTCGGTGCAACCAAAAAAAAAGCATATAAGAACCGAGACATTTCTATAAACTAGAAAAGTTTATATCGACATCGACAAATCGTAACCTAGAATATACCTAACAATATTTAATAATTGCATTACTTCAATAAGAATTTATAGGTATAACACTAAAATTTTCGAAGCTCAATATTAGCATGCATATGTTAATTTTGTTATTTTTTAAATAAAAGCAAAAAATTTATATATTGTTCATTTTTAAAATTGTTTTTAATTTAGCTACAGTATTTTTTCATTCTGGGTGTACCCACGTTTTCTTTTGATATTTAGCTATGATATCGGTGCTAATACCTAATACTTATCAAAATCCTTTAAGTAAAACTGTCATGAACTGAAATAATTTATTGATCATGATATTTTTTTAAGTTTTCGTGTGCGACGCACTTTTATCATCTTTGTTTATCGGTGTCTTATTATTAATTGGTTAGAAACAAAAAAAATAATTGAAGTTGCCCAATAGAAAATATTGTCTTCCGCTCCCCCCATGCCCGCCACCCCTCCATCATTATTTTTTTAAATATTATCTTCCTAATTTTAATATTAAAATAATATTGCAAGCATTGGAAGAAATATGATACTACCGGTATTATAGAATGAAGTTAAAATGAAGTTAGGTTCTTCGACGTTAACTTTCAAGCAGAAATCATAAAAAAATGAACAATGTAAACTTTTAATGAAAAAAATGATGCAACACGCAAAACTAAAATAGTGCCCAATTTTGTAACAACTCACTTAATATTGAAAAGATGAAAGCCCTCATTCAATGTTTATACAATAAAAGAAATAGACACCACATGAATTTAGAAAATATTCAAAAACCATATTCCCGAAGAAAATTTCCACCAAAAATGTGTGTGAAACACGATTCAAGAATAAGTATAAAGGAAAACTTTTCTCTATTTACAAAGCAATTATTAAATAACATAAAATATACGACTTCTTATAAGATGTGTGTGTGTGGAAGGAAGATTGGACTTCTTATAACATCCCCAGGTGTGTTAGCCGAATCTGGTGAAGAGTATATTACATTTATCTGTAAGTTTCTTAGGCCTGGTGTTTCTGAGTTTCTTATCATTTAACACCCATACCAAGCGTCTCTTCTAGGAATTTTACCGATTTTAGTTAAAGCCGTTTTTAAGCAAAGCGGCAAAATTTAAGTTGAGCTGTTTATGATGTTTTATTTAATGCTGAAAATTGTGCATTCATTTTTAACAAATACATAAATAGTAATTATCTTAAAATATTAGCTTAACAACCATTATTATTTAACAAATATATCTTTATATGAATTATTTTTAGAAGTGTATTTAGCATGTCATAAATGGCAAGCTGGGGTTCTTTGACTACGAGGAAGTCAACGGATATGTACAATTATGGTTTAATAGTACCTACAATGATTATATGAAAAAAGATATAGTAATTTTAGTATTTGCCATTTTATCTACACTACTTGTATTTCAGTGCACCAGTATCCACCACCAATGGAATTCCAATTGTTTTAATTTAGTTTATACAAACTAGAAAATATTACAATACTACGTTTAATAAACAGATTCAATAAAGGACACTCGTTTATCGTTTATGGTTTTAATTTTTCAATAATTTAATTTAAAACAGAAAGATATTTGAATTCTTCCACGTTTTTTACTTTGAATACTATGAAACTGGTATTTGCGCAAACTGTGCTGCGCAATTAAGACCCTTTCAGTAATTTTATTATTGAATGTGTTCCTTAAACATAGTATAGGGATTCATGCCCTAATGAAGCCCCCACCTATAGCCCCGTGGTCACAAGCTTAAAGCTGTGTCCAGACTTGAGTATGTTTGCCCGAACGAACAGAACGAGCCGAGCATACATGAACAAACACGAACAAATAATTCCGTTCATCACGTTCGTTATATTCCCATGTATTCCCATATGTTCCTAGTTTTATTTATTAATTAGACTCAGTGACAACAGGCGCTTTTTTAAATTCTGTGCAAACTGCTATTGAAAAATAAGAAATCAAAAGAAGTATGGATACAATTGATTGGGCAATGGCAAAAGACGTTTTTTTCATTATTCTTAAATCAAGGAAAGTATGGATGCGAAGATTGTATGGGTAGGGTTCCGTAACACCGGGTACTGTCCATAAATATCGATTAACTGTAAACTTTTCGCTATCCCACTCCTATTTTAATCAAAATTCAAAAAAAAAAAATAATAATAATAATAACGTCAGTACGTGGTCTTCAGTGCGAATGCTACGAACACCACAATCTCACTGTAGTCCCGTCCAGACTAAATGCTCGGAGAACGATATTTTCTTTTGAGCAATTCTGATTTACCGACAAACCGCGAAAAAAGTTCGACGCGTTCGATTTGCCTCAGAAACACGTCCAGACTAGCGAATTCAGCTTTGTGGCTCGTTCTGTTCGTTCGGGCAAAGTCTGGACCCTGCTTAACATGAATATCTTAAGCTACTCAAACGACTCGCTGAGTTTTATTTACTTTTGCAATTAAATATCTTTTTTTATTTCTAAAACACTTACCATTGTCACCACGAGAAAGAGACATTTCCACACCACTGTCCTCATCTGCAGTTACCACAGTCATAGATACCTAAAAAAAATATTTTAATATACGTTAGTATTTAATCGAGAAATTATTTACTTATGCATGTGCATCGCTAAGGAGGACAAGACAGGTAGTTGAAGAAAAGTAGTATCAGAATAAACTTTTGGAAATACACTGATTAGCTTTGTATGAAACCAATACATGTATTTATTTCTATCCGCAAGTTTGTATAGCAAAAAAGGTAAATCTAACAACATTTGAGGTAGCTACAAGGGGTAAGGAATTTTTTTGTCCAAATTAATTACGTCATATCTGGAAATATAAAAAAAGGCTTCCCGACAAAACCTATCAATTTTTTTAATATTCTTTCGACTGGAATTTAAAAAAATTCTGGTAGCGTATATAGTTTAGAGATTATGGCATACTAAATTTTATTATCACAACGACTACAACATTTTATACGGAAAAAATCAACGATTTTTCTATATTTTAATCTGTTTTACTTCCACACCACGTTCTGTGAGTAGAAGTGGTGTATAGGCAATTTTTATAAAAATATCGTGAAAAAGTGCTTTAGAAAAAAAAAATACGAATATTGTACACTTAAATTTTTCTTTGTCTTTCTTGAGGCTAACTACCACTTGAATAATTCCCTGGTTATCTAAAAAATACAGTTAGTTACTCAGTATGCTACTGGAAAAATAAACCTCTGTGATTGTGATTTTACGTCAAAAAATCAGAGATTTATTTTTCCAGTAGCATACTGGGCTACCGGATAACTAACTGTATTTTTTAGATAACCAAGAACTATTCATGTGGAAGCAAGCCCCAAGAAAGGAAAAGAAAAATTTAGAGAATGCCACAAATAACGTTCAGATAATACTCTTAAATTTATTTCCAAAAATTTTAAAACTGGCAAACAAAACACAAAATTAATAATTTGGAGATGTTAATGAAACATTTGTTACTTTTTATACCTGGCTATTTTATTTTGTAACCTAAAAATTTTGTAATAATCATTGTTCAACTGTTAATAATAAAGTATATCGTCCATTGTTTATTTTGTTTCATTTATCTAGAAAATCTAGAGATTTTTTATATTAAACGTGTGTCAAAAATAAAATATATACACCTGTCTGTACAAACGGTAGAGGATACTATAGAAAGTTTATTAATAATATAAGTGTATGCTGACAATCATAGATAACTATTAATGGACATGATGTAAGAGGTAACTCTTTGTAATACACATCATGCCCTTCACTGACGCTAGCCAATATCTTAGAACGGGCCGGCTATAGTTATAATTATTACCACAAATAAAATAGATACAGAGGATTTTATATTATTGTATTATATGGATTAGATGGCTATGGAATCTTCATGTGATGAAGATTTACAAGTAATGACCAATAGGGTCGTTTACAATAGATTAATTAGATAAATATGAACAATTATTTCAAAAATGTATCACATAAGCACAACATTACACATATTTATTTATAAATCATTATTATAAGTTTACAACTTTTTAAAATCCTGACGTCACAATTTATAACTAAAGATATTTTATATTTTTATATTAAAACACTTATCCAAGAAAGAGAAAGAGAGAGTAAAATTATAGCACCATTTGGAAGCCATGGACGGATTCTTTAAGGGCGACATTAATAAATAGTTTTTTATTGTTTTCAGTTTATGATGGAGCTTAACTTTGTTAAAGCTAGTAGCGACAATTTCCCAGAAGTGATTTATATAAATAGATATTTTAAGTAGTAAAATTAACAGTAACAAAATAATTCACAATGTAGACATAAAATAAATAACTTAACATTTGACAGACAACAACAACCTCAGAACATATATAACTGTTAGTTAGTTGTCACAGAAATAAATAAAGTTGAACGGTATGAAGTTTACAACACAAATTGTACACATTAAGCTCTACTGGGCATGTTTGAAACTGTGGCATCACCATATCGATTATTTTTAGCAGGAGTAAAATTTTTCAAATTTTAGTTTTTTTTCTCAGGACAATTTAAGCTTTGGAAAAAAAGTTATTAGATACACTGAAACACCACATGTTTTAAAGTGCAAATAAATAATAAAAAACAAAAGTGAAATGATACTATTACGGTATTAGTGGCATATAATAATAATAATAATCTTTATTTAGCACAAAAGCTATTACACGAAATGTATTACACATGATCAGTATAGTATACAGCATACAGTCAGTATAATATTTATCACTATTAATTTACAAATGGTATATTACAATCGAAACTTAAGTTTATATAATTGCTAATTTATGGTGGTATAATTTAATATCTAACAATAAGTCATACTAACATAATCAATAAAGTTATTTATACATGAATTTATACAGGTATTTTTTAAACTGAATGACATTCTTGGCTTGCTTTACAAAATTTGGTAGTTTGTTAAACTCAGCTACTCCCTTGTATATCGAGGATTTTGTCTTCATCAAACTTGTCGAGTTAATATTTATGTGATCCCTTTGTCTCGTGTTATAATTATGTATATCCCCACGATGTTGTATATTTGCTGACAGATATATTGGCAGAAAATTATTGTAAAGTTTGTATAAAAATATCAGAGTTCTATACTTTATGTTGTCTTTTACCGAAAACCAGTTCAGTGTACTTTGCGTTAATTTTATACTGGTATATCTGTTGCATCTTAAAATGAATCGCATGCACCTATTTTGTAGGAGTTGCAGTTTGGTATCATTACACATATATAATATACTTGAGCAATATTCAAAATGTGGTTTAATTGTGGTATTGTAAATCGTTTTCCTGGTATATAAAGTTAAATGTTTACTAATATGATAGGCGAGTCCAAGTTTTTTTGATATTTTTTTACATGTATAATTTATGTGGTCATTAAATGTTAATTTGTTATCTATGGTACTTCCTAGGTATTTCATAGATATTACTTTTTCAAAATATTCTCCGTTATACTTTACACCTCTATCAATATTTTGATTTATATATTTATTGGAGCCTATTATCATATATTTTGACTTTTTGGCATTTATCATTAGACCGTTTGTTGTAAACCATTCATTAATTAGTTCCAATTTTAGGTTAACTGTTTGAATAACTTGTTTCAAATCCAATCCTGATAAGTAGATTATAGTATCATCCGCAAAAAGGTGCATTTTGCACTCTCCTGAATTAGTTAATAGGATATCATTAATAAATAATGTGAAAAGCATAGGTCCTAGTACACTGCCCCGTGGAACTCCATTATTATTATTGAGCTTTTTAGACCTTATATTATTTATTTTAGTTTGTTGATTCCGTCCATATATATTCGATGTGTAACTTACAAGCAATGCAAACGCACTGTTTATATTGCATTTAGTTTATATTGTATTTAATTATTATTTTCCACAGAATTATTGTTGCTATTCTTTTTGCAAACACGATATTTCAAACAATTTAAAAAGATCTCTTTGAATTTATATCCTGTGATTTGGCTTACCATTTTTCTTCAAGCTTAAAACAATATCATGTATTATAGTATAAACTAACATCAATTCTATTTATATAGCTAAAATAGTTAACTATAAAACAAGAAACAAAATCTAAAACATAACAAATGTCAATTAATTAACAAATGCACTCAAATGATATGTTAAATTTTAAATGAAAACATTCATTAATTTACGCTGTTAAAATGGCTAAATGTAGGTATCTGAAAAAAATATAACATGCTAGAAGTGTTCTGTTCATAGAAGCAGGAAAAATTCAAATTCAGCAAGTGATATAACCGTTATTCTGAAAGAAGACAATTGAATAAAAAGATTTTTGAACGTTTGGAAAATAATATGAAAACATGTGGTAACTTTACAAAACCAAGACTTAAAAATTATGCAATTAAGTAATAGAAGAACAAGAAGTTAACACACTTTAACGTTACACGCAACAACCACCAGCAGAAAAATAGAAAATAAAATCCAATATTTACAATATATGACGATCACAGAGTAAGATGAATATTTGTCAGTTAATTTAGAAAAGTGCAATTAAAACGATTTGTTTTAAAAAAATGTGATATGGGCTGATGAGGTACAATATACAAGTGTAGTGGTTTATTCAATAGGCATAACTGTAGGTATACTGATCTTCAGACACTTTAGTGAATAGTAGGCAACAGTAAGGAACAATTATTGTAATGAATGTGTGGTGTGTTATAATAGGGAACAATATTCTTTGACCAACATATTGGAAACACAGATTGATCCGTTTTTGAATAACATGCAACAAGTGTTAAATGTTTATTTCTACAGATTGGTGCTGCATAATTTCGAAATGTTAATGAATACTTAAATCGATTATTCGTGAATAATTGACCAGAGATCCTGTAGATTAGCCAGATTTGTTCTCTCCATTGTAGTCCACAACATATACGGCAACAACGGTAATTTTATTTATTTTCGTTTTACTTGGCTAAATTTATGGTAACTAATAATCGTTTAAAACTTCAAGTAATATTACGATTTTTTATTATCAGCAATATACTGCCTCGTGTGAAAAGAGCCTTAAGCGGTTGAAGGTTCTACCAAAGAAAATTCAAATGGTAATAACTTTAAATGTTTATCATGACCGCAAAAAATGGTGCCCAGAAAACTCCTTACAGTTTCATTATTTTAAATTATTGTATTTGAGCAAAATTTTCTTGATAAAGTTACAGATTCGTAAATAATTACGAAACGCCAATTTTGATGCCATTTTTTCAATATGGCGGTGATAGTTCCTACCGTTGAGAATATTTTGGTTGTTGTATAATAAAGCGTTTGGAGCTATCCTGTCAGATTCCATCTTCATTGAATTTTTCTATTCTCTCCTAATTTTATTGCGGTAATAATTGTAATTTTTAATAGAAACGTGCGTGAGTGTATAACTGAGTCAAGCTGTGACTCACTATGTACACTGAGAGAAAGACAGCAACCTATATTATTTATTATATTAAATGGAGATTAGTTAAATATAAATACCTATATTAAGACTAGTTAGTGGTATAATTGAATACTTTAAAGTAACCGGTTATTTACGAAAATCATATATTAGTTATTTCGCAAACTTTTTTGGTCAAACATTTTACTAGATAAATTTTAAGTATTTAATAACTATGTAAATCATACCCTCTTTGCTCAATAATTCTAGCCAAAAATGTCAAGGCACGCACCACTAATTTTAGACATACACACTACACATTCAAGTCGTGTCAGCACTTTATATTAACAGTAACACGTGACGCATGAAAAAAATCACTCGAAATAACAGAGGCAGATTCCGTAAAAGCAGGTAAAAAAAAAAGAGAAACAATAAGTGGCGAAGGCCTAGTATTCTTTGACAGTATTCAACTGGGGCATGCTGTAAACTTGAAGCTAGTTGGCACACGCGGTGTACGCACTAATCCTGTATCCGCCCCCACCCCTCGATACACAGGGGGTGGGTAACCCCAATCTCAAAAACTCCGAGATTTTATCTGAAATATTGCCCCTCACGTTTTATACCTCTTCTTCATAATACTTTGACTTACTGCGCGTAGATTTCGATAATTGTTCACAGTTCTCTAGTCCGGATAGCTGGTAAATCACTGGGACTGAAGGGACAGATCCTTGTACAGTCATTATAGACATTCTTTGTAACAAAATATATCACATTGATTTAAGGTGTATTATGTTTGTAAAACATTAATCAACATTTCATATTGCGATAAAATTAATGATGATAATTTAGTTGATTAAAATTCTTGCTAAAATAATGAATAAAATCAAGAAAAAACTTTAATGTTAGCAGTGTATTTATTGTGTCATAAATGGCAAGTAAGGGTTTTTTGACTACGAGGAAGTCACATCGCAATACGCCACAAACTAATATTCTGTTCATAAAATACTTAATGTTAGCAGTAGGAGGATGGACCTATAATTGTGGCAAGAAATGGAAACAACACTTTGATGTTTGATTTTATATTCGATAGTATTTTAACATAATTTCATAATTTATCATTTTAAAAATCAACAACGTAAAAAGAACTTCATTGAAATAATTATAATTATATGTTATCGATGAATCCAGATAAAAATAGATCTAAATTTTGTCTGTCTCCAAATAATACTGTCAACACGAGTTTCAAGATATTTTTAACAGCATTGTACACTTCACCAAATTGGCCTGTCATGAGCGATCTCTATAAATGAACAAAATTAAAAAAGATAGGTTAATGACAAAGAAATTATTGCCAGCAAGACAGTATTTTGTTAAAAGTTGATCTATTGTCATAATTGAAGTTTATGACGTCTTCTAATAATTTATTTGTTGTAATCATACCACTCATGATTTGCTTTTATGAATTCTCATTATTTCATTATAAAGCTTCCTGTAGTGCTTTATTTTAATATTCAATAGGATCTAAAGTCAATAGAACTAATAGAGTTCCTGACAAATCACCGGAAGGTTTATTTAACCTAATAACATATCACTGGATTTCTATTACACATTCATGGACCACATTTGTGCCAACTGTAATTTTTTAATTTTACGCACTTTTATTTTACGAAATAAAGAAAGGGAAACCTGCTCTGAATGGAGAATTATCTTTTATTGTTCAAAAAATCTTTCAATAAGTTTTAACAGGTACTAATTATTGCACGTTATGTTTATGTTTTGATCACTTATTTGGTTTGTTAACTTTCATTATCGGTATACCAAATCATCATCACTAAGAATACTATAAACTATAGGTTCTAATTCCTATTCTACAAAAATATGTTATGCTTTATTTTCATTGATTAGTTCGAAACCGGACAGTCACCCAAAATATTTTTTGGTCTGAACTATCTTCTACCTGCAGATATAAGTAACTCCATCAGGTTCTTGAGAGAATGTATTTTGATTTCTCTTAGGCGTATGCATTTTTTTTTTTTCAAGAAATCATATCCTGGAGTTTTCGACATCACTTAGTAAACATCGTACACTTCACCACGTACAGAATAAATCAGTATTTAAATATTTTGAACAGTTAGTTGGACCATGAATTAATTTATAAAGAATATATTTCTGCGAGCTTCAAGAGAAGTTACTGAAAATCTGTTACGGAGATTGTCACGTGAGTAACCTGTAGCTGAATAGTCTCAATCCTTTTTAAAGCAAAAGTGTTTAATAAACTCCTTTGAATTCTCTCTAGGTTACTAATATGAGTATAATAATATGAACACCAAATAACACGCATATTCAAGTCAAGATCGAATATAAGATTGCTGAAGCAGTTTAATTATTGTGTCAGTGTTATTAGAATCAAGAGAATTTCTAATTGTGAAACCCTATATTTTGAAACAATCATTTGCAACATTATGTGACTATTAAAATTAAGCTTTATGTCAAAATACCAAAGTCATGAATTGAGTTATATCTAGGTAAAGTAGAGTTATCTAGGGAATAATTAAAAACGATGTTAATTTATTTTATAGAATACGTCACATAACTACATTTGCTAAGACATTTAACACACAATGTGTGTATCTTACTAATCGCCGCTTGCAGAATGATGTCGTCATTTACGGTGTTGTAAAATTTTAGGCCATCTACGTATAGAAGGCAGGGAACGTCAATATCAAAAACAATATCATTAATGAACAGTTTGAAAAATAGCGACCTAATACAGGGCCTTGAGGCACTCCTGATGTTGTGAATTTAGCTGATTGATGACCATGAAACTCTACAAACAGTGATATATTTTTGAGATAGCTAGGTGCTGAAAATTGTTGTAAGTTTCCTGAAAAACCAAATTTTACTAGTTCCATTAGTAAAATGTTGGTCCAGCTTATCGAAGACTTTCGAAAAGTCGGTGTAAATAACAATCAAAGGTTATCAGTTAAATACTGAGTAAGATGACAAAACATATTAGTTGTGGTAGATCTTTCACTTATAAAACCAAGCTGAAACTCCGTAATCTGATTTTTCACGTGATTAAAAATTGGTTCATAAAGTAAAATTTCAAATACTTTAGAAATATTATTAGTGATAATGATAATTGTGATTTATCTGTAGTTTTGTATATCCTAATCGACTTTTTTACAAATTGAAATGATATGAAGTTTCAGTGAGAGATTAATGAGAATGGTTAAAGGCCTAGAAGCAACACAAGAGGAGTCACGAAAAGGAAAGCCGTAATTTTATCAGGTCCCTTATTTTTAGTGGTCTTGATTTTTTTAAGTGCTTTGATGACGTCATTATCAGAAATTTCATTCAAGTTAAAAATATCGGAGCTGTCTCATCCTTGTCGAAACTTGGTGTAGAGGATAGGAGAAAGCATTGGCAATATACTGAGTGGTGGTATTATTCAACTCCATCGTAGTCCGTTGTTGACGGCAAATTATTAAAATATTTTTTATTTTTTACAAATTGCCAGAATTTTTTACAATATGTAATATAGATATACATATAGTAACAGTTTTTGGCACTTCGAGTTAGACATGGATAATGTATGCGGAAACCTATCATTTGGTGCAGAAACGGTTTAAGTACGATACATATTAATGCATGAAATTGTCTCTATTTCTCTTGAAACGCTAAAACCAACAGTTCTAAGATCGAACTGACTTTTATTCTCTGTTTTAAGTTTAATTATTTTAAACATGATTCAGCAAAATGTGGATATGTGATCCATTCAAAGTTTATTGGTAATTCTTTTCGTTATACTTTTCCGCTTAATATGCTAAAAACTGTTGAGTGGATATACAAATGTCCAAGAAAAAGACATATGACGGAAAAGTACCAATCATGGTCACAAAAATTGAGCATTTGAATAAATGATGTCATACATTGAAGAAGGTTATCCAGGATCGATATAATGAAATTCACAAGTGGCCTACAAAATGAAAAAACGTGAAATCTTCAGCTATTGTTACTGAAATTGAGGAACAAGAATAAAAATTAGTTCGTGAATTTGTTAAACATATCTTAATCATTAACAATATTTAAAAACATAATTTCTTTAATTCCACTAGTTTGGTGGAACATCATATTTTATTAACTTTATGTTTATTGCTGAAAGGGCCTGTGTAATTTTTGCTTTTAAAATAAATTTCCTTTTGAGGTAACTTAGAAGTCTCTACATATGCATTATTAGAAGGTGTAAAAGTGACTCATGTAATACACTAGGTGGTGAAATATATCCACTAGCTAATAAATTTGAAGAAATACAGTTTTTTGTTTTTCTCAGAAACAGTAAACTTTTATTTCCTGAAATAAATGTCCCTTCCTGAAATAAACGATTCAGTTATACAGTAGTGCCCTTCTTAAAAATATGCAAACATCCTTTTAGCATTTGAAATTGTTCCAAGTACTTTAATTATAATAATAACTGACTTTATTAATGAATTTTAAAATTTAGTTAGAATTCATAATTTTTGAATTTTTCAAACTTTTTACGCTCCAACATTTTTAAAAAGGTACTAAAAGATCCTAAGTGTAAAAATGTGAGTTTTATATTACGTTTCATGCGTCCTTTAAAGTATTATAAAAATTAATTATAAAAATAAATCGTAAAAAAAATACAAAATTAAATCTGCAAGTGATACGTCATAAATATTATAAAGAGAAACGCGACCGACAAAATGGCGCGTTAGTTTTTTACTCATTCGCGGATCGGCGAAGTTTACAATGGAGATTCTAATCCACAGGCAGCCTTTGCAAGTGGTGGGAGAACGAACACAGTAAAATCATATGCGAATTTAGGTGGCCTCCTAACTTACTAGCTTCACTGTAAAACAAATGTGTCACGCCATTCCAAGAAACTAATTAGCCATTAATTTATTCATAAGTTTTTATTTAGTATTATCATTACTAATCACATTTTTTTTATATAAAATTATATGCGTCGAATGTATGATATATTATACCACATACGTTCATTTTAAAAATGGAATAAAAATAAAACAAATTAATATGATTAGTATTTCCTGTGAATAACTAAAGCTCCTACAAACAATTTAAAATTTATTTACAGTTATATACCTACCGTTTAAACATTTTACACAATAATATAAGTTATGCATTCTGCGCATATACTGATATACATATAATTTTGAAACAGTTGAAAACATGTAAACAAACGTAATATGATAAAACCGGTAATTTAAACTAGTAAAATAATTGCGTCATCGTATTATAGATATTCACTATAATATACAGTGCGTCAATGGGATATGTCATTTCAGAAATGAAGATTTGTTAGGTTTAAAATTGGCCAGTTTCCTGCAGATATTTATCTCTTTTTCAAGTTTGAACTAAACTTTTTCCTAAGTACAACCGAAAAGTAGCAAACAACGACGATATTTCAGTGAGGAAGTATATTTGTGAGTTATATTTATTAAGCGAACAGCGGGATTGCTGGATTTAACACCCTTGATTTCTTCTTGTGAGGTTATTTTAAATGTATTATTTAAGAAACAGAACCATTCAGCATTAAAGAAACAAGGCAAAGAATTGCTAACTTATATGTTCATTCAAGGGTGGATCTAGGAGCTCCCTAAAGGGGTACACTTGATACAAATATTGAAAAATATCTAATGAGAAATGCCAGAAATAGTGTAATAAAAAATATAGGCATTTTAAGAACATTTATTCTTTTAATGGCAATTTCTATGAATCGAAGCAGAATTAAAAGTATGATAATATTCTATACAGGGTGTCTCACCAGAAACTGCATCGATCGATATAGGGAAAAGTACGCACCAGAAAGTTTTGAAAATTTAGGGAGCTACTAACGGCAGTGTGGCCAATCCAACTAAAATAATTACAAGCATCCGGCACTTTCGGTTACACCGGAAGTCGATACCAATTTGCTTGTTTTAAATGGAATACCCTATATATTTTATGGCTTTCGGAAAGAGCATAAAATTCTGAGTCAAAAACATAAAAACATGGATACCATATGCCTAAACCCAGCTGTTTCAGAGATATTTGACGTTTTAAAAAAATGTTGACAGGTGTAATGGTTTACAATAACCTTTATAACTTTCTTCGTGTAAAAGATACTCATTTGTTTTTTGCATGCAAGAAGACCATAAGGTGAGCTATACTCTACAGTTTAAAGAAATTCAATAATAGTATACCAAGTGTTCCATTTTTGACGTTATATTTTGTAAACTTCCGAAAACTTGCTCAAGTCAAATGGAACACCCTATATTGTTTTATATCAAGTTGTGTAAAATTAAATTTCTCATTTTTATATATCAGCATTGTGGGGGTTTAAGTTACAACTTTTTGAAATATTTACAATTTTCTTAGAAATTCAAGAATTTTTAGTAAAAATTCTATCAAATTAGCCATGATTAAAAACAATCAGTAATGTCAGTCATTCTCTTATGTCAAAAAATGCCACCGCGTTTAAGTTACACCCACGAAGACTTTTTGAATTAGTTTATTATTTATGGAGAATGTGATAAAATAATATCAAGAATTTGTTGTTACTAGATGTCCACAAAAACGGAAAATAACACTAAACACTGTAACATGCCTATTAATTGGATTGAAGACACTTTGCATAAAATCAACTAAAGACATGATTCCATTTTAATTTAATAATTGTTCAAAATTCCGAGCTCGACCTTCCACACATTTTTCGGATTAGTTCTTCATGGGTAGCTCTTCTAATTGAATCCTGTGATAAGTTTTGAAATGCATTTCTTACTCTCTGCATACAATCTTCAATAGTTGTTAATGGGCTCTCATAACTTTATTTTTAATAGTTCTCCAATTAAAATAATTTAAAATTGATAAATAGAGCGAGCGAGGAGGCCATAGGAAATATCCATTATTGACGATCCAATCGTAAAAGTGTCTTGTAAAAAATTATTTATCAAATACGCGTTTTGTGTGGGAGCACCGTCGTGCTGATAAAAAATGTTTCTATGTTCAGCTAGAGGTAAATTTTCTAAATAGTTATTATTCAAATTTTATAAAATATTTAGATCTTTCACCTAAAAAAAAAAACAAAAACAAAAAAATTAACTATATAACTATGCAGAAAAAGAAATCTTCATAACTTACTGTTTAAATTTTTCTGATAAAATTCTAATGCCACCAATCTAGCGTTTCTTATGGCACAGTAAACATTGAACTACCAACTTTCTTGAAAATTCCGCTCCCTGAACACATGAGGATTCGAGTCACTCCAATAATGCGAACTGGGTCAATTAAAAAGTCTATTTTTGGTAAATTTAGCTTCATCTGACCACATAATATTTCCCAAATAAGAATCTTCGCCTTATTAGAATAAATTCACAAAAATATTCTCTTCATAGGAAATCTGTTTCTTGCAATCGTTGAACCATTTGGAACGAAAACGGGTAAAATTTATGTTTAATTAAAATTCTGTGAACTGAATCCTTGCATAGTCCCGATTCCAGAGCAGCTTGTCTTAATGACATCATTGGAAATGCACGAAAATATGCCAGAATTGCTATTTCTACGTTTTCGTCATCAACAATAGGCTTCCGCTTTTGAATTCTTGCTTTCACAGAGCCATAGTTTCTAAAAGTATCCAGTATGCGTTTTACAGTGTTTGGTGACGGTTTCCGTTTTTGTGGATATCTAGTAACAAATGTACTGCAAGTTCTTGATATTATTTTATCATGTTCTCCATAAATAATAAACAAATTCAAAAAGTCTTCGTGGGTGTAATTTTAACGCGGTGGCATTTTTTGACATAAGAGAATGACTGACATTACGGATTGTTTCTAATCATGGCTAATTTGATAAAATTTTTCCCCCCCCCTTCCCCCCGCGCCCCTTTTTTTTTTTTTCCCCCCCCCCCCCCCCCCCCCTTCCCCTCCCCCCTCCTTTCCTTCCTTTTTTCCCTTTTTTTTCTTTTTTTTTTTTTTTTTTTTTTTTTTTTTCTTTTTTTATATTTTAAAACATATTCCTTATATTGTGTATAGTTATTTATTTGTGGCATCCTAAAATGTTTCTTCTCAACTTCTTTGGGTATTAAGTCAACTTTTAATTATCTAAAATATTTGACATTTAAGTTTCATTTTTCAGATTAATACTGTTTAAATATGAGAAATTTTTAATAGCTAAAAAAACCTTTTTATCAAAAGCCAATCTCTGACTGATCCTTTTAGCGCACAGGTTTATTTAACAAAAAATTTTTAAATATTATAGGACAGTGGTTTAATACCCAACGAAACTGAGAAGAAATATTCCTTACCTTACCCACTTAATAGAAATTACTTGTTACTCTATTTATCCATTTTATTAACAAAGCTACAGAATTGTAAATATATCAGCAAACAAGACCTTTAACGAACAACGAACATATCGTTCGCTGATCCTGCGTAGACACTGGATCATAAAAACAATTCTGCACACTATTCAAATGCCTTTGTTTAGAAAGGCGTATGGAGGAAAAACAGAATACAACATTGGGATCTTATTTCTTCGAAGAAAATCAAAATTGGCAATCATTTCAAACGTTACCACAACTAAGGAGCTATATAGAATATATTGCACAATTATCATGTAGCATGTTATTTATTCCTCCGCAGTAGAGATACCCGAGATCACATCAAAAGTAATCGTATTGACTCCACGTTCACCGGATATGATTCCTACTAATTTGTGGCAATAAACAATTAATTTCTTGAAAAGTGGAAATATTCTGTAACTTTTTGATAATTTTCCCCCTTATTTACTGTTACTTTTCACATTTCCTATTTTTTATATTTGTTTAAACAGTTAGTCACAATGTTGGCACTATTTTTAATGTCAAATTTTATTCATATTCTTCATTCCTAAATTTATTTTGTACGTCCATTCTCTCTATCACCCCCTATACTTAATAACCCAACACAGTGTTCCTCACTAGGTACTCCATTTATTCCAAATTTACTTTAAACATCACATCAGGTAGGCTATATCGCACCTATATTTTTAGACAATTTTTATGTTTTTCTGAAACATTCTGCATTTGGTAGAACTATATATACACTAGTTAGTATGCAGTTTTATTAGAACAGTATTAACAAGCACAATTTTTGTTTGTTCTGAATATTCTAAATTGCAGATAAAGAGGTATTTTTCCATATTTAGATGCTCAACATACATATAAATTAAACTGATACGGGACAAAACATATGAATCATTTTCTAAAATGGACGTTAGAAGTTAATCAATAAGATATAATGTTTAATATAGGGGAAATTGGAAGAGGGCGGAGTTTGATGTCCACACCAAATTTGTATCTTGACTGATATCTTTGTGTGCGCTTAGAGATAAAATAGGTAAATAAACTAAAATATATCAACATTAAAACGAATTCTAGGAAAAATAAGATAAAATTATTGAAAACAACTTACGTGAATGTATGTACAGAAAATTGTATTATGATTTAATAATTTAAGTAAGTGGGTATAAATGTCCAAATTCCCAAATCAACATATCATTCAGAACATGTTAGGCATCTCTGACCGTACAAATTGATTACATTTATTGTATATTTATTGTATAATTTAGAACTGATTTTACATCTATTAGTATTGATACTATGTTTACATTGTAAATTTCTTATCAAACTTGTGATAAACAGAATTAGAAATATTTATATTTAGTCACTATTTCACTACGAAGTTCACAACAAATTTAAAAAAAATAGAACTATGCCAACTGATGTACCATTTTACACCTTCTATTAAAAGGAAAAAGTAAGCTATTTATCTTATCAATATATTACATTAATATTATTTGTTATTTAAAAGAAAATTTTAAATCCTAGAACAAACTTTTACACGAAAAATGGATATAATCTGTTATTATAAGACTGTTAAAAGTATACAGTTTTTTTAAACTGTCAACCACTTGATGTGAAGAGTATAGATAATATTGATAAATATTGCGATTTGTGGAATAAGAGAAAAAGTTACTTTTTTCAAAAAAAAGTTTCTGCAATTTCTTATTGGTATCCTTTTTTGCATAGTTTTTTTCCTATCAATATCATGATTATAAGACAACCAAATACCTCGATTTATTTCAAATAAAAAAACAAGTATATACAATGAAGGTAAGAAAATTACCTTACAGTTTAGTTTATTTTTTGTTATATTATTCAGGTAATGATGCGCAGTGGATTTTTGTTATATACAGTATAATCAACTTATTTATCATAGCAGTTTCCTGTTTGAAGGTGATTAACTAATGAAATATGGTGGATGAGTAATACCATAATATAAATATATTTTTTTAATAAAGTAATTAATACTTGGAAATTAAAGCTGTAAAAGTTATGATTTTCGCTATGATATCATTTAAGATTTTTTTTGTGTATATATTAATGATCTAATTACTAATCAGGATATAGTGGTTAATAAAATAATTCCACAAAATGTAGTCATTTTAAAAAAACTCTCTAAAAAAATTAGTTAAATCTATCTAATCAGTATTAAGTAAAATTTAATTTATTATTTTTTTCGAGAAATTTTAATAAAATAATTATTAACAAAATGAAAATACTATACATATTTCAAAAATCATATTTTAAAAATATAAAAAGTTCTTCTGATGAAAATAAAATTATCTAGGTTTCAAAAAAAGATAGTCATATTACTATAAGATCAGTCAAGAACCCTTAATCAGCATATGTTCAAGTCACAACCCTTACTGAATTACAAGAGTTGAAATTTTAAATGTAACATAATAAACATGAGTAATTTCCAGAAATCTTATAAAAGTATGAACTAGAATGCACTCGATGGCCATAATACGTGTAAGTAAAATTCTTCAGATCATTTCTAATTCAATTTGCGACTTAGCATTCAATTCAACATACTTTAGGTCAGCATCAAGTGAGCTTAACTAAATAACATTTGGTGCTAAGGCGAAAATATGTTCATTGTGATGTACTTTTAGATAAAGTTTGATAAATTCTCATCCTCCACCTCTTTGCTCAACTTGACGTCTGCTTATGAAAAGAAACCTAACTCTGTTAGCTCAGGAAGTCGACCATTTCAGTTATTGTCAGTTGTACCTACGTTGTTTCCAGAATTTTACAGTGTTACCTATTTTTCAAATTATACCATTACAGAAGGTACCTATATTAAATCTCTCAAATCGTTGATTTATACTTTTCCATTTTGGTATACTTTCATCTTAATCTTAAAAAATCTTGGATCCTTCTCAGACCAACATCTAAACATATATGCGATCTAGGACAAATTTTATTCTATTATTTTTCTTGTGGTAAAGAACTGTTTTATTATTACGTGGCTATTAAAATTCACCCAAATCTACATTCACATTCAACTTTTCAAAAATAAATTACTAATGGTAACCATATCTACTATTGTTGCAGATGTAAAAAAACAACAAAATTTCTATCGTTGGTTGGATCGTATTGGTTAAAAAAAAATGATAAAAAGTAAAAAAGTTGCGAAAGTAACTTATTTGTATGATTATACCCAGTTGTATAGATTTAGTTTAAACCACAAGCTGCACTTAAGTTTAACCTTTAAGGTCGATTGTATAGGTAACTGTAATGACCACCTGCAGTGGTGAATTGAGTATCAGTTAGACTCTAAGCTACGCTTAAACACATGCCCAAATTGGCAGAAATAAGATGTTTCTGTTTTTATAACTTCAATACTGTAGCATTTTTTACCAGACTACTCGACATATTAATTTCTTATCCATGCACTCCATATAATTTTCCAAAAAAGAAAAAACACCGTTCGAGCGAAATACTCGAATTTACAAAATAAAACACATAATTTCATTTAAAAGTGTAAGTGAAATACAGGTTAGAACTACGAGCACACTAAAATGAAAAAAAGTATTGGAAACTTTACATCTAATTTAAATTTCAGTTCAAACTTTGTTTGGGCAGATCCTACACACCTAGGCATTACAGTACTTCTCTTATTTCAACATATTAAAATAATTTGTTGATGATTTTGATATCGTAATTCTGACAAATTTAAATGGTTTATACATTTCTAGAGCGATATGCGCGAACATGCATATCATGTTGGAAAGAATCTTTGAAAATTATTTTGAAACCAGACGTAAGTAAAATAATACTTTTTCTAGTGTCTTCTTAGTGATACAGACATGCATTGAAATTTGGATTTATTCATTAAAATATAAGAGCATATGAACTTTGAATGAAGCAACACATAACAGAGGTCGGCCAAAGAAAGCTGGAACTGTCGAAATGGAAAAATAGGTAAGTAAAGTTTATTTCAAACTTATTTGCAGCATAAAAAAATGTCGGCTTCTCTCATAATGGTAATGGGATCAAGGAAGCCGATATTTTTTATGTTGCAAATAAGTTTGAAATAATCTTTAAAACCCAACACCTACTTACAATTCAGAACCTTGCTGTCCAAGAAAATACGTCCTACTCAACAGTGCAGAAATCCTGCAACCATTGTTTTGATGTACCTACATGACTTCCATGACGTGTATAGAGTACATGACGTTCTTGATATACATGATGAGAAACAGCAATTTTTATATTTTTATCACTTACGTCGTATACACGTTATTATACCTGGAAAATTATCCAATTTGATATTAATGTTAAAGAAATTATTATTTTTCTATTTGAAAATACAATCAACATGCTTAGTTAAAAGTATAATAGTAATTTATGTGAACCACATCGACGAAAGTCCGATTGTCACTAGTAAAAATCCCTTTTCGTCTGAAAACGTAGTTGATTAGAAAATTTTAGAGGCTCGGTTACCTCCTGAATTAAAAATCATTCTATTGTAAAATAGCTTAAGAGTCTTCCATGGGTTTTTTTTGTTGTAATTTTCTTAAATGACTGTATATCGGGTGTAATAGGATCATGGTAAGAAAATACAATTTTGTTCTAATTAAATGTTAAAAAAGTAACTAACTAAGGTAGCTTTGAAAACAATGAAATATTTAGCTTGTCAAACATTTGTTGGTTTACCAGTGTTTTTATTGTGTCTTTAAAAATTGTTTAAGATTCTTGTTAATTGTGTTCAAAATGCCGCAAATTCATACAAGGGATGAAAAAGTGGACATGTTAATTATTTATGGGGAATGTAAAAAAAATGCCGTTGCGGCTAGACACCTTTATGCCTAACGATATCCTGATAGACAGTGTCCAGCGAGAAATTATTTTAATCGTCTTGAAAATCAATTCCAAAGTGAGCCCAACAATGATCCCGAAGAAAATTTCATTCTTGATGAAGGAACGGAAATTAATATGTTGACTCGAAAAGTTGATAAGATTGTTTCTTTAAGGCAAATTGGGTTTGAATTTGAAATCACTCACCAAACAGTAAGCCGAATTTTGCACAAATACCACTATAAATCTTTTAAATACCAATTGCACCAGGACTTGTACAAAAATGATTACGAACGTAGGATGGAATATTGCAAACAATGATTTTTTGGGAATGATTTTATTTTCGGATGAGTCTAGGTTTATAAATTGGGGATTATTTAACCTACAAAATACAAAATATTGGTCACAAGAAAATCAAAACTTATTACGGGAGGGTAACTTTCAAGTGCGGTTCGGTTTCAATGTTTGGCTTGGAATAATCAGTAGTAGAATCATTGGTCCAATAATATTTGAAGGACCCCCTGACTGGTACCAAATATTTGAGATTTCTGAAAATAAAATTGAGGACAGTTTAGCTGAATTATCTTTCCGTTGACGACTGAAAATGTTTTTCCAACAAGATGACGCTCCTCCCCATAATTCAAGAATAGTAATTGATTACCTTCAACGGAGATTCGGAGAGAACGTAATTTCGACGAATGGTCCTGTGAGGTGGCCTCCAAGGTCACCTAGTTTAACACCCCTTGATTTTTTGTTTGTGGTCATTTAAAAAATATTGTCAACCGCCGTTACAACCTGTGAAGACCTGGAGATACGAGTAAGACGCGCAATTAATAGCATAACGGCCCAGCAATTGGCGAATGTTCCTCGAGAAATAGCTATGCGAGTTCAGAAGTGCATTGACATTAATGGACCATTTTGAACAACTGTTGTAATGTTTTGTGTTCATTTTTTTGTGTTCCAAAGCCACCTTATGTGTAACAAGGTAATTAGAACAAAATTGTATTTTCTTATTTTCTTTTAGCTGTAATTTTGTTTCTATTTATCGCACATTTTAATACAACTGAATAAATTCCTTATTAGTAGTACTAATAAATGGTACCTCGGTACCAATATGGTTCCATTTGAAAACCATTTTGATGAACTTTATTTTCTCACAAATCACGTAATTTAGTATTTTTGACGGGATTTCGATTTTTCTAGCATTACATGGGACATTTAGAATAAATCGGATCCGTCATGGCACACTTAAATGGAAAACTAAAAATTATATTATAAAAAAATATTGAAGTTTGAAATGTCACTTATTTGGAATCGTTAAATTCAGAAAATTATGCAGAATTCAAAAATGCAATAATATACAGGGTATTCCATTTAAAAATCGTAAGTTATCGTCACTTCCGGCAAAACCGAAAGTGAAAAGAAAATCACTTGTATGTCAAAAAGTGCTGCTTATTATGTATATAAGATATCCCAAATTTCAATCAATTATCTTCAAAACTAAGGGCGAAAACGGGGGTGTACCATGATCCTGTTACACCCGGTAGAGTATCCAAAGCAGAAAATAAGGAAAGCAGTAACAAACATCAAAGTTCAACAGTTATCTAGTCTGACCGAGAACATTAGAAACAGTGCTGATATGTTACATTCTAATAGAATCGAATATTTCTTATTATTATAACTTAAATACATTGCTTTTACTTCTTGCATTCCGAAAAGCAAAGATTATAAATGATATACGAATTTTTGTAGTAAACTGGTTGATAACATTTTTTGTATCTACATTTTTCAGTAAAACATTTTTATACAAAAATTCTGAAGAATTGTACGGCAGTAATATTATACAATAGATGCAAATTTATGAACAATCATAAAATTGATTATTCTCATAATCATAGTAGGTATTCAATTTCTAAATTAACTTAAGACAAAACATCATAATTGGGGAAGGAATATTTCTGAGGTATTGATATATACAAATCTTTGTCTGAACATTTTACAGCTCAAAGGTCAGTTAAAGATAATTTAAAATTTCTATTTAAACTATCAAATAATTCGATCAGCTTATTTTATGTAGCACTGAAAGGGACCGGAAAGAAATAAGTAGTGATCGGTCCCCCATTTTGCATTGTGCCTTGCTTGCAGTAGGTCATTTCAACACCACAATGACAGCAGATGGTCATCAAGCTGACCAGGTGACTAGATGGGATTTACATGCAAACACAGATGAAATATTCACCTGGGATGCGCCATGTACTGGAAGCTGAGTATTTTCACAAATTGTATCGTCTGAAATTATAACAAATACTCATGGAGTAGAGATATATTAAGCAAATACACATACTATTACAGCATGTTAAGTTATTGCAATAAATAAATAAGAAATAAATGCTTAAGTTTTATTTTATGTATACTTGAACGTCAGTATTCTACTATATGCATAAAATTTAAAAAAACACATTTTTAATACTACTAAAAAGAACACCACATACATTAGCTACAAAGATTGAAAATATTGTTATACTGAAATTTAACAGATTTTCCGACAAAATCTAACGTTGGACGAAATTATATCTCAAAAGTTTACAACATTTTCTCAGAATACCTACCATTATTAGCCTCACGCCAAGCATATACTGGCGAATTAAAAATTGATGGAAATGTTGGAAAACTACGAGGATATTGAGAATTGTTTGACAATCAATTATTACTGTTTGAATACTGAACATTGATCATTTCCAGACATCGGAAATATTTGCCGTTTTCAGAGCCGATAGTTACATAAAAAAAATCGTATATCTTAAAGAGCCCTTATATAATTAAATTAAATGCTATGTATGCGTTTATTTATATCCCTGTAATATATGCAACCAGTCGTGCAACCAGGATCTACACGGTAAGTCGGGATTTGTCGTATATAATTTATTGGCAACTAAGCACGTGTTCCCCTGTTCCTCAGTTGGCCTTGTCACATGACAATGTAGAGTAAGTTGCTCTCGCAGAACGGTGTTTGGAACATGAATCGCTACACGGTTTTTTACTTATAAAATTTATAGGCAACTAAGCACGTGTTCCCCTGTTCCTTGGCAGTTGGCCTTGCCTTATATGACCGCGTAGAGAAAATTAGTTACTTACTAATGCTTTCGCAGAACGGGTGTTTGACATACGCAGTTAAAATATTAAATGAGAATTATAAGAAATTTATGATACGATCTAGAAAAAAATGTTATATGTAATACCGACCTTACATCTTTCCCGCTTATATTACTGTACGTTTTTAACACCACAATTTGTAAATGAAACTTAAATTTCGTGTATAATATTTTTTTAACAATTTAGTTAATATACCACTCACCTATATTGTGTTAAAAATAACACTATAGACATTTATGATTAGAGGACTGAATTATTGCTAAAAATCACATAATATTAAGAAATAATTACAGTTAAAGGATTAAAAAAATTTGCAATGACCCCTACTTTTATCAATGAATCGCGAATTTTCCTAAATATCTCTGGTTCATTCGGACAACAGGCACTTCGGACAAAATAACATAAGAGTACATTCAGATACAAACGGTAAATTCAGACACAAACGGTAAATGATGGAAAAGCAAATAAAAACAGTAAAACGGTCAAAGTAATTCTTATCATCATCGGAACATTCACTGGAGAAGAAAGCAAGTCAAGGAAATCGCAGACAAGTGATTCTTTCACGCGGTGTGATTCAATTTATACGACAACAATGATTTCAACCTGCTTGGAAATTCAAACTAAATTAAATTAATCTACTTTTCTCTTACTTGATTGAGCATAAATACAATACACGATTTATCATTAGAATAATAAATAAACTAAGATTACCCTGAAAAGAAACCGGTTTGAAACAATTATATTAGAGAAATAATTGTTATTTTAAATATTGCACTTGCCAAAATAAATTTAACTTTGGTTCAAGACGGTTTTATAAGAAATATTAACACAAGTTGTCGTATACAGTGTGTACTAAAGTGAAGGAAAAAAAACATTTATTTAGGTCTGATTACAATAGAAAACTAGTGACGGAAAAATCACTTCGTTACAACATTCGTATTCATTCAAATTAAATTTACCAAAACCTTATTGTTGATTCTAAATTCAGTAAACACTGGCGGAAGTTCTGCCAGCAAAAATGTACGGGCCCACGTGATACATAAAACTGCACAGTGGTTGGATAATAGCAAATATCCAGTTACGCATCAGACCGAAGCAAACAAATACCTAGTTTTGCATCTGAGTTAGATTTTAACATATATTTAACCATGCAAAATACTAACTTATGGCTAAATAAATTTAACAACCACGAATGCAGAACGACTAATAGTTGTGAGGTTACGTAATGCGATGGCAGACTTCATCATTCTGAATAATGCATTGTATCTAGCGGTATGTAGTACTTATTTTTCTACGTATGTACTTCTGTCAACTGAGGCAATGGTACCTACCGATCCTGGACTCTGGTTCTGCTTCCTTTCCTTGATTTTTTGTTGTTTATGAATAAATTAAAGACCTTAAATGCATTTATAAATTAAATTCAGCCCGTAGGAATCCTGCGATCATGGCATAATTTCTCCTTAACCTGTTAGTCGGTTTTCACAAGTATGGTTCAAAAACAGGGGCAAATTTAGGCGAGGTAATGCTCAATAATGCATAAGCCACATTCCTATTTTTAAATACATTAGACTATTCGACAAACTAAACCATATGTATGAATCCAAAAAGTGCAAATCATTTTCTTCAGATAGTTGTGACGAACATGAAGAAGCCATCACCAATTTACAGCCATAAATTCACGCCAAAATTCTATTGGTAGGTATTGTGTGTAAATTTTCATCTACCTATCTCTATTATTTAAATGGAAAATTGCTTTCCTAATAATGACTGCTACGATTGTGGTGATGATTGATGATGAATTGTTAAGTTTTTAAAGTTTTGCTAGTTCACTCACTGCTCTGGTTCACTCACTGCTCTGGAACCTGAGGCAACATCATTTAATATCAGCCAATATAATTATTATTATTCCAATAACTGCTACTTTACAGTAAAGCTTTACACCGTTTATACAGAAAGTAGATCCTGCAATAATACCTTCTTTTAAATATTTTTTCATTCCTAGTTTATGGTTGTCAACAGCTTAGAAAACAAATTCTAAACTTTTAAAATTTTCCGGGTTTTAATACGTGTACAAATGTTGTTTTATAAACTTAAAATTTTTTCTTTTTGTAAACTTTTTGTAAATTTGTTCTGTTTTTGACAATAATAGTTTTAATTTATCACGTACCCGCTGTGTTGTACCACTTAAGATGTGAGTTCAAATAAAAACTTTATTGTTGTATGTCAATCGGATTACTAATTGCTGTATTCAATACTTATACAGTATGTTCAAATTTTCCCTGACCAATAGAATATTATTTATTTAAATGGAACACCCTGTATTATATTTTTGGGATCCTTGAGAAAAATGCTTTTTAACAATATAAACAAAGTATGGTGTAATATCAATGTCTCAGAAAATACATGGTGCTCAAGATTCCAGATTTACCACTCAGATGTCATAGCCCAACTAAGAGATAATCTTTATTATTAAATATATAAAAAGAAAATTAAACACATTTTTTATGTCGATTGGAGTACAAATTGATGTATTTAAATAGTATACAGTATGTTTGAAGTTTCCCTAGTCAAATAAGGTTGTATTTTTTATGGAACACATCTTACAGATTTAGGTATGTTTTTTGAGATTACACCCCCAACATGGAAAGAATTTTTCTCAAAGATTCCAAAAGTGTAATAATATATACGGCGTTATTATTAAAAAGCAAAAACTTAATTTCAACATAGAAAATTTTAACATCCTGTATAAGTTTTGAATACCTTAATTCGTAGTCCGATTGTAATATAACAATTTTTATACCCGACTTTTTTCTTTATCTAAAATAATAAAGTTTTTATTTGGATTTACATCTTAAGAGATACACCCGATGCATACTAGAGATTTACAACAGTTTCTGCATCTTCATTTTTCTCAGTTTCGTTACCTTTAGAACGCTATTTTACTAATTATAAAGCTATTAAATTATTAATTTCTACAGTCATAAATTCAAAGTTATGACGTAGTGATATAATGTGTCTCGCGTGCCATTATAATGAATCAAATTTATTCTTTGTAATAAATTTAACATTAATAATTTAATGGTTTATTTTGACACTTTATAATAATGGATGTTACTTAATGCAATTAAATTACAGTAATTGTCACCTATTAAACAGTTCACATGGATGACATTTTTTTTAATTGAAAGAATCCATAAATTATTTTTATATAATTGGCGAGTGCTTTTGTTTTATTTATTTTTCGTTTTACTAAAAATAACATTATCAAGTCTGTCGTACTGAACATAATGTGCATATTATCTTTTTTATAATCCAAGTTTCAGCATCTGGCAAATAGCCGGCAAAATAATTGTTTAAAAGAGATAAATGTTATACATATCTGTAATAAGTTTTTATAAAAGTAAGAAAATAATAATTAGCAAAAAAAATTTTTTTGTGTTATTATATCTCCATTTTATTCCACATTTTAATAGAACTTTTACCAAGAATAGGATACCTAATTTGTTTTAACTTAACAAGTTGCTTGAGGGCAAACAAAGTTCTTTTAAACAATTAATGTTGTAGCTAATGCTACTAAATAAAACTTGAAAACAGAAGAAGTTTTTTTTATTAACGAAAACAAAACAAGTATGAAAATTAGAATTATGTAAAGATACGTAATGTGTATCTTTTGAGAGGTGTGATAAAAGACTATTATTATTTGTTAGACAAGTAAAGGTATTTATGTAAAAAGGTTGAGAGAGATGAACGGAAATTCCTTACTTCTGCGATAATTGATATCTTAGAATAACCCTTGCGGGTTATTATAAGTTGAACTAAAAGTGTTACTATTAGAGGAACTCGATTGTAAACTTAACTAACCATTATTATTGTGTTTCCAGGAAGGTATATTAGATTACGGTTTCTATAAGTAGAAATGAAAGTGAAATATTGGGAAACACACACTGTAGACCCAAATAAGTGTTTATTGCCATCTTTCGAGAAGGCTCGTTTGGTGTGAAATTATAAAAATAAGTAGTTTTATTATCGCCATTTAGGAACGTCCGCTCCAATATTTTTTGGGAAAATGAAAATAAAAAAAGTTGTATTATTGCTGTGTCCATCCGTACACAGACAGTATGTTTTGACATTTGGATAAATCTTAGGAACTACGTAAATTCAAAACTACGAATTTTATGCGGACACAAAAATCCTATATCAAAGAAAACCCTCTATGTAGTTTTGAATTCATATTCAAACAGATCTGAAAACCTCGTGAAAATATTATACTCTATTATGGATAATATTTTTAAAACATGCATTTGTAATAAAATGTAAATATTTATTCATGCATTATACAAAAAGTGTAAAGTATAGCAATTAAACAAAGATAAACAAATATATGTTCATAGCGGCTTAGTTAATATACAGTGCTTTCATTTTAAAAATGAACCATCTTAAATAACTTGAATTTGGAAAAATATTTTTCGACAAAAAACAGCGAGGGGAAGTTCGCCTATAGATTTGATTTAATTTTAGGACTCACCATCTCACCCCCATCCAGGGTGGATGAAATTTAAAATTGTACACCTCTCGTGTGATACATCATTTGAAAAGCCATAAAATTATCCATGCTAAATAAGAAGAAATCGGTAAAAGAGATATATGTTGTTTGCATTATTTTGTTAATGTGGGAGGTATACGAGTATAGTATTTTAAATTTCTATCGAAAATCAAACCTAGGTTTTTTGCATCTTCAGAAATAGGTAATTTCGTACCACTTAACTCAATAATTAAAGCTAAAAAGACATGGTTCATTTCTAGCAGTTTCCACTAGCTCTAAGCTTCCTGTGCAGTAAAATTTAGATGAACAAGAGAACATTTTACAAATAATTCAACGCAATCCATATTAAGCACCAGAAGAATTTCTTCGCGGCCGGGCATTTATCATTGGAGAGTATGCGAACATTACATACTGAAGTGGTATATCTCTTTCACATACAAAAATTTCAGCACCTACAACCTGAAGACTATAGTTTGCGGTTACAATTTTGCCAGTGGCTTTAAGCAAATTCGCAACTATTTTGATACCTTTTATTTACCGATGAGTTGCAATTTACTCCAGATGGAGTGAACAAAACGCGCAACTCACATTTGTGGTCTGATGAAAATCCACATGGCACAACAGACATTAACTTTCAACGACGATTTTCAATCAATGTATGGTGTGGTAAGAGTGAAAATAAACTTTTCCTTTTTGAGGAGTATCTGACAGAAGAAATGTACACCAATCTTTTGCGAAACGATGCAACCTCTATTACATGATGTTCCCTTACTAACAAGACAACAAATGATAATACAACAAGATGGAGCTCATCCTCATTTTAGTCGGCAAATTAGAGAATATCTAAATGATGTTTATCTCAATAAGTGGATTCAACGCGGGAGCCCACATAGATCACCCGATCACATCCCTGTGAATTATTACCTATGGTGCCAATGGCCATGTTAATAATTTAATGAACGAGGTAAAAATTAATACCAGATTTGAACTAACACAACGTAATGACCTAAATGTGAAATGACTCTGAAGTTCTACATGAGGCCATTTAGTTCGTTTTAGATCCCACTGTCTAGTGTTTCAATGTAATTTAAATTACTGAAGGCCAACGGCTTGTCTTAACGTGGAGGGAGAAAACATATAACACGATTAGACAGTATCTTGCTCAACGTGAATTCATTCGGACGTAGGTAATGAAAACGCACAGTTAAAATTTCACAACGTATTCAACTGACGGAAGTTACGTAAATTTTTGGATTCGCGATATTACCGATTTAAAATTTGATGGTAGACAATTGTATTGCACTATCTGTAACAAAGCAATTTCATGGTCAGGCAACACAAATATTAATAGACATATTTCCTCAGAAAACCATAAACGGAGTGTAGGTGACTTTACTTACAGTGACATACAACGTAATTTTAACTTAGATTTAGTGGAATTTATGATAGGATGTAATATACCGTGGTCGAAACTAGACAATCCACATTTTAGACAATTCTTGGAAAAATATATTAATGGAAAATATAGCAATGTTAATGTGCCTTCGGGGTCTACAGGGAGAAAAAAATATTTATCAACGGAGTGTGAAAATATTAGACAGAAAATTTCTTCAGAGCTTAATGGGAAGTACATCTGGCTTAGCGTGGACGAAACCACTTTAGGGTAGCGACTGTTTTAATGGGTGCATTGGAGGAAAATTGTTCAATGAGTGGGCACTTGATTGTCTCTAAAGTTTTAGAAGCTACAAATTCTCGCACTATAGAGGAAGTAGTAAATTTAAGTCTACAAAAATTCTGGAGTGACAAATATGCAGAAAATAAGGACAAGTTCTTATTATCTCTTACCGATGGAGTGAATTATATAAAAGCTGCTAGAAGAATTTTGAAGGAAACATATCAGAATATACTTCATGTAACATGTTTAGCACATGGGCTTAATAGGATTGCTGAAGCTATTAGGGGGTGCTACCTTAATGTTGATAATTTGATATCTTGTGTAAAGAAAGTTTTTCTTAAAACACCAAGTCGTGTACGGTTATTTCATGAAATTCTACCAAATACTCCATTACCTCCACAGCCCATTATAACACGATGGGGAATTTGGCTAGAAGGAGCATCGTACTATTATTGTCATTTTGAAAATGTGAAATCCATAATACAGCAGTTAAATCCAAATGACGCAGTTGCTATTTCACAAGCACAACAGGTATTTATGAATCCAACTGCTCAAGAAAATCTGGAAGACCATACGCGGAAGTTTTTTACGAATTCCTTTAACCATACGGGATCTTAAATATCAGCCAACATCACAATTTTCTACAGTTGATGCAATAAACGTTGTGTTCGATCTTCGACAATATATTTTTCAGTTATAGGGAGAAATTTCTGCGAGGGTACAAACAAAATTCCAAACTGTTTAAAAAAAAACTTGAATTTGTTACGATGACAGACCTGCGAAAGTTTACATATTTTAAGTATGCTCCAGTTACATCTCTCGACGTCGAGTGATCCTTCTCGCAATATAAATGGAGTTTTAACGAAAGGCGCCGAAGTTTAACTACAAAACATTTAGAACAGATATCAATTATATACTTTTGTTCTTGTAGCCGGCGGTGAAAAGTACTTGTGTGTGTGTGAGTTTGCTGTTGCGTACATTCTCCAATAACTCCAGTTCTCTTTGAGTGAGTATTTATAATAAATTGACTTTACAATTACGGAATACGGAATTCGTTAAAACAAAGTTCAAGGTAAGATATTGTTTCATATGCATGCAAATCTGACACATAACCACTTAAAGCCAACCCTGATTTTATATCTCGGTAAATCCTACCTCTGATTATCTCTGACAATAATACCTTGCAAAAACTTATACAGTAGCTTCTAAACTTTAAACTTCTTTCAGCAACCGTCATGAATTGGATCCATATTTATGGGACAGTTTCTACTTAAAATGGCCTGGGGTGCGTGATCCCTAAGTTTGTGTGATACCTCACACAACACAACAGGTATGCAATACTCTAATAAAATAATTATTCACTAAGAAAAAGTATTATAGGAAAGAAAATACACCTATACTGACACTGAATCAGCAACTTGTTTGTAACCCTTATATTTTAATATATCTAGACTTCCGTTAAAAAATTGTACCTGTAAAGGTTTCTGTATCATTTACCAGAGTTTCCAATTTTAAAAAACATTAAATTACTATAATTCTAATTCTGTCTTTTTACCTGACACCATCTGCATAGGAAACCACTGATCCAGCTTATTATTTTTTAAGACTAAATCTAAACTTACATTACTGGCAGATGCAGAGGCATAGGCGCACTTCCCCTTAATCGAGTAATTTTGCGGTTTTTCAGAGAAACAAACATCAGCTGTACTAAATCACACTTAAAGTAGCCAAATAGCTAATGGACAACTATCATTAAATATTTGCACTGGATTGAGAGGCTCGTGCCCTCACTGCCCTTAGATCTTTATAAATGGACAAAAAAAAATGGGATAAAAAATTACTAACAGGGCAACGGTCAAACCTATATAATGTTACACAAAAGGTTTTTTGTCAATACACAATATAGGGGATCAAAATATTTTTTATCAAAACATGCAAATCCTAATCTCTCTATTCAGGCAATTTTATAGACGTTATCCTGCTTATTTTGCAAATTGGTTTCCTATGCATTACAAAAAGGAAATTTAATGTATAGTACTTTTTTATTTGTGTACAGTATGATTTTCAAATAATGTAGAATAGATATGTGTCTCTTCGTCTCCATTTTCTTCTCAAGGCAAATTATTTGTGATTGATTGATTTACATTTAGCTTTTATGTATTTTTTTAAATAATTTACCTCTGTTTGTCTGAAGGTTAATAATGAAAAAAATATAATTTATTGCTAAGTATTCTAATTATTATTAATAGAGACATATTATCATATCATTAACATATACAGGGAGTTTCAGATTTAAAGTGACACAGCACACTTAACTCAATTCAAAATACCCCCAAACTTACCATTGAATGTTAACCGTTTTTTTAAATACAGAACGTTTTATGGTTTTTGACTTAAACTGTAGTCGGCAATATTTTTGGAACAGCTTTAAATATTTAAATAAAATTTGGTACAAATATTGTACTCATTTAGTCCAATCAAAAGCATAATTTAATTTGGAAAAATTCCAGGACGGACTCAATTTTTATAATGTTGTATCAGTATAATAACATGCATCATTTTTTGGTAAATATTAGTGAAAGTTTAAAAAAATCAATAGACCAGTGTATAAAATAATGTCGCAATATATGATAGCACAGGTTATGCTCCAATAAATTTACAAAAACATTGATTGACAGAATTTTAAATTCCACAAATTCCACTTTTTTTAAATTTTACTTAAATACTCCACACTAATTAAGCACCTTATTTTTTTTTGACAAGAAATTCAAATTATAGAAAAATTAATGATTGGTGCAGAGCTGGACTCTCTTAAAATTCCATGATTCCATTTTATTTAAATTTGTTATTCAAATTATAAATAATTTTTGAAATACAATAACAAGAGACTAAAAAGTTAATATTGACAAGAAGAGCTTATTGTTTTTTTTATATGCAGCGCTTCCAAGTCTTTTTAAGTTCAAAATAAGTCAAAATAACGTACATTCCATTTCTCTACTGGAAAAAAAAATCAGCTGTAATAAATAATATTTGATTATTAAAGGTGAAAGTTGGCAATTTTATTTTGACAAAATATAGTCAAACTGGAACTTGATAAGCAGACAACTTACAACACAAAAACCACCCAGTTAATTTTTTGAGAACGCTTTAAAAGGTTTTTCACTGATCTATGAATCATCTCCGGATTGTTTCTGATGTTATCACATACATTAATATTATTTTCTAGTAACTGTTTCCATGTATCGTTGTACACCTCTAACTTAAGTTGGGCCTATAAAAAATAGTCCAGAGGTGTAAGATCGGGAGACCTCAGTGGCCAATTTACCAGAAATCTTCGGTCGATCAATCAGTGGGGATACTGCTAAATCAGATGATCTCTGACCGGTACAGAAAAATGGGGTCCAACAACATCATGCTGAAACTACATGCTCCTAATATTGTTGCCTTGTAACAAATTTGGCGAAATACCTAAAACAACGTAAATAAACTTCTAACCTTCCTCACGGGCCTATTATATTGTTTAGGTAGTACTATTATGCATTGTTTTTGCAAGGGAAATGAGAAAACTGCAAACAGAGTGTAGACGTTATCCAAATTGCCTTGTACCAAATCATGTGACATTTTCAAAGGTATTCCAGTTTAGGAATGAACATGTAAAATTTTTTATTACTGTATTTTAAAAAAAATGATGTATATGTAAATAACAAATTTAAGTAAAATGTACTTAATCATGGAATTTTAAGCACGAATAATTAATTTTTCAATAAATGTATATTTCTTGTTCAGAAGAATAAAGATGCTTAATTTAGTGTATTGAAGTAATGTAAAATAATGATGTTAACTAGTTATTGGTAGAAATTAAAATTTGGTCCATCAATATTTTAAAACATTTATTGAAGAATAACCAATAAGTGCCATCAAATATTATGACATTATTTTTAATAATAATAATAATAATAATACTTTATTGACCTTTATTGCCATTTACAAATATGAATAAGGTAAGTCTATAAAAAGGGTAGTAAGTCCAGACAAGCATGTGTCAAAAGAAACAAATAACTAATAAAGTAGAATTTAATTTTTATATTTACATGTAGTAAACATGTTAATATAAAAATTAAATTAGGAAAAGTATACAGAATAGACAAAATAAAATCAATCTTATTAACTAATTATAATGAGACTCAGCAAATTCAGTAAATTCATCGAGGCTGTGAACGAATTTTTTATGAGAATATTTTTAAGCCAGATTTAAATTTTGGTTTTAGAGGATTTTTTTCATATTAGTGGGCAGTATAATGTAATAAGTTGATCCTGCATGATAAGGAGACTTATTATAAAAACTATGGTAAAATTATTCATGTACATATATATTGTTATTGTTTCGAGTAGGGTATGCATGTACCAAAAAGTGGTACACATGGTGATGTTATCAGCACTTAGAAAAACATTATAAGAATTCGGTCCAATCCTGAAATTTTTCTAAAGTGTTATTACGGATTTGATTGAACTAATAGAGCATAATATTTTTTCCAAATTCTATCCAAATATTCAAAGCTATTCCAGAAATATAATCGACTGCACTTTCAGTCAAAACCCATTAAACGCACCGTATCTCAGAAACGGTTCACATTGAAGGGTAAGTTTGGGGATGTTTTGAACTCAGCTAAGTGCACTCTACCTCCCATAACACTATGTCACTTTAAATCTGAACACCATGTATAATATGTTTCTTTACTATTTAAATTCATTACTTAGTGGCCTAACCTATACCTTTAAACTTACTTCTTCATTAAATAAATATAATCGTACAACATGTTCAATATGATAGGTAGACAAATATTTTGAAAAAACGTTCACAAAACCTTCAGTTTTTTTTTTTTTTTTTTTTTTTTTTTTTTTTTTTTTTTTTTTTATATATATTAGCTTTTTTTTATAACTTCAGAGCAAAGCATTACTAAAACTTGTTGTATGTGTAAAAACTTCAGCAATAATCAAACTTTAAATACTTTACAAGAAATCATACGATGGGCGAAACATTTATCCCCGAGCAAACTATGTGCATATACCAATTTAACTACCTACTACAAAATCATATTATTACTCCATTTAATACATATTCATTAATATACAATCATTATTCAAGATTTTGCTCCCATTCTTTATTTTTTCATTTGTTTCCGATATACGAATCAATGTAATATTTTTGTCTTATACATATCCGATATTTTATCGTTATCTCTCTAAGTTTAATTGACAAAAATAAAATCAAATCATGGTGAAAGGAAAAACCATTATATTAAACAATCATTATTCAAAATGTTCCCATTCCTTTTTTTTCTCTTTTTTTTTCCCAATATAAAAAAAAACAAAATTTTTTTTTTTTTTAAAAACCCCCACCCTTTTTTCTAAATTTACTACAAAAATAAAATTAAATCATGGTAACTTCTTTGGTAACTTTCATCTATTTCCTGTGTATGCCTAGTTCTGCCATCGACCACTTAACAAAGTTATAACCAGGGTAAAATAATTCATCTATATCCTACTTTTCAACGTTCTTATCATATTTTGTAACGAAATCAGTCACCACAACCTCTGTTATTAATTAAAATACGCTTTTTGTCAATTTTTCCACCATCTGCATATAAAAGCACAATGTCATATTTTCCACATTCCTTTATAAATGATTTTTCCTTGCGTATCAGAAACGTACCCAGCGTAAGCATCCAAAAATTTTAAATATTAGTAATTCTTGACATTTTAGACATGAGAATATATTTTGCATGGCTGCTTAAAAGTTCCAGTCTATTTGATGCTGCTACCTATTACTGTTATTGTTATTAAATAGATTAAATCTAGTGTTTTATTTACGTAAATAAATGTACATGAAAATGTAGAATTTTTAACTATATGGAGATCAAACATTTTCCTACTATGGTTTGCTCATTATTTACTCAAAACAGGTTTAAATTTATGTACTCAAAAAAATAAAATGTGTCACCATTGATGTGTTTTCTTCCCCTTAATAGAATAATATTATATTCTGAATGATTTGCAAATATTCTTATATAATATTGAATATCAGACCAATATGGGCTTTTCGTGTTTTTAAAATGACCGCATTGTGGCTGAGTGGGATTCCATTCAAAATATGAGCGATCACTTTCATATTTTGCTTGTATACCTATTGATCTACTCATCCTGTCATAAATATATTTGATGGATTAATTTGTACAAAATGAATGTGGGCTATTACACAATCTTTATTGTGAGTATTTTAACAATGCAGTCATTAAATGAAATGTAAATAGATATTTTGCTTTATTCGATTCACAGGGTGTTTCAGAAGTGAGTGCAATAAATTCAAATTTGGATTCCTTAACAATTTTAAGATAGGTTTTCGCATAAATTTTTTTGATAGGGCCTAAGATCTATAGCCCCTAAAAGATGAGGGCAGAAACTGAATTTTCATATATTTTGTTGTAAGCTAGGAATTAGAAAATATTGCCCGTATTAATTACTCAGCTGACTACTTTTCATCCACCCCAATTCACTGCTAGGGGTATAAGTTGAAAACCCCCTTTAAATTTTTATTTAGAACCTTTTAATTCTTGATTTTTTTGAAAAATTAAAAATATTCATATTCATAAATAGTCTGATGTTTTTAGAAATTTGTTTGTATCTTAGAAAATCTTCTATGGTTGTTGAGATTACAGAATTCCAATGAGAAAATTGCAAACTTCTTGTGGTATTTAAAAATGAGAATATTTTTCTTCAAACTCTCCTATTTTGATGGTCGAAAACTCTTCTGGAACTGCATATTATAAATTAATTTTCATGATATCTAACCATAAGAGAAGTTATCTGAATCTGAACGTTATTTTTTTTAATTAATTTTATCAGTCTGAAGCAACGCCGATATAAGTAAATACTTGAAACACAGCCCATGAAGTATTTTTGAGGTCATCCTATCAATATGGTGGAATATCCAAATTATCTTCTTTGTCTTAATGAAAATGATATTTACCATAAAATCATATCTACACTTTAATTTCGCTATATAACCAAGTAAACGTCTTAAAAATGTTGCGATTTAATATATTCTTATTAATTTTAAGTCTAATTTATATATATATATTAAAATAAAGGAATTCTCAGAAAGATTTTACAGCATAATTTTAATTTTCAGAATTAACTGAGCTACAGAAATAAATATAGACATAGATCTCAATAGTCTAAGGGTGACATATTGTATCTGGTTGTACAATATTCTTTTTGATTTAGTGAAAAAAATAATTTAACTTTTAAAAAATGGTAAAGAAGTCTTGTGAATTATAAAGTTTTGACAACTTTTATGATTTTTTTTAATGACGTCTATTAACGTAAAATCAAAAGTCTGTCAATCATTCATGGTATTATAGAACATTTTCATCAAAATGCACTATGCACTATCATTTTACATGGAAACAAAAAACTGGAATGTATTATTTTTTTTATAGAGAATACAAACAAAAACTGTCATCCACCTCGTACGCTCTCAAAAACATGTTACTGAAATCGACACAATATGCAAAAATGTATTAATTGTTTGCAATATGTCAAAAGCACTTAGGGTTTACTTTTCTATGGAAAATAAGTTGCACAACAATGCTGTCAATCACACATCACAGGCGGCTGGGGTGGCCGAACTGACCGGCCAACTAGACTCACAATAGGTTTGTTCCTAACAATAGCCTCTCAGTATTATGTATTTCACGTATTTTCTACGAAAAAATACCAAAAACTAGAACATTTACATGAAAACCTCATACAGAGTTATTTCAACTGAATTCCGGTAACGTGACTTCATAATGATTCTTAATTATTCTAAACAGTACACAGGAATTAATTCATTAGTTGTTGCACACGTTTTTGAGATAGAATTTTAACAAATCAAATCGTCTGTTATTATCAAACAAAATAATTAGAGACAGGAAATTATTACTAAGTCAATGAAAATATAATCATTAATCTTTTAAATGCTTTTGGTAAGTATTTTTACCACATCCTATTAAGTAATACATGTTGTATAGTATTGTATGGACCGTGATCCGTATTTTAGTGATATGTAGAATTTTTGTGCAAAATACTTATAGCACGATTTATATTTCTCCGATCAGCCTAGGTTACGGAAATAAATGGTATGTTTACCAGTAAATGACACATCGTGAGTTTATGTTTTTTTGTGTGTTTTGGATAGTACATAAATTTTTTTGTAAATAATTATGTGTACAGGGTTATTTTTATGAACAAGAACCCATACAAAGTGTTGAAAATAGTGCAATTTTTTTAAGTGGAGCACCTAGCATATTCTTACTATATTTGGATGTACATCCTTTTTTTTTGGTCTTAAAAATATGTGCATATTATAATATTCCTTTATAAATACTCGAGATATTAACAAAAATTAGTATTTATCTATTTTCTGGACGCAAATAAATGTCAAATTCCTTTAATTTTCATTCATCGTTGACAATAGCGAAAATCATTTTGAAAATGTGTTCAATAACAGAAATACAAATTATTTTGGAAATTTACATTTTTATTGTAATAAAAATATGTCAGTAAGAGAATTCACATGTCGATTTTCCAGTCAAGATGCACCTTCCAAAAATATTACCAATAGAAAGTTTAACAAATTTAGAAATAATTTGAAGAGAAATAGTGTAAGAAGCAAAATAAATGAAGATACAAAAAAAATGGATATTTTATTATATTTCAGGGACAATTCTGGTCGATCCACAATAGAAGCCTCAAATTATTTTGATTTAATATAATAATAATAATAATAATAACACCACATGAAATTACAACCCCTTTATCCCTGAAGGTCTGGAATGACCTTGTGTGGGAGAGGGCTACACATTTAGAGACAATGGACACACACTCAATATCCGAGTATACTACGATTAATCTCTCTCACAGAAAAATCCCAGTTCCTCGACCGGGAATCGAAAACCGGGACCACGAAGTTAGTCACCATTCGAGGCAAGTACGTTACCTCTAGACCACGGAGCCATATTTATCACTAGAGCTCGGAATTTAGGTATTGATGACATCAATACCAGGATTGGTTGTAGGTTATGTGTCAGCGCGTAAATATTGACGTGCATGTATGACATAATATATCTTACTTTGTAATTTTTTTAGGGAATTCCGTAATATCCAAAGTTGATAAAGTCAAATTATTATAGACACTCACTCAAAGAGGACTGGAGGTAGATCTTGAACTATATAGTGTGACGTCACCCCAAATTAGATTTGGATTAGTGTAAAAATAAAACTTTTTTGTTTTTTGTCATACGTTTTGCGATAAAACTAATTTACGTATTAACATTTTAAAATGAATAAAATTAACTTTATCATCATGTATAAACTTCTATTTTTCTGTTGTTTTCTCCATCCTATCTCTATTTATCACAAACAAGTATTTCAAGCGCTTTGAATCAAAATAATTACAAACCATACCACCCATTGCCTGTTCAAAAATTGTATTCTGATGATTATGAGCATATGAGACTATTATGTCAAAATATCATAAACCAACATATCATCACTTCCTAAGAAATATTTGTTTTGAATATACGAGTCAAGATTCTCGACTGCTATAATGTTTTCCAGAAAAAAATTTCACATTTAGACATCAGAAAATTTGCATGCAGTTTGTGAATCAAGAAGCAAGTGCATATAACGGTTAATGTTTGGTATGAAATTTATAGTAATAAAATAGTTAGACCAAAATTTATTAGAGGAACTTTAACTTGGCAAAATTATTTGAATAATCTGCAAAACGAAGCGGAAGGATATATCGGCGATATGCCTATTTTATAAGATACCGAATTATTTGACAACAGAACGAGGTTCCCCCACATAACGCACGCGAAGGACACATCTTTTAAATAATAAATATCCTCTATGCATAGGAAGATTTGGCCAAATATATTGGCCTGCACGAAGTTTAGACCTAAACCCTCCAAACTTCTTTCTAAAAAAATTAACTTAGTATTTACAAAAATGTATTTAAATTTTATTAAGAAGTGCAATTTACGTGTCAAAAATAATTGCGCACATGTAGAAAATTGTTTGTAATAATTTTAATATACTTATTTTGTTGTATTTAATATTCTTTAGTAGGTAGTTGTAATAAATAAACAATAATTTTCATTAATATCTCGATTATTTATTAAGTAATAATATAATATGACTATATTTTCAAGACTAAAGAAAGCGATGCATCTAAATATGTAAGAATATTTCATCTATGAAAATAATATAAAACGTACATAAAACTTGATACCGAATTCGAAATATACATAAAAAATACTATAGAAACTAATTTTGAGTCACTCGATTATCTTGAAAATCAAGGAAATTATGGGAGGGTTCTCGTTAATAAAATAACCCTGTACGTATAATTACTATATTCTTCATTATAATGATAATTGTTAAGTAGTTGAACCAATAATTTGGTATCTAGAAAGTCATCTGTAGAGTAAGCAGTAATTTGTAATATATCGAAATCGATTGTCTGATGTCTGATCTTATTATGCGATCCTCTGGAGAAACAGTTAGGGTTTCTATAAATTTTCAGTAAACTGAAAAGGATAATAGCAACAATCCATTAGTTTGCATGATTTATGGATTGATTAGTTCGTTTTTGTAAAATCATAACACTATCAATGAGATATATCATTGACAACACGACATATGAAATTTCCTGATAATTTACTATTACTTTTTACAATTTTTTATGATGTCACTGTAATTGGACACTCAGGATTCCCTTAAGTAAAAAATTCTATTTGCTGCTGGTTGTACAATGTGTACATAAAATATGGAATAGATTCGTGATTTCTCAATACAAAAATATTTTGGAAAAATCAGGTCGATTTTAATTTTGAATTGCGCATCTTTTGTTTTGATTTTTTTTTAACTGTAACGTCATCGCTGCTTCGTTTATGACGTCATCTGCTTTTTTTTAATGAAACACCCTATATATTTTTTAATTTTTAGAATCTCTATGGAAAGCTGATTTCAAAGACCTATATTACTTAAGGTCTAGAGTTCATAAGTTTGGAGTTACAGACATTTGAAAATATTATTTTTTGATGTTACCTAAATAATTCTTGTCTTATTTTGATATTTTACAATAAAATAGCAAATGAACAGTAAATAATAACATAAAGAAGTAACTTAAGGTCTGGATTTCATTTTTATAAAGCACGTTTTTAGATTACTTGGTATTCAAGGCGAACGAAATATTTGTTCTATTTTAACTATTTAATAAATTTGTTTGTTGTTGTTGTTGAGTAGCCGAATAGTTTTTTTTTTGTAATAATTTCTTAAGAAGATTGGTACGGTCAACAACAGTTCTGCCTTTCAGTGTTGAATTAATAATTACTTATTAAATTTGCGTCTTCTGCTTTATAAAAATACGTTTGTCTGTATCTCAGATAATTGAAGTTCTTATGATGATTGGGTATGGTGATAGAGTACGATCACAACAAGACGTATGTGTTTTATTTAACACTAAATACCCAGATAGATCCATAAGCCAATCAACAGTGAGTGAAATTGAGAAAAAATAAGAGAGACTGGTTCCGTATATGATCTACCAAAGCTAGGCCTTCAAGTTATTGAAGAGGATACCAAATTAAATATTTTCTGGCTGTAGAAGAAAATCCACACAATAGCGTTCGCCAGCTTGGCGGAGATTGTGATATCCTTTTACTTCAGTACATGAAGTTTAAAATAAAAAAAGTGTCATCCTTTTAAGGCGCATCCTGTGCAACAACTATCTGATAATGTCCAGACCGAAGAATAGAATTCTGTCAAATATTAATGAATATGTGTAATAATATTCTCCTTCAAGTAAAAAATACAATTTTTTCAGATGAGTCAATTTTCACGTTAAATGTTGATGTCCACAGTCAAAATTGTAGATACTGGGCATAGGAAAATCCTCAATTGAAGCGAGAACAGCACGCTCAATATCTACAAAAGGTAAATATGTGGATGGGAATACTTAGAAATAGGATAATCGGTCCCTACTTTTTCGATGACACTATAAATGGACCAAGATATCTACAATTTTTACAAAAATATCTAATCCTGACTTTAGTGACCTTATTTCCGAGTAGAAACAATTGTAAAACTTCTGATGAAAACTTATGGTATCAGCAAGACGGTGCCCCTCCCCATTATGCATTAGCTGTTTAATGATGTCTTCCAAATAGTTAGTTTGGAAGACGTGATAGTGTTGAATGGCCATCAAAGTCACCGGATCTTACCCCGCTAGAATTTTCCCTTGGGGGTCACCTAAAAAACGTAATGTAAAATGTAAACCTGACAATATTGAAGAATTAAAACATAGAATTAAATTAGATTGAGAAATGTTGTTATTTTCAAGCAACTATGAATAAATTTCAGCAAGAATTCATTGATTGTATGGGATACTGCTAGGCACAAGAAGGTTTTCAATTTGAACATTTGATTAGTTAATTCTTTATGTTATTATTTAATGTTCATTTGCTAGTCTATTGTAAAATCATTAAGTTTAATATTCAGGCGATGGTAAAATATCACAATAAAAAAGAATTATTTAACTTAAAAAAATAATATTTTCAAATGTCTGTGGCTCTAAACTTATGAACTCTAGACCCTAAGTAGTATAGGCTTTTGAAATCAGCTCTCCATAGAAATTCTAAAAATATAAAAATATACAGGGTGTTCCTTTAAAAAAGTATATGACGTCATAATAGAAGCAGGGATGATGTCATAGCTAATAAAACCAAAGCAAAAGATGCGCAAATCAAAATAAATTCGACCTGTCTGAAGACTTTTCCAAAATATTTTCGTATTCAGAAATAATTAATTTATTCCATAATTTGTGCACACATTGTATAATGCTTGTAATACATACTAGCCACAAATAAATATTGAAAATTGTAGTTCAAAAAAAGATATTTAGTTTTTTTAAAACCAAGGGGGTTTTTTTCCCTTCCCACCAAGAATTGTAATTATCGGGAATGATTCTATCTGTGATATGCAATAAAATTGCTTTTCAGTTTATTGTAGATTCTATTATATCCGTGGTTCATAAGTTACATTCATACAAATACTAAACACTATAATAAATGCAACTGCTTTGTGAAACCCAAACACAATAATTTTACACCCTCATCATCATCGTAATATTCGCATTTTGCAGGAATCGATATCAAATAATAATTTGGTGTGAGTCATCCTACAGGGGTATATTTTCATTGGTTGCTATTTCCCTCTTTTGAAATTTGCTATTGGTTCATAAAAAAGAGGGGTGAAAAGTTTCCCCCTTATTTTTTAACTGTTTTAGCCGACCAATGCCTTTGTGTCGTTCCCTAAAAGTTTCCCTCTTTTAATTTAAAGAACAAGAGTACACTCCAGCTCGAAAGTTTACCTTCACACTAAGTAATAATTGATTTCGTTTTAATCTACAGAGCAGGCTTTTCCCTGCATTTGTATTCTTGGCAAAAGATATACATTACTTTTCGTTAATTTTAAGTTCATCAAATTTTTAATTATAAGTTAGGACGTATTATTATTATTCTTAACTTTTAGTATCATATCGATGCATCACATCGATGGTGTAGCGCATACATGTGGTAAGTGCATTTGTAAGCAAAAATGAGTTAAATACACTAAACAAGTGTACACCTGTAATTGTTGTTTAGTGTAATTAATTCATTTTTGCTCAAATATACATATAGCACGTGTTCGCTACACCATCGATGTTATATCTTCAGGATAGTTTGCTTGTATTGTTTTGTGTTGTCCTTTGATACACAATTTTACCTTTAACAATTTTTTAAAACTAAGAATTCGGTAGTGGTTGAAATGGTTAATTGAAATTACTATATTTCAGTTACCGAAGAACGAAATTTATTGATATATCACATGAAATAGCGAATATTTGTGAAAATTTTCGTTTGATATTTGAAGTGGAAATAGCAGATTGATAAGAAATTGAGATACAAAATTTCATGATGTTTCAATAGTAAACACTAAACACCACAGTTAATCCCCATGTAGTCCCAAAAGGTCCCGTGTAGTTTCTTGTACACTAAACATTCAGAGACAAGAGACACACACCTAATATCCTATCTACTGACCGCTGACAATATGTTCAAGTTAGAGGTTATAAATCAAAAAATTTTTACAAACCTCCGGTGTACCTCAGGAATCCATTCTTGGATCCCTGTTTTTCATTATATTTATAAACGATATTGCTGCTAAGCTTGATGTAAGATACTTTTTGTATGCTGACGATTTAAAAATATTTTATCAAATAAACTCATTGGTTGATTGTAATTATTTACAAAATAATTTAAACAATATAGATGATTGGTGTCGATACACCAATCATTTATATGGTTGTTTTTGATCAACCTATTTTGAATATCAGTAAATGCAATATTGTGTCTTATTCAAGAAAGCTAAATGTTTGCCTATTTGACTATAAATATTCAATACAACTTTAATTAGACCTAATAATGGGAAAGATCTGGGTGTCCCTTTTGATCCAAAATTAACATTTGTTGACCACATTAACGCAATAACTACGTCATGTTTCAAAACATTACAATTTGTTCTAAGAAACATCAAGGATTTCACCTACATAGATTTATGTAAATTATTTTTCAATTATTTAGTAAGAGCTAAATTAGAATATGCTTCAATTATTTGGAGTCCAATATACAATTGTCACAGCACAGCAATTAAAAACATTCAACGGTGCTTCCTAAAAAAATTTGCCCTTTAAGACGCCTCCGCGAGGATATCCACATGACATTCTTTTTATCTACTTTCAATTTTGATAGCCTCCTAAAGAGAAGTGCTACTCAATCAATAATATGTTTATTCAAAATTATTCATAATTACATTAAATGTGAAGATCTTCACAACATTATATTTTATGTTGTACCTCGTATTGCTTCAAGACACAGTGAAACATTTTCAATTCATACTCCAAGAACCAATATAACAACACAATTTCCCTTCTTCCAAATGTTTACAAACTATAATAATGTTAATACTTTTATAGATACTTTTAATACAAATATTCGCAGTATTAAACAATTATTATTATTATTATTATTATTATTATTATCTTATACACGTATATGTAATATGTATATATTTATGTATACATTTACTAATACATGTTTATTGGTTTTTATACCTATGCTATGTTATATAACTTATATTCTATGTTTTGTATTTATGTATTATATTTATGTATATTCCTTTTCTTAGCATTTATACTGTTTCTATACTTTTTGTTGTATTTACCCTTATCCTGTAAATGGACGTCGCGTCGATCTGTTGAATATTGTAATAAAATAAATAAATAAGTAGGTGAATAAATAAATAAATAAATAAATATCCTAGTATGCTAGGATCAATTTCTCTGGGATGAGAGGCAAATGTCCTTACCATAACATTTCCATTTAATGTAATAGAAACAGCATTATAAATTTTCTCATACAAACAATAGAACACGTCAATTTTACACTAATTTATCAGTTATTTATACAAATTATAGAAATTTTTGTATCGATAATCTTAATATAACGCCTATTACAGAAGCAAAAAGGCTGTTGTCAAATCTTATTGCAGCCTTAGGTATATATTATATTTTATGTATATCATATTGTTGGTGTTCTCAGTTTTCTTATGCTTATTTTCACGGAAAAGCATATCAACTTCCACATTGCTCTTATTTTATCAGGCATTCTTTCTACTACTAACAACCAAGTTATATAATGTATTGTAGGATAATAATTATTTTTGTATATCGTCCCCCCCTTGAAATATGCTATATCCACCTCTGCATCTGATGTCATTTAATGAATAAATAAAGAGAAAAGTTTTGGGTTTAATTCATTTATTGTTAGTTCTATTACATGAAATAATAAATCGAACTATTTCTGTTTAAAAACATTTTTAAAAAATCCCTTAATCAATTATATGTATAAATTAAATTCTTCGCCTTCTAGTAGTATTAATTTCTACTGTAAATTCAAGCTGAAGCACCTAAACTAAAAAAAAAAAAAAATTTATAAATCATTAATAAACTTCCGACTTATTAAACTAAGTAGTAAAATTCTCAACAGTGGCCCTTTAACTAGATACAGAGGAATACTAATGACAGAAGCTACCAAGAATATCAAACTCTTTAAGTCTGTTAATTTAGTTGCCAACACACAAGATTTTCTGTAGTTGCCTAGTCAATCAATCTCGATCACCGGCATGAACTCCATATTGGAGTATGTATCTAAGGAAGTTTTTTTATCAGCTAGCATTCGCATATGAAAAAAATTATCCTTCATAAAAATATTGCATTAGTAAGTTCGCTGTTGAGTTGTCTGAAATGTATACAGCCTGTCTAGAATATGTAAGAAACTATGGAATTTGTTTTTTTTTAATAATTTTCTTAAAAAAATTGATTTATGGGAAAGAGATAGTTTAAAATATATAAAAACAGTAATTAAATTGGTTAATGTTGAATAAATTATTTGATAGTTACATAAATTCGACGCTGTACTTCTTATTTTATATTATAATGTGTAACTAGACCGTATTTATATTTAATAACTTATAATTTCTTAACTTAACCGAATTACTATATGTACGAAAACGTACATACAGAGAATGTAGAGATATAAACTACTAAAGATTAAAATTGACTTAGCCAGAAAACTATTTTATCCGTATCTTGTTCCAACATTGATTTATGTATAAAAAAAATCATTATTAATTTTGGAGTTAGCAAAAGAATTAAAAATATTCCATTTGAGTGAAAAAAAAATTTAAAAATTACATACAAATTTTGTTATACTAAAACCAAAGATATAAGTACTGTTCACGTCAGTTAGGATTGCGATATGAAAGAATGTAACGAGACTCAATCTGTCCTCATTTAAGAGAGCAAATTGGTACACAGCAGCTATTTTTGTAAGGAAGCAGAGATAGCGCTTCATAAAAATAATGAGCCGTATTACATCATCACCAATATATCCTATTTGACTTGGACAATACGTGATACGTTAAATGTTAAATAGTAGGTAGGTATAGTACACCAGAGTTATATGAAATTCTATTGCTTGGGAAGTCATAGAAAAATATCGGTTAAACATGAAAATATCGATATCTTGACATTATTTACTAACTTTTTACCATATAACCGCATTTTTTTTTTAGAAATATTTTCTCAGCAATATAAAAAGTGGATTTATGCAAACAGATTTAACATTTAGCATTTAACATTTATGAGTTAAAATCTCATATGGTAATGAACCAATTTATGTAGCACATTTATCATTTAGCATTTTACATTTAATATTTAAGAGTTGGCCAACTTTTAACTTTTAGATTAAATGTTAAATGAAAATCATACTGCGCATGAAAAAACATGTGAGGTTAGGTTACAAATCCCTAAACCAAATTATTTATTATTAAATCTTCCATTGTAAATGTTAAATGTTAAATGATAAATGTTAAATGTGTCTGCATAATCCGCCTTAAGTCGCATGGCTTCATTTTAAGTGTACCGTAAAGACTTTTGAAGAGAAGATTGACAACATTCCAAAAACTTAATTTACGGTAAATGCTTTTTGAATTATAAAATTTTTATGTCAATATCAGTAAGTATTTATATATTATATGATACAAACAAATTTAACTTATTTACACATGCGGAAAGTGTTCGTGCTGCCCTCTATTTATCAGAAGTTGAACCAGTTATGCTTGTTACACAACTGCTAAATGACCTTTTGTTCTCTTTAGTTGTACTCTTTACACTTTTCACCAAAGTACACATAAGGTTTATTTGTAGAGACATTATTGGTGCATAACTAAGTTTATGGGCTCTTGTACCAGGGGGAGCGAATTGTGATGGTGCGATTTTACTGATTCAGATGTTGTCATATGAATCTTAGCCTTAGTCTTCCCGCTTTGAGATGTCAATTTCTGACTTGAAAATATGGTAGTCAATTAGGCGGTTATGCACCAACCTTATTCTATATAGACTAACTTTGATACATACCTAGCTTATAATCACATAGTCAAAGAAACTCATATATATTTAGATAGCCGTAGCTATAAATTATTGCCAGAGCAACTAATTAATCAGTTTCGTTTTAGGTTCCATAGAGACCTTAGTTTATCTATGGATCGATTTTTATTTAATGTTGAAGGCAAGCCACAGACAGTGCTCTGAAGTACAAGGTCACCCTCACATAATTATATAAATGCTTCTTATCTACAGGAATACAGTCTACATCAATTGTGTTAGTGGGAGTGGCAACAAAGTGCAAACAAGCGAACAAACTTATAAACTTCCACATCAACTGTCAAATTATGGTATCGCCATCTATTAGTCAGGAGCTAAACAACCGTAACCAGTATTTGAATGCAGTTTCTGTGGTAAAATAAATTTGTTTTCTTTATCTGTACCACCTGTGCACCTGTTTAGTGTTCGTTCCACAATTTTCATTAAAGTGCGTAGTGCATATCTTCCTATTTAGCAGACGTGGCAATTAAACTCTATTTAAAAACAAGTTAAGTACAGTATTTTCTTTACTTGTACACTAAAACAAACATAAAGAAGACAAATCCTAGTATCATTGATATTAATAGTTTTTATTTTTTTTATTTTAAATCTGTTCTAGAAATAAAGTAACAACAAAAAAATATTTGTCTCTTTCACCCATTTGGAATATAGAAACAGTCAATATTTTCGACCATGGGACAAGACAATTTTAGCTTGAATTAACTTACACCAGAAAATATTGTGAATTTCTTTCCCTTAGTTTTGTCGTCACCTAAAATGGCTACTAAACTTTTTAGAGCTTTAGTGATAACGTAATACCACTGATAATTGATAACATATACAAACTTCTAATATGACTACTCTAACTAGATTTAATTTTATGTAAACATATTTGTTCTCTTTATTTGTAGTTTGATGTAAAAGTGTTTAAAATGCATTTCTTATTTTTTAATTGACATATCTGTTAAATGTTCTAATTTCTGAAAAATGTTTAAAGGGCAGGCAAGGAGAACAAACCTCTTACACCTGCCATCTACAAACTGCTTGCCGAAAGTAATATTTCAGATTGCTACGATTCCAAATACTACTAGAAGAGAGAACGAGATTTCTGTTTTTGGAATATTAAATCACTTATTAGTTTATATCACACTTTTCACAAAAATGCAAAACTACTGTTGTCAGGAAGTGGATATTAAACTCTATCAACAAATTTAAATTAAGTACATGTGAACTATATATAAGGGGGTTTTCAATAAGAGTGATATGTTTTTTTAATAAAGCAACAGGGAATTGAGGCAGAGCAAAAATTTTTATTTTATTTTTAAGTACAATGCAATTATGTTCTGAAAATAACATCATTCAAATTACCGCCTCTGCATCTCTTACAGGACCGAATCCGATGAACCCAATTTTCAAGCACTTGATTATAAACTATCTTTACCTGGATATTGATATAAGCTCGTCTTTATAATACTTATTATAAATACATTATTTATGTTGTGAATTAGTGATCTAGACACAAAATAATTTTGTTATACAGGATGTCCAGAGAAGAATAAGACGCCGTTTAAGGTAAATCTCTTTAGGTCAAAATAGACCCTAATTTACCTTTTAATAAAAAGAATCTTTTTTATAATATTATGGGTCTTGACAAAGATGTTGTTAGTATTTTTTGCTACAACTTCAAAATTAATTATCAAATAGAGTTGATATTAGACAAACATATGTGTTAAAGAATTGCGGGTATTGTTAAGATACACACGTCTTAAAAAAATTGTGTTTTAATAAAAAATGAGTGTTTTAACCGTCATCCAAATTATTTTAAGTAACGCTCTGAAAGCCAGGAAACTTTATTTGAGAAAAGAGAACAGAGTTCTGTGGTTTATAATGGAGTTTGAACAACTTTTTGCAGTAAATGAGCTTCAAACTTGGTCCGATTAGCTATGCTCAGTGGCTAGTTTGATGTATACCACTGAGCTACTTTTCCCTATATTTATATAAAAGTATCTAAAGCACTGTGTCGACAGCTTCAGTGATTCATATTTTTGCTTATACACTGATCTGTATAAAAAGTGGGACGGTAAGAAAAATAGGTATATTTTTAATTGAGTAGATTAGGATTTAGTGCAGCTTGTAGAACCAGCAATTAACTATCAAGTATCAAGTATAACATTTAATTTTTGTCTATAATATGTATTGGAGTTTTTGGGATTGCCTAAAACCACGATTATGGCGCCTTTAAGAAATAGAATCAAATGACCGGCGCATCCGTCACAATTTAAAACGATTATAGCAGATTACTGGGGGTTAAATATAAAATTACGATTACTGTTAGAAGCTTTTATTACGTAGTGATAGTGATAACCATAAATCCAATAACTTTTTATTTCATGCTTTACACTTATGCTTAATTTTGATTTGTAAAGCGAAATTTTGAAAAATTAAAAAGCGATGGAGGAATTGAAATTTCAAAATTACTTGTTACATCAATGATGAGAATTTATTCTACAATATTAACTACACATTTTAAGTGTTGTCTAAGAAAAGTGGTAAGGTGAGACTGTTTTCAGTGCTGTTAAAGACAACAGTTTTATAAAGTGCAAAATATTTATATTAGCGGTACTGATAGTGGTATGACACTGTCATCAACAGTAGAGAAAATAAATAAGGTTTACTAATTTTACTCTTAAAGTTAATAAGGGATCAAAGTCATTTTCCAATTTTTATAGCGAATCCTATTCAATATTGTCAAAAGCGAGAACTTATTATTCATTTCAGTTATTCAATTTTTTTATTTATTTTATTTATTATTAGTCCATTTAAAATAAAATAACATTTTTGTCACTGTGCAACAAACGCCGTATATTCCTTGGACTTCTACTCCACCTCCACCTGCCAATAGCCACTGAACATATCCAGTGTAGTGAAATACCTAGAATCGCCCAAATATGTCAGAATATCGTCGACGTTCGGAATGGGATAAGTAGACTTCTTTATAATGTTATTTAATTTCCTATAATCGACGCAAAACCTCGTGGATCCATTCTTTTTTCTGACTAGCACCACTGCGCTCATGGTGAGTGGCTGGGCCTAATCACATGCTTGGATTGGAGAAATGCTTGAAATGCTTTCAAGCATTTCTCCAATCTGTTCATCTATAATCTGCCTCTCCTTCTGAGGGATCCTATAGGGGTGACATTTTATAGCAGCAGAGTCACCCACGTCTATCTTGTGCTTGGTTAGAGTTGTTAAACCCATTTGCCGCGTTGATTTTGAGAAAACATCTTGATACTCCTACAGCAAGGTTGCAAGTTGTTCTCTTTCCGAGATGTTCTTGACGTGGTCCAAGTGGTGATCTTCCAGCATGACCAGATCGTCCTTGTCTTCCTTCACGTATAATATGATTCCTTGTTCTGGCGAATCGATTTCTGGTTAAGTGAGCCATCCTTCTGTAGATCCCTTTAGAACTTTGACTCTTTTCCAGTTTTTATTCTCAACCTTAATACTCAATTTTCCACCTAGAATCACCGGTGAATTAAGAATTAAGAATCCTCTAGCAACACAGAAGTTCTCGTTGACTTGAAAATCCCATTTGTGCAGATCGGTTACCTCCTGGTTTCCTGATATTCTTACTGTTAGGTTATGTGCTCTTCCGGGACCTAGGATGCAGTCTTCCTGTGCAGTGATTTTTACCAAACTGCAAATTTCTTCCTCTTTCTCGATCTCATCTATTTCCAGTGGGTGTTCCCTTTTCACGTGTATTAATGGCGTATCCCATGCTTGCTCCGACACTTTCGGCTTCCTCCAGTTACACATTAGGATGTCGATCTCCACGTCCTTGAATAAGAAATAAATCATGTCTTTCACTATATTCCAATTCAGCGCATCCTGTCCATCACCTAATCTTGGCATCGCTAGCCTCTGTATTTGGTTGGTGATGATGTAGTTCATCTTAAACAGGCTCATCCACATTGTTCGTAAGGCTGGCTTCTCCCAAAAATGTTGTTTTTTTTACCAAATAAAAAATTGACCGACCACTACGATTTATTACCGCCAATTCTCCTGGCCTCTGCCTTTGCTGTACTGGTAAGTGTTGGCCTCCAAATATTTTCTTAAATTCTCTCTCAATTCCTGTATCCAAAAACTAACTCCACTCTATGACCCCCACCCCAATGAACCCCAAAAAAAAAATTTTCTTTTTTTTTTTAAAAAAAATAAACCCCCCTTTTAAAAACTAAAAAAAAAAATTTTATTTGCCAAAAAAAAAAAAAAAATTAATAATATTTAAAATTGAATCATTAAAATGAATAATAATAATTTCTGGCTATTGACAGTATAACACATGAAAATGATAATTTTTTTGCTTTGTGGATGGCATTGCTGCTAGATCAATTTTTAATAAATTTTATTAGTTTCCAAAATTAAAGCAGGTGGTTCATTAGGCCAGCCCAATCACCATTTTTCGGAAGAGATGCAAATCTCTGTGCCACATATCTGCGATGTTTTGGATATTTATGCATCAAAGTGGAGCTTCGACAAAATTCAGAATAATAGTGTTACATAAATGAAATTTTTAATGCAACAAAATGCATTTTAATATAATCATTTACTAAGTGAATAAAAGTCCAAATGGCAAGCCTACGTGATAACATGTCAAGTTAAAACATAATTAAATCAGGAATACAGTGAACATGAATACATTGACACTATACCAGAGATTTCTTTAAACTGTTAAAGCGCAAAGAATAGGCCATTCACATATTATATAACGAAAGTGAATATGTCTCTCAATTTGAGACTAGATCTCTCGCATAAATTCAGTCTGCCATATATCTGCAAACTCCTCAGAAGAGGTATACCATTGCAGTTGGATAGAGAATGTTTTGAATTATTTAATTGTATAAAAAATGTCTGACAGTTCATGACGTAGGTCAATGATCTCAAAACTACCATTTCATGTCGGTGTACCAGGAGTTTACTGTGATATAAAGGATGGCACATCAAATTCTTATTAGACTACTGACCCTCACTATCTCCCTATTATAAGTATAATTTGGATACACACTTGGATTGCTTGAAGAAGCGCCATCACATGACCGCCGAAAGGTTCAGATATGACTTCCATTATCTGAGAATATTTAAAATCGAAGAAGCAATAGAATGAAAATGTGGACCAACTGAAACACCAAATAACTCAGACAATACAATGAATTAATAATAATCCACAAAGAGCAATCCAAAGATTGCAAAGAAGATGTCAGAGTTGTATAGATTGGCAAGGGACACACTTTGAACGCCTGCCTGTCGTATACAAATATTAGTTTATGTAATCAGTAATTACGTGTAAATCCTTTATGATAAAATTAATTTGACTGTAATAATAAATATATCTAATGCAGTTTTCAATTTAAATAAATGATAAAAATCAGTTATCGTTCAATATGTAAAACGCCAATTATGATTATTGCATACATTATAAAAAAGTAACTAGTTCGAAAACCGCAAACGATATATACGCAATGCTATACAGTGAGGTCCAAAAGTCACCCCCCCCTTGTTACTTTTTGACGAATTATTTGTTGTAATTTGGGGGCGATATTCCAAGGTAGGTTTATTTATTTATTTATGTACACAGTATAACATGCCCACCATGACCAACGACGAGCTGATATTCAACATCCTTTCTCCGGAAAAAGATGAGTGGGATCGGAATAAAGCCTACTGAGGGCAGGCAGTTGCTGGTTTACAGTCGGCTCGAAAACTCCCGAGGGGACAGGAGCCGGAGTACATAGCTACAGACCAAGGGTGAGGATATCTTCAAGCTTAGGTACTCATGCAACTGTTTTTCAGACTGTGGTTCATGCTATTGAACTGTGTGTGAGAAGGCTGGAATAGATGCATCTTACACGCAGATCGATAAAAATTTTCTCAGATAGCCAAGCAGCTATAAAAGCTCTTGGCTCCTACCGGTGTAACTCCAAAACGGTATGGAATTGTCAGAAGGCTCTAAATCGTTTGAGCAAAAACAATAAAGTGACTCTGGTCTGGATACCCGGCCACTCTGGTATGGAAGGTAATGAAATAGCCGACTCCTTGGCCAGAGAAGGAGCGGGATCACGAATCATCGGACCAGAACCGATACTTGGCATATCTTTAAGTACTGTTAAGATGGCTATCTCAACCTGGGCTGAAAGGAAAACTTTCCAGTATTGACAAGAGTTATCAGGATTAGTTCATTCGAAGGCGTTTATAAAATACCCTTTGAAATCAAGAAACTTTTAGAGTTAAACAGGGTAAACCTGAAAACTCTAATAGGCCTATATATCGGGCACTGCCGACTAAACTACCATCTGCATAAACTCGGCCTAGCGGAAAACGCCGAGTGCCGTCTATGCATGGAAGATGACGAGAAGGCAGACCACATCCTATGTACCTGTCCCGCTATGGAGAGGATCCGATTCTCAATATTTGGCAAAAGGTAACTACTGCCAGAGGATCTAGACACAAAAATCTGTGCAAATATATCTAAAACATTAGGGTTACACTTATAAAAAAACGCGGACACACCGACAATGCCATTGCAGTTGGTGGGATTCGAATCCGCAGCTACGATAGAGAGATTATCTAGTCACATAGCCATCGCGCGCCCTAGCTACTACACAGATCCGGTATCTTTACAATTTTTCTTTCTAACTCAAAAAATAAAAAAAGTTAAGGGGGGTGTAAAAATATAAATAAATACCCGGTACTTGATGAAAAATTTCAGTTTCATAAAAGTAGGCAGATATTTCTGAAATTATGTATAGACACATAATTTTATACTCTAAACTCTAAAGCATCAAGCAGAAACAATCTTCCAAATATAAAATGGCAATTCGCCTCGTTTTTCACACGTCTCGTTTCATCAGTCCTAGAACACAATGTATAATTTACTTCAAACTTATTTGCAACATGAAAACGTGGGCTTCTTTGACGGCGGCAAAGGAATCAAAGAAGCCGACGTCTTTTATGTTATAAATATGTTTGAAATAAACTGTGTTTGTCGTCATTAAACTGTTCACCTGAGTTAATTCTAAATTAGAAAAAATACATCACCTTCTCAATCATTAAATAAAATTCTCACATTAAAAATTTACAAACTTTATTTTAGTTACTTTTGCCCCGGCACTTAACCACTTATATAAAAATCACAGTCATGTTAAAACTTTTTTTTGTTAATTAAAATCTTATGGGAACTGTTTTATAAATTTTTCTTTTTTTTTAATTCTTGAATGTGCATCCAAAACATTTTATGACGATTCACCTTTTCTTCATAAGGGTAGTTAAACCATTAAATAAGACTCTAGGTGAATTTTATAATTTTAATAGTCATATGAACATTTTTACATGCATGAGATATACCAAAATAGTTTGAAATTTAAAAATTTTAAAAGAAAAAATAAAAAATAATATTGACGATAAAACAAATAGCGAAATTTCTAACTCTAACATGTATGACCTAAGTTATGGGGTGAAACAAATATTATAAAACCATACCTTTGTAATTAATAACGAGGTACCCACCTTACTTTTATTTAGTATATGCAAACAATGTGCAGACCGCCATTTATTAAATTAAAAGTTTTGTAGATTTTTGACAAAGGTTGATTTTTCAAGGAAAAATAAATAACTTACAAGATACCATTAATTATAAAAGGGAACAGAATTATTGTACACAGTACATACTACATTTAATAATACCTGTATTATACTATTGTGTGTCATTGTAAATAACATATTGTAACAAAATATTTTATAGATACCTGGTTCAATGTAAAAATGAGTCACTGCTATTACAATTCAAAAAACAAAATATATACTCTGAATAAATAAATTTATATGTACAAAGGGCAAGTTTTTGCTATAAATTAATTAATTTACACAATTTATACAAATTTACAAGAAATTTTCAAGTAGGTACCTAAACTGAAATAATTATATACAATCACTAAATATACAAAAATATGTTTTTACAAAAAATATGATCAATGATATACAATATTTATGATTTGAACCAACTTATTAATACTGATTTCTTTAGTGCAAGCAGAAAAACCAAATTTCTACTGCTTTAAGCTCAGAATTTTCACACACACTTAAATTAATTAAGTCACAAGCACCATTTAGTTTTATACTTAGTTACATACACTGATTTACTTGTACAAATAGTAGCAATATGTGAAGTGGATGATCTTATTTGGTTTATACTTATTTGGATACATTCTAATGCAAGTAAATTATGGATCTAACTACGCAGTTGACGGAAATTGAAAAAATGTCAAAATAATTTGAACTATGTTTTAGGAAATTCTTAACGACATGCTGATAGTTTTTTTTACAATATTATTAGCCACCTTGAAAAATTAATCGCAATACACAATATTTCAAATTTTTAACTCAAGAGTAAGCAATGATTTTTTGACAAATTCAAAAAAAAAAAAGAATGTGAATACTTTTCACACACTGGAGCAATTTTGCTTTAGTTTTAAGGCATTATGATAAAGAATGTAATTTTTCTACAACCATCCAGAAAGTTCACTGGTTTTATCCAATTTTTTTTGCGAGAAATACATATTTACTGCTCTAGACTGGTAAAGTGACTGGTAATGGTAATGGTAATGGTGGGGAAGGCTGACGCCTGCAAGAGGGCCCCCCGCCGGCCCCCCTTTCCAACCCCCCAGCTGTCCCCTCAGCTATGTGCTTCTCTTGCTCCCTCATTTTTCCGACCTTCTGAGAAGGCGCTCTCCATTGCGAGGGAGCTCCTCCCCCCCCCTTGGAAACCCCCCCAACGAAGTACTGTGTCTCAGGCGCCCAAACGCTTCACATTGTCCCAGGAAGTGGTAAGATGTCTCTTCATCACATGACATAAGGGATGGCTAAAGTCTTTACCGTTTACCTTTATATAACATTTTTGGTTGACAACAGTAGGGTAGATACCTAATTAAGCACTCTAGACAACAGTGATCTGATATACGTGTGTCATTTTTTAGTAGAATTTTATGAATTTTGTTTGCAATAGATTTCAAGTTAAAAAGTTCTTGACACCAGCAAAAACAGTTGCAGAAAAAATATTATACGCAATACACCTGGAAATATCTTTACTGTGCTCTACCAGCTTACCCAGTAAAGAATCACTTTCCGGTCTTGTTGCGTAATAGTTATTAACGTAACAAGACCAGAAAGGAACTATATGCTGGGCAAGCTGAAAATTTGTATAGAGACAGTAAAGACACTTTCAGAGCAACATTTTTTCTGCAACCGCTCGTTAGTTTCAAAAAATATTTTAACTTGAAATGTTTTGCAAAAAAAATTCATTGGCAGATGTCAAGAGATCGGTAAAGACTTTATCGATCCCTTATGTCTCTTTACTGGGCTAGAGTAATAATTATGTATTTTTCACTCAAAAAAATTTATGAAAAATAGTTAACGGTTGCGGAAAAATAACTGTTACAATGACACGAACAAGTCTTTTTTGAAACTTAATATATTTAAATATTTAATGATTTTCACAAGACAACCAAACAGTTCAGGATATAGAGACTCATTTTTAGCAACTGAATTCGAAATAATATATTATGTTCTTCTCACAATATTATGGATATTGCTAGGCGAACCGATAATACGTTGATAACGTTTTGGAATACTTGATTAAGGAGTAAATACTCTAAGGTACAGAGGGCAATTAGAGAACGAATGAAGGTCAAAAATATCTCTCGAGGACTTCTGCACCGTTTCAGATCCACAGTGGTCAAAGGCATAATCTCAGTTTTTTTCTACAAAATTGTTGTTCTTTCATTCTTCCATGTTCTGTGCCTAAACTAAATGCCAACGAGTAAAGTAATAATTCTCTTCTGCTGATTTTGTTCCAAGATGGTAACGTTGAATAATTATAACATGTTGTCCAGAATCTAGCCTTAAACAGTTCTGCAACATTTTATTTAATTTTAAATTAGTTCAACATTTCGTTTAAATATGGTCCAATTTCCTTCAACTATATGCGTTAAAACACTATATAATTTGTGTTTCAACGTGTAGTTAAAATGTAATGAAACAATACACGCATGTGCGATTTGTATAAACTTAGAACACATTCAATACAAAATCTCTTACGAATGAACTTAAACATCAAATGGAACTAGAAGTCCTAAAACACTCAAATATGAATACAAAAACAAGTATTTGGTTATATAATTTCGTGCAAGTCATGGTTATAGTATTGCTTTTTCATAATCAGTCTAAATTCAAAATTCGGGTAATTCCATAATATACTTTAAATTAAACAACTAGCAATAAATACTAAATAAATTAAATTATCTCAACAACTGTAATGAGTATCTTCAGAAAAATTATTTTGAAAAACAATTTTTGTCAGTACTAGACTAAGTTCCAAAACGAAAAAGTTCAAATGTTTCTACAAAATCGAAAATTAAGAAACAAAAAATCATCTTGTAGCCTAGTTGAAATTCATGGCCGTGCCAATGTAGTGGATGAATCCATATCAGACTTCAGATGTCAAATAGAAAATTAATTTTTCCTGAAAACTATTTGTCTTTAAACCCGTTTGAAATTAAGGCTATTTAAATTGTGCTAGATCTTGACATCTTGATTTCTTGATGACAAGATTAATGCTTGTTCTCATTTAAAATGTAATTTTTCTGATATTTATAACAGTAACTCTTTTTTTCATACATATTTTTCTTAGATCAAATTATAAACGGTTTTAATAGGTACTAATCGGTCTCTCATATTGAGTAAGCTATAAAACTAAAACAGTTAAATATTTCATATATCTACACCATATGTAACAGATTTTTAATGATATATATCGACCTTAAAAAATACCTTTATCTCCAAATTAGAGTAAGGAGAGAAAAAAAAGCTATTAGATGAAACTAGTTATTTTTATCATGAGATCATGGAGACAGTTATTTTATTGTTATACGAGGTATTTTTAAGTTTTTAAGTAGAGTTTTTAGTATCAATATTAATCTTGGAGCTACAAGATATTGGGAACTGTTGGACATAGGAGTGGACATTAATTTAAAATTCTAAACCGAGTTTTGACAAAAATGGAGATAAGAGGTATTGTTTCTTAAGCGTCGATATATTCTTTTTTCTGAAACGAAAAAGTGGAGAATATTTGGGCATAATAAATTAAATAGTCATCTCGGTAGTTATTAAAATATGTGTGAATGTGATTCTATTCGATAGGGACGAATTTTTACCACTTGTAGTGAGCAGATGAATAAGATGGTTGTTTAAATATTGAAACTCATCTAATAAATATGTTTAATTATCATGTTTCCCCCAAAAAAAAATTGTACTGCCTTCCGATTATAAACGGAAAACTATGATTTATAACTTGAGGCAATAATAAATCTTGGACAGAACAGGATAATTTTGGCTGGAGATCCTTGAATCTTCACTTGTCTATGATATATAAACGATTGTATTATCACTTGTGTTGTGGCCGTCATTTTGCAAAAATGGCTGCCAAAAGATTAAAAATGATATCTAGCTAAATTTAGTATTTGTCATCAAAGTCTGATTACCGCAATAAAAAGCTTTGCCAAAAATTTTGCACCGGACTAAATGGCCTTCAACCGCACTGTTAATGCTATACTATATTTTCCTTTCAAAGATAATTTCCGTTTCTACAAAATTGAGTCTGCAGCAACATAAGAAAATCTTTTTTCTGGAACACAGCATATAAGTATTCTAATAATAAATAAACATTAAAAACTTAACAAAGCTAAAACTACTACTGAGCAGGAATACATTTAGGTACATTCAATTATGTGAGGCTGAGAAGATTCAATAACACTCGGCCTTGTCTCCTTTCCCGGATGGTGGGAATTTTGAGAGGGCCTTTGGTGTGTACCATTTTGAATTAAAGATGGAAGTGGCCTGGAAAGACCGGGGTGTAACACAGGATGACTTATCTGAGGTGGTTGACTGTGGATCTCAAAAGTTTCTTTTGGATCCTCGTGGCCATCTTTCAAGTCCATCGATCCTGGAATACAATTTTTTAATTTATTGAATATGAGTTCAGAACGTTACATTCCAGTAAATCATCACCAAAGAACTTTCTGGGGATTCCCATGTTCGGTGTAGCTATAAAATATTGTCACATTATATGACAGATGAACATGTGTGAACAAAGAAACTAAAATGAAAACTGATCTAATGTAGCAACTTGTAAATTACGCCACCTATTGAATTATGTGTCGTGATTATGTAGATAAAATTAATAATAAGATATAGGTTAAATTTGAAAGCCGGATTTTACATGACTATAAAATTATGGACAATTTCAAATAATACTTTTTCAGCTATCTTATATTGTGGACACTATTACCCTTTGTAATTTAGCACTCGGCGCAGATTAGAGCAGAATTGTTAAGGTTAGTCCATAAAATTATACACATACAGGTTTTAATAAAGAGTAACTACTGTTTTATTATTATTATTATTTTCATACATGCAAATCACTGCGAAAATTTGTTTTCGTATTCTATATAGGTTTATTGTTATGTTAAAAAATTTTTATAGTTGGCGATAATTACAAATTGCTATTTTAAATTGGTCTATATTTTTTATATACGAGGATGTTATTTGTGTATCGAAGTTTTAATAATGTCACTTCCCGATAATATGGAAAGAATTTCTTTTTAAACCACAGTGAATTTCTTCCAGGTTCCAATCATTTCCATAAGTATTCAATAATATGCCAAAAGAACCATTCAGAGGCAATAAAAATAAATACAGTCAACATTCCTCTTTAATTGGAAAATTACTATTTTTTCGTAAATGTATATAAAACTTTACCAATTTCATATGCAGACACTCAGAGAAAAATATTTCACATCCTAGCACAAAAATGAAGGTGTGAAATCTGCTGACACGTTATTGTCTTCAACTAAAATATGAATCATGGAGGTAATTCTGAGTAATTAAACGAATTTGAAGGTTTTCTGAACATCTAAATGAACAGTTTCGTTAAAAAAAATAATTTGGAAGGTGCGCAATTAAAAATTAATTCCTAAACGTTTATAACATACCTAGACTTCCATCAGATCCTGCATATTCGTAATAGCAGTTAGGTGAGCCTTCACCATTGAGTTCCTCATCAATGTTGTTGGGCCGACAGCTGGTAGTCTTCCAATGCGTTCTTAAACCAGACGCGCTAATGTAATTCTTTCCACACTCCTGGCAAATGTATGGTCGCTCATTAGTATGCAGTCTCTTGTGTAGTTTAAGGTGAACAAATTGCGTAAATTTCGCAGGGCAGAAGTCGCAAGCATATGGTTTTTGTCCACTATGTAACCGTAAGTGTGTCTTAAGATTTGAGGTTGAAGAAAATCGCTTCTTGCAAATTCCACATTCATGTGGCCTCTCTCCGGTGTGGACCAAATGGTGCTTTTGTAAATGAGCTAGCTGAGTAAAAGATTTAGTGCAGACGTTGCACTTGAATGGTCGCTCACCGCTGTGCGTTCTTAGATGAACCTTTAAGTTGGATAACTGTCCGAATGTTTTGCAGCATACATTACATTCATAGTGCATTTTGCCGTCTTTCTTTTTTAGAGGGTAAGGTAAGCTTCTATAACCCCTAGAGGGTCCTCCATTGGGACTCGTCGGATTGCTTGAACATAGGTTCATGTCATACTTCATATCAGGGCTTTTGCAGCCAGGTGATGCTCTTCCAGTAGGTATTTGTAGTGGCGGTAATGGTGTTAACAAGTGATGCGACAAATTTGTGTTAATTATATGACTTGTTGGAACTAGTAAATTTGTTCCGTTGTTGTGATGGTTGTTAGTGAAAGTTGTGGTTATTGGAGGAGAATAAGTGTGTGTTGGAGAGGATGTTATGGTACTATGAACCATACCAGTTGGTGATGGGTAAATGTTATAATAGTTGGGAGATTGAACGTTATTGTGATAATTTTCAGTGGTGTGGGGTATGTACAGATTAGCTGACTGTACCGGACTTGGTGAATGATTTTTCATCATAATCGGGCTAGATGGGAGAATATTTTGGACTTGAATATTTGAACTTGAGTCAGGGCTGCACGGAACTGTTCCATACCTGTGGCTCTTCTTGTATGAGTAAGCCATTTCTGTAGGTGAACTTGGCGGAGGGGTGGCATTTGGTTGCCTTTGGTTGTTGTCATTATTATTTGTATCAATTCTGTTTCTTAGTAAAATATTCTCCAATATACTTGAAGAAGGAGGTGTGTATCTAGAAATAACATTTGTAGCCTTGACTTCAGGTTCGTAGAAAGGTTTGCTATTAGGAACTTCGTGAGGTGGAGAATCCATCACAATTACCGTTGTAGGGGGAGTGATAATTCTAGGGGTTAATGTAATTACTTCAGGTACTGCAGTTTCCATCTGAGCGACTTCCTTTTCAGCTTCGTGATCGCTTTCACTTTTCATTGTTTTATAATGATAAGCTTTTGATATTTTAATTTTAACTTTTCTGTATTCATTCTTTTGGGTTTCAGGTGAAACTGGTTTAATAACGGCAGTTTCTTTCGAATTTGGCTTCTTGCTAAAGTCCAATACATAATTATTCTCACTATCTGAGTCACTAGAATCCTCAGGAGGAGTGAAGGCATCATCATGGTATCCATTGCTATGATAACCTTCATCCGATCTAACACTTCCCTCAGTAGGTGTCAATTGATGCTCGTAAGGGCTATCTTTCGCTGGAGGCTCTGTAGTACTCACAGTAATTACTTCTGACGTCTGCTGCACTTGTTGCCCTACAAAATCGCAGTGGATTGTTACTATTTTCTAGCACATTTTTATTAAATTTATATACTTACTTATCCTCTGAAGCATTTGCTCTCCAGTTAACGGGTAGTTCAGCCGTTCGGCAAATTCTCTGCAGTACCACACGAGTAGTTCTTGATTCGGAAGAATGGGTTTAATTGTATAAAAATAAATATTCATTTTATACTGGCATGCAATTAAATTTTGAGATTCACTGGAATATGCTGGATTAACATATCTCATCCAGTTTGCTTTGGAAGTGTCAAATCCATCTATATAGTAGTATAGTTCATTATCCTTATATATCTGTAATGAAATAAAATAATAGTTTTCAAATTCCAAGATAAGCATTATATACAGTATACTACATTTAAGGTGGAAAGGCCCCAATAAGGGTTCTGAGATATGTCTTATCACGAAAAAAAACAATGTTTACATACGATAAAAATTGACAAAGTTATTGAAAAGTTTTCACCTTAAGTGGAACATGCTGTTGTAGAAGGTAGCACTAATTTTAGACTAAAGTTTATTCTACGAAAGCTAGTCCAGGCATTTTAGGTTTTGGCCTATGAAAGAAATGTTAAAGAAAAAAGTGTTATAGAAATGGTTTTTGTCCTATGTAACAACGTGTTCAGAAGAAATTTTCATACATGAACGACATGCATGTGCTACTTGACAGTGGTAGCAACTGACCTTTCTCACTGAAAGTCCATAACTATCTGTGACTCTTCATGAAAAAACGTTTTTTTTTTTCAGGTTGTGTGAGATTCAAAATGATGAGAGTTATATCTTAAAATGAACACTTAATATTAAAAACTGCTATCTAAATTAAAGTCTCACCGTTTTCTTGTATTTTTATTTTTTTAAATTTTTTATACTACAGGGTGGCATAAAAGTCCAATCCAAATTTTAAAAATCTGACAACATTTTTCCATATTTATTGTTATGAACATATTGTTACACCAATAGACTGTAGATTGATTCCGGAGTTTGCCCAGAGATGGAGTTACTTGATTTAAATGTCGAATTTAGTCTAGATTTACAAAGACGGAACTAGAATTGTATGAGAAGGGCAGGGAATATACAAAAAGTTCTAGGCCATACATGGATGTATACTTTGGTATGAAGGTATGTCCGGAAATGCTTCGTTGTCCTTGACATTTTTGTCGTTAGATCAACCGGTGCGGAGTTATTTTGAAGAAACCAATTTCTGGCACCTTTTGTTCAAGATGGCGGCTCGCGCTTCCCCCCGTAAAGTTGAAAACCTGGAGTTTTCATATTAGGGTCCCGACCTAAACAACATATATCAAAATCGTTTCTACCCCACCTTTTGTAGGGCAAAAATCTCTATTGACTGGAGTATTAGAAACTCTTTTCTCTATTTTATTTTTTCATCTAACTGACAATTTAAAAAAAAGTTTCGATCCCCTGCGGTTATTTAGGAAATTGTATTATTTAATAAAATGGAAAATGATTAGTAGGCTACTGTAAAAATTGTATTCCACCTGGGCTCAAGTTAAGCATAATTTTTTAGCTTAATAACTACGTGAATCGAGTTTATTCTATTTTCTAACTCAAAAAACTATCAGTTCGATAAAAAAACAAGCGAGACAAAAGAATTTATAAATAAATCAAGATCTCCAAGACACATTTTTATATGATAAAATTCGGTCCGTTAAAAAGTTTAAAATGGGGGTTGCTGATATCACCCATTTTGCCGATAAGGGATGGTTTAAAAAATATTCCTTAGAAGTGTTCCTATTAGTAGAAAATTTCCATTAAAACTAATTTTTTTTTCAAATTAAAAAAAAAGTTAAAAACCTAACTTTAGTCCCCATTTTTGAAAAGGCGTAACTCTTTAAAGGAGTTTTGCTCTAGGCTCGTACACCACGGTCTTCCAGGCAGGTTTACGCCATCCTAGTGGTGGCAGGTAGGGCTGAGGTTAGGAAGGGGCGGAACAATGTCAGCCAGGTGCCAAAGGGTGTCCCCCAAACAGCGCTCTCGTCCAGGAGGGGGAGCCCAAGCTGCCAGCACAAGTGAGACGGGGCCGGAGGGAGTTCCAGAACAGAAGGCCGTAATGCTAACTCGGAGCGAGGAACCCTGTCACGGCCTGACGTTAGGTATTTCAAGAAGGCAGGTACAAGGCCCTCAATAGTGGGCCCACGAGACAGGACCACTGAGGACAACAGGGCCTGCAGGCAAACCCGAGATTTGTGACGGGGCCGAAACGAGAGGCCTGGTGCTGGGAGTCGGAAAACTCTGAATCTCTTAATCGGTGTTCTAAGGCCTAGCTAGGAGCATCTTCATTGATAGGTATCGAGGAACACCCTACAGTCCAAGTGCAGGAGTGATAGAGACTCTTACCACTTCCTGGGACATTGAAGCGTTTGGACGCCTGAGACAGTATCTTCGGTTCTGAGGCGCTTCTAAGGAGAGCTCCCTCCAAAGTGACTACCCATCAGAGATCGGGAAGATGATGAGGGAGCGAGCCAGCTGAGGGGGGGTTGGTAAAAGGGCCTGTCTGTGACCTCTGCCAGGGTCAGCCTCCCGCACCTTACCATTACCATTACCAACTCTTTAAAGCGTTTCCGGACATACACCCATAAGAATTTTTTTTTTGTTATTCTGAGGCCTTGAATTCAGATTTTAAGTCTGTCGAATTAATTTGAAGCGCCCTATACAAAGCGCACGGTGGGTCGAGGAGCTCAGTCTTAATTTGGAATTATGTGAGTAAAGAAGAAATAAGTTAGAGACTAAAATAGTGATTTGTAATTGTTTAATTGTGATTATAGTTAAGTCTTTCATTAAGTTATTGTTGCAAATTATTAATTAGTTAATAAATTAGTGAGTAAGTGTTACCTGGGCTTTCAATCAACGAGTCTACGGTTTGAGGTGTTTGTGTGGATAGCAAACCCGTAACAATATATTTAACATTATTTTTAAAAAATTGCGAAAGTAAATGCCAACAACTTTTAAAAAAAATCACTCTACTAGTAACGTCCGTTATTTTTAAAGCTGTTATTTTTAAATATGTAATCCACGTGATCCCGGCTTTCATTTAAGCTTAAAACTAAAAAAAGTCGGCTATAATAAATTATGGAAGGAAATGCAGTGGGGAAATTTTCTTTGACCCACCCCTGCTCAAATTGTGAACGTTACAAAATTTATAAATTTTGTTCCTAATATGCCTGGGCTAAAACTAAATAATACATTTAAATACAATTCGAGATAATCACCTTATTATCCACACAGTGATTTCTGTAAAATCCCTCCCTAAGTTGCACCTATATACCAGAAAAAGAAGAGGAGAGTCATAAAACCAGTAACCATCAGTTAATTAAAGTTTAGACAAATTAGCAAACAAAATATTTATAGAAATTGTTAAATTATATATACATATGTACACAAAATAAATGATTACGTACCCTCCAAAAGTATTTTCTGTTCGCAGAACTTGGTACAGCATCTTTGGCATATATTTCTCCCACGAGGGGTCCAAATCTAGTCCCTCGTGGGATATATCCTGTACTCCAAACGCCTTGAGCCTGAAAATCGAAAAAATATATATATTATTAGGTTGTAGAGCGTAACGAACAACTAATCGCCACACGTTGGAAAAGGTTTTCACTGCTTATGTTGGGGGGGGTCTAATTAGTATACCAATTTGGCAATAAAATGGAACCACACCCTTGCGACTCATATGAAGTGTCATAAATCAAAAGTTGCTATATTCGATAATAGTCCAGTTATTGTAATTAATTGGCATGTCCTATTAGTCACGACCCATTGTGACATTATTTGATAAACATTTTTGGAAACCCTGTAGATTTGAAATTAAGCGCTTTAAGATATAGGTTCGTAAGAACTTTCCCATTTAATATTGTATTATGCAACTACCATTTCATGATAGCTATTAAGACACGAGTGTGAGTATCATCCACAAATCTAATAACACCAACAAAATCATTCAAATGAAATAAATCATTGACAATAAAGGTAATATAATAGGATCCAATACTGTTCCTTGTGGAACGCCATAGCAAATTATGTATTTTAATTTTTCTCACATATCCAATAAATCATGTCGAAGGTGTTAATGTGCATAATATCCCATTTCCGTTATTCATTGTTTATACAGGGTGTTTCGTTTCAGTATGTACAAATTTAGAGCGATTAGTCAGCAAGCCAGGCAATGAAAGAAGTTCATATGAACATAGGTTAGTAGCAAATACTTTTGAAATGCTGTCAGTCAAATTTCGAATAAATTTGATACGCAGTCACAAAAAATCATATGAAATAAAACACATTAACAAAAGTCCGTTTGGATTCAAAATATGGGCCATGATTATGACGCAATGATTTCTTAATTCGATTTTTGCAAAAGCAGATGACATTTTTGGGGAACAGTTTATATTTTCTATGTGAAATTATATTCTCTATGCAAATTCTATAGAAAAATTTTTAATACACCAGAAAAAGAATATGACTAAAAATGCTGACATAGAATTGCAACAATTCTGTAAAATTATAATGTATCCAGATTTATCAGGACTGCATTACAAATTTTAACGTACTTTCAAAGGTAAGCCAAAAAAAAAATCATTGATTCGTAAATGAAGCAATTTTTTAACTTGTGTTCTATGAAATTTTTAATTGTGTTGTCCTACTTATTAATTGTATAAACCGAAATTGAACACCCTATACACAATTTGCACAATATTCTAAATTCTCATTTTTTTTTAATATTTCAGTTAAATTTAATACAGCGCAGCGATAGGATTGTTCCAAAAATTACATAGTTTCATTTTAACGATTTCAAATGCAGAGAAAAGTACGTACGATTAAGAAATTTATAGAATATGCGCTCAGTTCCACAATATGTGATATTCTTTAAAATATTTCATTCTTTTTCCAAAATTAAATATCACAAAGTATAAGCCAAAATCTATAGTGAGTTTACTTACATCTGAAAGGGCTTGTGAAGACTTTAAAACCAAATTTCTTGGCAAGGTAGCTTCTGCTCTATTTGGAGTCCCAGGCTCCACAGGAAGATCGGGAACTATGTATGTAGTATGTAATTCAAATTCTTCCTCGTGAATATTCGCTAAATCAAATTCGCTGGCGGAAGATACTGTCGATTCTTCCATGATGTTCTGAAAATAATATTTTATAGTATAATACTCTCATTAATTCGTTCACCAAAGAATTTTCTTTCAACACGATTACAGATTATAGATTTATATAGGTATACATATTTTTAAATGAATTAATAGTGCATCATGTTTTATAGGACTAAAGGGCATTTTCAATCCCGAGTGTGAAAGCTTATATTAATTACATGAGGTACTAAAATACCTTTTATGTATATACGCTAATTTAAGTACTTCCGGTCCTGCATTTTAAAATAAAAACTAATTTTAAAAAAATACATCTCTTACTTCTAAAATGGAACACTTTGCAAAACGTTATGGAATTTGTGTTAGTAACTATAAAGGTAATGGTGTAAATAAGGTTAACCATTTTGAAATTATTATAATGTTGCTATGCCTTGTGTTTGATTTAAACGTTGAAAAAAATCAATACAAATAATTTAGAAAGTTTCGACGAACATTTTACCCCTCCTAGAATTGAGAAGTTACTGCTAGCTTAATCAAGAAAAATTTATGAAAAACAATATGAAGACTGTGGTGTAACCAGAAAAAAACAGAAAAACATACAGAAAATTAGCTGTTAGCATATTTTTTGGAGAGATTAAAACATGTTAAAGCTTTTACTCTTTAGGCACAATATTTAATTCTAAAAGCGATGTTAGTTGTCAGGAATAATATTAACATAAGCAAATAGTAATAGATACTAAAAATTATACATAAAAATATACCAAAGTGTAACCCTCTCGCTGTATTTAATTGAAAATTAAAGAAGATAGCCACCCGCACTTCTAATCGATTTAAAAATTTATATCATGCAAAGGGAGCCGTTTAAGTTTTAAAAAAGTACCCTACTTGTACGTAAAGACTTTTGATTCTGAAATCCTCTTTGTTGACGTTGCGTATACCTGCTTCGCACTGAAGAAGGCAAAAACCAGAAACCGGTCTGCGAATGTTACACGCAACGGCCACAAGATAGATTTACATTTATTTGGTAAAAATCTCTTACTAATGAGAAACAGCAATTTTAAAAACTTAAACACTTCTCTTTGCATGATATAAACTTTTCAATCAGTTAGAAGTGCGGGCGGTGCCTTATTTAATTTTCAGTTTGTTAGATATATTATTTAGTATTCATTACTATTTGCAAATGAATGTCACCTTTTTATTGGAGTTTTTTTTTTGGCATTTTATTTTTTATTATACCTTTATTAATATAAGTAAATTAAATTCTTTTTAAAAATTGGAATAAAATTTTCAAATTTAAAACTCACGTATGAAGAAGTACACGGACTTATTTTAACGAACATATATTGTCTAGTGTCATCAATTCTGAATTTTTAAATTGTATATTTTAACATATTCTGCATATTATGCATGAAATTTTCTGTATAAAAAAATCAATATTTTTGATATTACCCTCAAATATGGCGGACCTATTTCAATTTTTTATGAAATTCAAATTAATATTGGAACTCTTTGTTTTAAAAAAAAAATTTCTTAAAGGGAATTTTTAAAAAAAAAAAAATAAAAAAAAAACCCCCCCCCTTTTTTTTTTTTAATTTTTTTTTTTTTTAAAAAAATGGCGGGCTGATACATGATCTTGTTGACATCCGGTATATACCATTACGAAATATTAATACACAGCGTTTACGCTTTTTTGTATATAATTTTACTTCGACACCAATTATTGGAAAAAATACATTTAGAAAGCAGCCACAAAGAATAGCTTCTTTCGTAAATGTTTCAAAGGGATTTTCGTACATAGGCCAATGTTTTAGACGTACGTCTGTATCTTTGTTAGCTAATGTGGGAGCAGATATAGATGTCTTCAAGCGTCTTGGTGGATGGAAATTGTCAACTGTAAGGGATATGTTGAAAGATCAATTAATAACAGAGAAAATATTGCTAAAAATTGTTCGGACGTGAATGAAACAATAATGCAACCGTGAACGATACAATTCAGGCATCTACGAGTACTTCCTCCTCCACGGCCTCTTTTATTCACTCAATTTATTTGGTAAATATTTCACAAAAAGTTTTTAATATAACTGTTAACTTCAATTCAAAATGAATTAAATAAAATAATCGTTTCTATGTTTATCATTTAATCCCCGGGGGACTATATTAATTTGTAATCTCCCATGGATTAAACGTGCCACTTTAGTTTTCAAAAAAGGAGAGTAATGCCATAACTTTACTTCCTGGAATGAATAAAATGTTATGTACCTTATTAAGCCAATAAGAGAATTGGTTCGTTAATAATCGTTAAAGTTGAATTTATCAACAAAAGTTTATTGAATGACATTTTATAGAAAGCAACAGTAATGTAGGAACCGTATTGTCCCTGCAATCAATGAATAAAGGACAGAAAGTGCATCTAGCGAATACCTAGCTTCACAGAAGATAGTGTTAAATACAAAATCGATGAAGTTAAAAATAAATTTCATATATTCAGTAACTCCTATGTGTCGCTCATTATAAAATAGTAAAAGGAGTGATATATATGCTATTTTTTATTTCATACAACAATTAATATTACTAAATTTTCAAATATCGTACTTAATAATGTTGCCATTTAGCATCATTGTTATCGGATGAACAAAATGTTTTATCATGATTTTCAAACGTTAAGTGAAAGGATAATATGGGTCAGTGTGTACAGGGAATATCGACCAGAGCTGGCGTCGGGACGCCCCTGCGACGTCATTAACAAGTTGTGACGTCAGCGTTGCATCGAGAAGATCACTGCATTTAGACCAATCAGGCTTCGTTCACTTATGACAAAGAGGAACATTTAGCATAGCTCAATTACCTTTTTACCTTTCATAAATATAATGTACAACAATTATGATTGTGAACAGGAATATTTTTACAGATGTCGGTTTATTAAATTTACTTGATTTTTTTTAACGAAATCGCCATTTTTCTAATGGCAACGCTATCTTTTTTTAGGGATTCTAATTAACCTGATATTCTGCATATAGTAACATGGGGTTGTGATGTGAGCAAAAGTCGGGCTAGCTGCGGAATTTTTATTAGTTTATTTGAAACAAATGAATAACAAGTTTACAGAACGCCATGTAAATAGAATATTAATTCAAAAAACATTTAACTGTCGAATCAAATGTTCCAATTGTCCTATTTACTTCTTGGCAGAAGGCAAGTTGGTAAATGAATTCCTGCCTACTATTTTGAAGCATCTCTGCATTTCGGAATCTTTCCTTCAGTGGAATTTGGTCTGTTAAAGTAAACCTCACTCTTAAGATCTCACAAAAAAAAATCATAAGCATGAGGTCAGGTGACTGTGCCGGTCATTTAATTGCCAATTGCTCCCAATCCAGTTGGCAAGAAAAATGTCATTTAAGTAATTTCGAAAGATCCCGGTAGGGATATTTAATATTAAATAAAACACAGACCTCGTCTTGTATACGCTACTTGTACCCACAGCCAACGTTCGTACTGTATATATCGTTTCTTCAGTTTAACAAGTATGGATTATTTATATTTTTCAATACAAAATACCTATTAAAAATTTTAATTAAGTATTAACCATGGCACATTAGAATGATATTTGTTATCACATAGTGGTAGACATGTTTCGATATATTAACTTCATCAGTACACAGAAGAATAATGTTACCACAACTAAAACCAATACATAAGTACCGTGATATAAAAAATTATCTTGATCAATGATGGTAATGGATTCTAAAACAATTGTCGAAGCTAGTAGTGTCATACATTTATGTCAATTATTTTTTTGATTGTCAAAATTTGATGAGCAGTTTTGTTGAAGTTCTCTTTCTTTCTCTTCTAACCTTAAAAGTAGTTTTTGAATCATTTTGATTATGGTTTTCACCACATGGCACAAAATTTACATGATTGAAGCTTATTTTCGAAATGGAGTGCTCAATTGGAAATATAGTCAGCGCTTATGTTTGGACGATTTTCAGTGGCATTTCCCAGACTTAGCAGTAATACCAAAGGATTTTTATACATATGTTACAAATTGTGTTGGTGTGTTTCGCGAAACTAGTCTGTGACTCATAAAAAAGTTGCTTGTAAGACAACCGTTCGTACAGAAGAAGTTGTTAATGACGTTAGTCAACGTATGAAACAAGACAATAATTGGACCCGTTTTTTTTTAATATCTGAGAGGAACAGAAACAATAGTTTATCTGAATTTGTTCAAGAACTACACGATAATGAACTTTATCGTGGCTATTTTCAGCAAGACGGTGCAACAGCACATAAGGCAAGAGAAACTATATATAGCTTTTCTTCTCGAGTTCTTTGATAACTGGCTGATAAGTTTGCAACACAAGTTGAGTTTCCTACGAGGCCACCTTGTTTGACCATTATGGACTGTTTTTGGATTCCCTTACTTAAAAAATAGGATCTTCAGAACTGATGTACCTAATTCGCAAGAACTGGAACTAGGAATTGTTGAAGAATGTGCAACCATAACGCCGGTAATGCTGCAAAATGCTTTTCATAACATGAGGAGGCGCGTAAACTTGTGCATTGAACAAGGCGCGGGACAATTTCAACAGTTTCTTTAATTTGGTTTTTTTGTTAATTACAATGTTAATAGTCTCTTTTTTAATTTTCGAACTTGGAATTTATTATAATTTTATCTCTAGAATTAATAACACATGTGCGCATTATTGCAGATGATGTCAGTATGGAACGTAACTTGACAAACTTTGACAAAATTATTATAAAAGGATGATATAAGGTAAGGCGGAAGTTTTTCATTTCATTAGTATAAGTTATACGAGTAGAACTTTTCTTGTGAGACTTTTGCGATACTTTATCTCTATTAATTTATCAAACTATTTTAAGTTTCAATTATTGAATCAATTCCGAACAAAATACATTTGTTGCAATAATTTTTGAAATCTTTCAATTCCCTTCACCGTCCTCATAATTTTCCCCTCTACGAAATTCTATCAAAATGTCATTGAAATATCTCGAACGTTTTTCGATTTATTTTTTTAATTATATTCTGGTAAGGTCTAAAACGGCTATCTCCATTAAATGCCAATTTTTTCATGTTCAATTAGTTAGAATGAGACCAACAAGTCATTTGTATTTCTATGGTCGCGATAAAATTAATTTAATCGTGATCTGTTCCTGGGATTATACCAGATCTAAAAAAAAGGAGTACAAGAAAAATGTCAGATTATTTGTGACAGCATTAAATGCCATGGCTCAGGGTTCGACGGGTTTGTCCAGAATACTTGTTGAATATTTCTAATTCAAGCTAAATTACCATTCCAATTTATCAATAGTTTTCTGAGAAAACATGATAAAAAATATAAAGAGAAATATGACAAACATTTAAATATAAGATAAATAGTTGAAGAAAATGTGCAGGATTGGCTAGTTTTTGGAGAGTATGGTGTTAACTAGTGGTTAAAACAGAGTTTATAATTTATCACAGACTAGGTCGAAATAAAAAATATGTGTTTCTTAGTAGTCCTGCAAATTTGCAATTTTTATATTTGCATCTGTAGATAATTAATTTCAAATTGTTTCCCTCGAAATGACGTTTGAATTTGGTTTCTTCACTGTTAACGTGGGAAGTGGAAATATATAACTAAGAAAAACAACTGCAAGCTCGTGATCGCTGATCTTTGTATTAATTTAAAACGTTGTTAAAGTTATAAACTAAATAGAGCTTTTGTGCATTTCGTGTTACCCTGGAAATGCAAGGCATAGGTGAAAACTGTGATAAATAAGGGGTGTGTTTCAAATGTCAAAAGTTCATCGAATTTACTTCTAACCTTTTTGATAACTCTCCCGATAAATTATTATCCAGTCCCAGGTAATATTTATAATCGAACTAGTTGCAAAGCATTTTTCAGAATGTAAAAACAAACTAACTAATCTTTCTAACAAATTAAAATCAATGATTGTTCTGTAAGCATAATATACAGTTATGTGGAGAACTTGTTTTAAAATCTTTCCACCAAAATCTACAAACACTTTATGACGATCTCAAAATCTACGCATATAGATTTATCTCTAAATACAATTATACAGAGTGGTAAGAATTTAAATCGGGAAACTTCGCCAGCGGATACTACGCTTAAAAATAATAACTATTTGTCAAAAAATATATCGAAAAACGATTAGATTTCAACATATAAGGTGTTGAATTTAGTGATAAGAAATTGTTTTTTCAATATCTCAGTAATGATTTAAGATTTTTTATTGACATTTTATATATAGATATAATTAAGGTAAGCACATTATTTAAAATAAAATGTTATCAAAAATTATGTTTGATTTATTTTAAATCTTCTCTTTTACATTTTTCATGCCCAATTTATTAACTAATGAAGAGTATGCTGATATACATTTTATGTATGATTAATGTGATGGAAGTGCAGAAGAAGTTTCAGAGAAAATATGAAATAAATTTTCCAAATAAAAGACAACCAGATCCTCAAGTTTTTATTAACACACATCGTCGTTTTCGAGGTTGGGTTAAAAATTATTCATAGGAAAATAGCTGTGAGGAACAAAAAACACAAAAATGAAATATTAAATGTTTTCGATAAAGACAACCTTTTAAGATCTCGTAGACTTAGCAAGCAACTCCGACCACAACATTTAGGTGTATCTAAACTAAAGTTCTACACACACAACATAAAGATCATAGAAAACCATACTATTTACGATCCATGGACCTAAACGACAAAATTTTGTAATTAGTTAATAGGATCTATCTGTAGAGATGCAATGTTTTTCCGACAAATGTTGTGGACCAATGAGGTTACGTTTACACGAAGAGGTGTCGTAAACTATCACAACTTACATGTGTAGGAGCAAGAAAATCCCCATGAAATTCGTCCATAACAATTTCAGACTGAATTTAGCTTGAATTTTTGAATAGGAATCATAACAACATTTGTGGCCCATATGTTTTGCCACCTAGGCTAAATTCAGCTTAATTTTTGTACTGTTTTGAAAACAATTTCTTAGGTATTTTCGATAAAGAGCCCTCTATTATGAGACATGCATGTTGGTTCCAAATGAATGAAAATCCAGCTCACTACAGGGTTAATATGTGTAAATGAGGTAACGCTCAATTTTCGAGACGCTGCGCTGGATAGGTCTATTAGGATCAACCAACTGGTTATTTACATTCCCTATTGTCACTGTTTAAGACTTTTTTTTATAAGCTAGTACTTAAAATATCAAGTATATGTTACGCCAGTGACATGAGAGAAGAATTATTAAATTTAAGGATTCAAAAGGTTTGCAATAATTTGCGTAATACTTTCAACGGCCGTAAAATAAACTCTTCAAAGATGTCAAAATATGTGTCGAAATGATACGCATTTTGATCAATTCCTTTAATTAAAATTATTGTTAATAAAATTTCGTTATTTATAAATAATGATTTTTAATATTTAAAGGCTTCACTCTTTACATTGAAGTATTGTAAATATATAATTCCTACTTTCAAATGTAATGTTGCAGAAATGCATCGTTGTAGATAATGTCAATTTTATCAAAAACCATAAACATTTCGAAAAGAAGCCGAAAATATTTTTTTTATTTAAAAGGAAAGTAGATTAAAATTTGTCTATTAAATTTGACCAGTGGAGTACAAATAAATAGTTTTTGTGGTTTGAAGTATAATCATTCTGAAAAACATAATCACATTGTATAATATTTTTGACAAAATTTATTTTAAATAGTATGATTGTCTTAATTATACTTGTATACCAAATTTCAATAAATAAATCTTATTTGGTTATTGAGATACTGAAAATTTTCTTCTAACGTCTTGTATTTTCAAATCCATTTGTTTTTCAATATACGTTTATAAACTACTGCAAACAATTAAGGGAGCAAAAAAAAATTGTGAATTTTTTAGTGATTTTTTGAAGGGCTGTATTTATGTGAAAAATGGTCGTATCGAGATGATAAAAAAAGCATTTTGAAGCTCCAATATTCTAGTTTTCATATCTCTTAGCCGAAAATTTTTAGGAGCAACAGTTATCGAGCAATTCTAAGGAACAACACAAAAAAAAATTTTGCAAATTTTTTGCGTTTTTTTTCTCGGTCCACGGGCTTGGAAAAATTTTTCACAGTGAAACCTTGGTATAGACCTGATAGCCTGTTTATTCAGCTTCAATTTCCTTTTTTAAATTTTTCTCTTACGTTTATTTGTTCCGGAGATATCCGACTTTGAATGCAAAAGGATCCTTTTGGATTTAATTATCGGATATCTCAGCAACCAGTCATTGGACAGAAAATTGAAGGGCAGTTTCGGAATCAGGAATAAATTTCCTACAAGTCTGTGTCATGTCTTTTTGAAAAAAACATTTTTTTCATCCTCAATATTAACCTGAAAAAAGTTAAAAGAAAGTGACTTTTTCACTTGTTTTGCTAAGTCGACCGCATCTTTGCGAATATTGATGGGGAGTCTAATGTTCGTACGGATTTTTATACCTCAATGTACCCCCAATAGCCCCGCAAATCTGTAGCTCGATCTATTGAATGGTTTCCCCAGACCGTTTGATCAAAATTTCAGAAAAAATTAAAGGAGCAAAATTTACGTTTCTGAGTACCCTGTAACTGACGTAAAAATGGAAAATTCAATTCTTTTTTCACTTTTTTTCACAGTTGGGCATCTTTTATCCATTGAATTAAGCGAGACTTGTTTACTATTTTAGTCTAATGTTATGCGTCGAGGTGTCAATAACGTAATTTATTTCCCTCCGTGCGTTGTGTTGTTGATAATTTTATTTTTTGTATTTTATTCTTGATAATAATTTAATAATAAAGTATGTCAGACCTGCCCAAGAGTAAAAAACAAAGTAAATAAATTTATCAGTGAATTCCCGGATTTTTTCTACAATGGTGCTATAATAATTTGTAAGGTGTGCGAGACTGACCTGATGTGCTGGGACAAACGTGATTCTAAACGTCATGTAAATTCTGTGCAACAAAACTAAAAAAATGGCGTGCCTTCGACAACACAGTTTATGTTCGACTTACTCTTAATGCTGATTGCCTGTGATGTTCCGCTGCACATACTCAATAACAACCATTTCAGGAGTTCTGGAATAAATATACTCCCAAGGTGACGTTACCAAGTCGCACAACGTTACGTCACTATGTACCAACTTTAAGCGAAGACATTGTAAATAAGATAAAATATGTACTAAAAAAATACACGGCTATTGTTATGTGTTGACGAGATGACAGATTGTAAAAAAAATCTATTGTAAATGTTATAGTACGTGTACTGGGCCCTCTTAAACCAACATTTCTACTGTTACTAGCATGCAAAAGACTAACTGAGTGTACTGGCCAAATAATTACGCGGGTGGTGCTGGAGACGTAAGAAAAATTTTACCTATCAAAAAGTCAGGTGTTAATGTTTGTGACCAATGGTGCCGCAACAATGCCTTTAGTAGACAGTTCTCTTTTAAGAACATAGTTGTAGGTTAGTACATGTTACGTGTAAAGTGCCATGCTTTACACCTTGTGGCAGAAACTATTCGAAAAGGTTTTCCAGAGGTAGATGCATTAATAGCAAGTATTAAAAAAGTGTTTCTTAAATTTCCTAAACATCTTCGCGCATTTCATAGCAATATTCCCGAAACACCACAGCCGATTCTTACACGTTGGGGTACATGGTTGGAGGCAGCATTTTATTATGCTTAATATTTACAACAAATAAAAGCTGTGATGCTACAATTCAATCCAGACGAGGTTGCAGCTATTAAGGAAAGCCAGACAAAATTCGAAGATGTTTCTGTTGAAACAGCTTTAAAAACTATTCACAAGAACTAAATATATAAAAAAAGGTTTTACTTTTAGGCACAGTATCCGTTGAATCTAAATTTGGACCACCCTGTATAGATTTTTTAAATTCATCTATTCAATAATTCTTCAGAATTAAAACCCTCAACAGTGTGAACTAGTTACGAACATAATTGAAAATAAAATGATTCACATAAGTATATAATTTCCCTTATTAGAATTATGAAAAATATTTGGTGGATGAGATACTCTTAAATTATCACAATTTCTACTAAAATTCCCATTTATATAACTTTGCTTATGTTCTGTTAATTTTCAATTTTATTAAAAATATTTGACACAAAGAGCACTTTAAAGAAATTCTCATTTGTTTAACAAAAACAAGCCATGCTTCTCCATCTACCTATACAAATAATTTTTCAGTTGTTAATACACTCAATATTTAAGTTACAGCTACATTCTCAATATCTTCCGTGAAAACTTAAAAATATGAAACTTTGGCACATTTTGAACAATAAAGAAATAGGAAACATTTCAATTTTCATATGAAAAACTGTTCTACTATTAGTGCTGGGATAATTCGAATGAAAAATAATCAAGCATCGATTATTAAAATATCTCGAGTACCCTTGTCATGAAAATTCGAATGATTTAGTTCTCGATGAGTGGTACCGCCGACTGCTGATTGAGTAATCAGTCATTCGTTTCAGCAGCTCATCATTCAAATTTCTAATACGCCAATCGAGCGATGAGATACGATGCGAGTACTAGTGCACTTGAATTCATATTAAGATTGTTTAGTTGTTTACGGTCGGCGGCGTTTTGGTTGTGATGTGCTGATCTGCGGAATGTATATGGCTATTGGCTGATGCCATTCGGAGTTGGATTGTTGTGAGTACAGAACCGGATTGACACGTTCAAATTTATGATTGAGAATTGTGTAGAAATAATAGCCAACTGCCAATCAAATCGATTATTTATGATTATGAATAATAACTACTAGAGCACACGAATGTCACCGAGCCAACCATCGATATCGATCTCCCCACTTCTCGAGCTCTAACCATAATTCGAATGATCATTCGATTATTAAAGGTATTCGAATAACAGTTATTCGGTTATTGAAATCATTCGATTATGCCCAGCACTAACTACTATTATAGAATTTAAAAGAATTGGTGTCTGATTTGAGCATTAAGTAAAAAAAATTAAGAAAATCTAAATTAATGCTTCATTAGTACTTAATAATATAGTAATGTATTTAGGAGATCATAAATAGTAAACTATGGTTCTTTAACTGCGATGAAGTCAACGGACAATATTTTACAAAAAAATATTGGTATTGCGATGATGTGATTCCCTTTCCATCGGTAATACAAGGGCTGGAGAACGGGATGAGGCATGACGCCGCAATGGATCGTCTTATCAATATTCGTTGAAGTTCTTGTGAATTAAAACCACAGGTGATACAACGCGCCATCTCTTGATGGAAATGCTAGATTTAGAATGTTATATGTTTTACAGGTTGCAGCATATTTGGCGCGCCCAACTGACTAACAGTTAAATGCATTGTTGCACATATCAACGTTGCTTGTTCAGAATACGATAGTAATGTATTTAACATGTCATAAATGGCAAGCTATGATAGTAATCTGTCATAAACGGCAAGCTAGGGTTATTTGACTAATAGGAAGTCAGCGGACTTGTACAATTAAATAATGCCATCAAATATTTTACAAAGAGACTACTGCTATTAGAAAAGAAAATCACATCGCAATACGCAAAATATCAATATTATTTCGTAAAATATTTGGTTGCATTACATAATTGCACATGTCCATATTCAAAGAAACCTAGCTTGCCATTTCTGAGATGATAAATACACCACTATCATATTCTGGACCATTAACGTTGAGATATGGATAGATGTATTTAAGCTGAGAACCCAAATATGCGGCAACCCGTAGAACCCGTCACAATCTGAACCTACTCTTTCCTTCAAGAGACGGTGCGTTGCATGATCTGTGGTTTTAATCCACAAAGACTTTAACTAATATTGGTAAAACTGTCCATTGCAATGTCATCTCTTTCTCCAGTGTGTAGTACTGATGAATTCATAGCAGAGCGAAACATGTGTACCGCTACTGGAAAAGTGAATCATATCGCAATACGCCACATATCAATATTGTCTTCGCTTAATAACATACTAAATTTAAAAAAAAATTATATTGAGTAGTTATTTAGTTCTCCTAAAATATGAAAGTAAAATATTGGATGTTGACAAATTTAATAGACTGTACAGGGTGTTCTAATTACAATTCAATTTTTTTTTTTTTTCAAAAAAGATGTTTAACTAGATTTTTTTGGAGATTCACAGACGCTAACACAGGGTCTTTATTTCATTAAACTAATAGATAAATACCGAAATGGTATAATTTTTTAAAATGGAACACCTTGTTTCTAACAGAGCATCAGTCAAATTCGTACTCATGTTACTGATTTCAAGAATTTGGGGGTTTCCTGTGTTTGTTGTTTTTAGTTTTTAAGTTATTCCGCAAAATAAATGGTCTTCCTCTAGGAACTACATTTTTAATAGACAAAAATTTCAAGTATGCCATGACTACAGCAAGGAACATATTTATTTATTGGTGCAACAATTAAAAGAACAGTTATTTCTTCACGTCTGTTCATGGCATACTGAAAATTTTCTCTAATTAAAAATGAGATCTTCTTAAGGAAAAATTATTTATTTTGCTAAATAAAAACTGAAACCAAACAGGAAAACCCATATTTTTCAAATCAGGGAAATGAGTAGAATTTAATGCTCCGTTAAATACAAGATGTTCCGTTTAAAAAAATTCGTCCTTTCTGTATGTTTTTAAAATTTTATTGAAATGACGACAGCGTGTAGTTTCAGATGTTTTTTGTCATAAAGTATTTCTAAATATTTTTCACAGAAAAAATTGCACCCTTGCGGAGTCCATATGGCCCATAAACTTGTTGAAGACAATTCTGGCAATCATTTAAAATTTTGTGAAAATATCTAATATCTGCAACAATGGTTCAACACAAAAATGCAATAAAATTCATCAAAAATAACGTACTTGATGATGGTCGTGAAAAGATGAAACGTCTTATAAAAAACTTTTTACAATTAATTGTAAGGGATAAAAAACCGCTAACGAGTAAATTGTTTTATTTTTTTTGATATTTCTTCAAATAACGCAAAGAAGAAATAAAAACGAAAATTCAAAATTTTAATTTTTTAAAAAATTTCAAGAACGGAAATAGATATTTTCGATTTTTCAACGGCATATTCCTGATCGCCAAAGTCTGTAATTTTACCCCAATTTAACCCATGTTGTATTTTCTACCATTTCCGAGATCCCTGTAGTGAGAAGAGAACTTGTTACAGCCTGTATTTTCACTGATTTATAGATACTCAATACAAATTCAGCAATATATTGTGGCGCCATATCTACAAGCTATTAAGATATTAAAATTAAAATAGAACTGCTTGTTACATATCAGCTATTGATATGCCCACCATTTGATTCTTACTTATTTCAACTTCAAGTCACCTACAAAGCACACAAAAATACTAATTTTCATAAAAATATCCTAATATCTTTGCGATTGGTCTAAACTATTAAAGTTTTTTGTGACTTTTTCAATATAAGAAAGGAATCCAGCACACCATTTCAATGAAAACGATAATTAAATTATCAGACAGTTGATTTATACTTTTGCAAGTTCAAATTGAGACTAAACTACATAGTCCTATTTGGAAATAATCAATTTCATTTTGGGAATAGTCAATTTCAATTTGGGAACCATCAATTTCAGTTTGGGAGTAATCAATTTCAATTTGAGACTAAACAAGTTTTATTTGAAAATAATCAAGTTCAAATTGAGATTAAAAATTATTAATTAATAAGCATGGCCAAGGTCATTAATCCTATAGAGATGTAATGGGTATGCATCATATCATAATGCTTGAATAAGTACAATAATAAAAACAAAAATATTTTATATATTGTGATGTATATTTTTGTACTATTTCGTTCGCTTTAAATTATTTTTTATGTATATCCTTATATTTTGTAAGCTTAGTGCTGCACATTATTATTAAACTGTTAAATGACGGTCACATATGTACATTGTATGTCTAAGTGATAACTAATAATAAATAAATAAATAAATAAAATAAATGGAAATAAATTTTATTAATACTGGTACACTTTATAAAAATATGTACAAAACTCACCTTCTTAAGCAGATTTATGAAGTAGCTTGGTTGTCGTTATCACAAACTGGAGCACTTCTATAATAACTGTGTAGCATCAGATATGTTTCTACAGTTGTCTCAGTAAGCGATGTTCGCTGTGGTGAAAAAATATGTTTGTATTTTGAAAAAGACCGTTCGACATCTACGGAAGTAATACAGGCATAAGTAAAACACTCTGTGCACTCACTTAACGCAGCTGTAGATGCACCATCACAAGTTTGTCTTAATTTGGTAAAATCAGGATCTTTCCGTAATACACTCTCGAATTTTTCAATAACGGGCTTATTTTTTGCGTCATTTATAGTCTGTAGCTGTGTATTTACGTCGTCCACTATTTGCAGCGATTCCACTAACGACAACGAAGTATTTTGCAATTTTTCTATTGCGTCGTGTAGTCCTCTATAATTGTTATAAATAGTTTTTAAATCTGTTTCAAGGGAAACATCTTGAAAGCTTGTCTGGCTTTCCTTAATAACTGCAGCCTCGTTAGGGTTGAACTGTAGTATCACAGCTTTTATTTGTTGAAAATATTCAGCATAATAAAAAGTTGCCTTCAACCACGTTCCCCAACGTGTAAGAATCGGCTCTGGTGGTTCCGGAATACCAGGACACAGTGTGTAAAATGCTCGAAGCCGTTTATGAAATTTGAGAAATACTTTTTTTTGTATTTGCTATTAATGCATCTACCTCTGGAAAACATTTTCGAATCGTTTCTGCTACAAGATGGAACGCATGCACTTTACACGTGACATGTAAAAACCTACAATCGTCTCTTTGAAGAAAACGGCCCACCAAACGCATTGTCGCAGCACCGTCGGTCACAAACATCAACACTTGACTTGTTGACAGCTCAAATTTTTCGAAAGTCTCCAACACCACCCGCGTAATTGTTTCGCCAGTACACGCAGTTAGTCTTTTGCTAGCTAGTAAAAGTGGAAATGTTGGTTTAACAGGGTCGAGTACACATACTATAACATTTAAAATAGAATTTTGTTTACAATCTGTCGTCTCGTCAACACATAACCACAGCCGTGTATTTTTTAATGCACATTTAATCCTATTCACAATGTCTTCACGAACACTTGGTACATATCTACGTAACGATGAACGACTTGGTAAATTCACCTGGGGATTGTATTTATTCCAGAACTCCCGAAATGCTGGTTTATCCAATATGCGCAGGGGAACATCATAGGCAATCAGCATTAACAGTAAATCAAACATAAACTGAGGTTCCAAAGAAGACACGCCATTTTTTTTATTTTTATGCCGGTTACTATTGACATGAATTTTGCAGCCGTATTTATTCCAACACATTAAGTCTTGATCACAAACTTTAAAAATTATTTTACATCCATCATAGAATAAATCCGGAAATTCACCGATAAATTTATTCACTTTATCAGCGTACGGTCGTTTTCTACTCTTTACGCTCAACATTATTTATTATTTATTAGTACTCTATGCATCGACCGACAGATAACCATCTGAATCTACCATCGCTAGGCCAGGCTTATTAATTAACTAGACAATAATATTAACTACGAATATTGATAAATTAAAAAAGTCATGTCTATCCTCGTGTCTATCTTATTAAACGTATCCAGTATGAATTTTTGACCATGAGCGACATATCGAGCACAGTTAGCAACTGTAATTTTCATGATATTTTCTCCTATGATATTTTCTTTTGTAGACGACACTCGGTTTAAGTAATATTTACTCTGTTTTCTTTAGCCACTGTATGAATTTGATTGGCTAAAGTACTTTTAACACCAGATTTTAAATTGACTAAGCGTGCTCAATTGTATTGAATATTGGACTGTATGGACCAAGCAGTGATCAACACATTCTTTTTTTGAAATACTTCCTCAATGGAAGCATGACAATTAGCATTACTACTACTTTTTGGTGCTAATTTTGAGCATTCCTAAGAAAACGACGTGTAATCTCCTTAGCCTCTGGTTTCTTAAATGCCCCTCTTCTTATTTTACAATAAATTAAATCCATATCTACACCTCCAATAACATGAACATTGTATTCTCTACTACCTCCAGAAATGTAAGTGCAACGGGTTATTCTCTTGTTCATCCATATAAACAATGGGAATATTATTCGCTCGATATTCTAAAAGTTGATGAATATGCTCCGATTTCTTGTTTTGCTATTATCACCCTAATAGCACAACGTAGTCCTATGGACGTCCGATGGACGTCCTCAGCGGACATTATAGATAATTCAGGACGTCCCATGGACAGACTTTTTAGTCCAAAGGACATCTTATGGACGTCCTTGGGATGTCCAAATGTCACAACTTTGAACCATATTCGGACGTCCATACAGAACATCCGAAGGACGCCTATAATGGGACATTACTTGGATATCTTTTTAATACCCCATAATACCCACATTAGTTTATTTTTCTTTCTTGGGTCTCACTATCACATAAATCATTTTTCCAAACTTATCGATTATCTAAAAAAAAATACACTTATCCAGTTATGACATTGGAAAAATAAGCCTCCGCGCTTGTGACTACATCAAAGAATTATTCAGAGGGTGTTTTTTGACAACTAGAACCAGACAAAAGACTTATTTTTGCAATATCACACTGGGTAACTGTATTTTTTAGATAATCAAGCTTAGAATTATTCGTGGGTAGCAAGCCCCAAGAAATATTAAGAGAATGCTACAAATAACATATTACTGCCCCAGAATAAATCACATTTAGATTTGTATTGTTGTCTACTTCTCTTATGCTGTCGACTTCAAAACGTTAGTAACTTATAGTAGTCTTTTAGATGTCGAGTTAACCTATCGTTAAAGAATGTACTTGCGGTAATATTTTATATTATAAAATAAAGAATGTTTAGTGCCAATATCCCCCCAAAAAAAAACAACTATGCAGCTACGGACACGTGTTTCGGAGTTATTTTTTTTTGGGGGATATGGCACTAAACATTCTTTATTTTATTTTGACCCCAATAAATCTATATTATTTTATTTGTATTTGCCAGGTGGAAACGGGCAGTACACATAGAGCTCTGTGTGTCGACTGTGCTCTTCGAGGCCCCAAATTGGGCACATGGGAACATGAAGGCACTAAATGAGTACTGTGTACTGTACTTTCCAGCTTTGTTTTAGTTCTTGTTCCTGATCTATCCCATCCTAGATCCAATTCTTTAGCTACGATACGCTGATGAGGGACAATAACTCCGAAATAAGTGTCCGTAGCTGCATAGTTGTTTTTTTGGGGATATGGCACTAAACATTCTTTATTTTATTTTGACCCCAATAAATCTATATTATTTTATATTATATTTCACAAAATCAAAATAACTACACAAACTCACACCAAAAACGAAGCAAAATCAAGCAAATAAACTGCCAAAATCATCCATCACTTTTTCCAGAAGGACGCTTACTTAGCATTGTTGCCAAATCAAATACCTTCATTTCCCGCACGGCATCATTTTTGTTCATAAGATAATAATAATTGTAACTGTAACATCTCTTTTGTAAAAAAAAAATAATGGTAAATGACGATAATACCTGATACACACGATTTTATTTAGTTGTTTAGATATTATCTGTTGAATGTTGAAATCAATTGTTAAGAATTTATTATTTATCCACTTGGCAACATGGAACATGTACGTTTCCACTCGCGCGAATTTTGAATTGCATTTGTAGCTTTCACATCATATATTAATATTATTCATTTTACGTGCATAACACACGAAGTATGCTTAATACTTTAATACAATACAATACTGTTATTATGTTATTTTTATAATCCAGATATGATTTATAGATGTTTTTACTTTTTCACTTTTTATGTAATAGATTTAATTTTTGAATTTATTGTTATTATGAATACATAGGACACGCCCATATACCAACTCACAAGAAAACATAACAAACCTAAAAATATTTTTTTAGGAACTAGACCAGAATATCACCACCTAGTGGGAATAATTTGAAAATAATTTACTTAGTTAAATCAATCAAAATCACGCTATCCCTACAAAAAATCTATAAAACCTGAGTGTTCATCTATTCGCAAAATGAACATTTTCTACACAATTTCAAAATGTGTTCAAACAGCAACGTCCGTCAGACGTCCATTTTAAGTCCTTTGAAGTTGGTATATTAAATGTCCAAACATGGACGTCCATCGGACATCCATTTTATGTCCTTGGAAGTTTGTCCATTTAATGGTCGGATACGGACGTCCTTTGGATGTCCATTTTATATCCATGGACGTTTGTACATAAAATGGACTTAGAATGGACGTCCCTAGGACGTTGTGTGCTATTAGGGCACTATTTGTCATTTCCGATTACCCTTCAAAGTATATATTAATCCATCCAAATGTTTCTTCAGATATTTCGTGGAAACAAAAATTTGATGATCTTTTTTAAAATTTGTCTTTCAGTTGTTTTATGATTTTCTTCAATTGCACTGTTCCATAAAGAACCGATGACCATCATTTATTTTGGTTCAATTTTACCTAGCAATAAGCAGTTGATTTCTCCACTGATAACGTATTTGCAAAATATCTCCAATTTTCGTTAATATTGTACCACACAAATTTGCATTTTAATATTATCAGCTTTAGCTTTTTTTTATGTAAAACGTTTTTGAGAAGTATATATGACAATTATTATGAAAAAACACATTTTCCAAAAAATAGCAGTAAAAATTCTGGTCTAAAATATATCACAAATTTCAAGGCTTCTGTATTAAAAGAATATACATACCATTTTCGGTAACAAAAAATAATTTTGGAGTTATCAGAAAATTAATTCTAAAAATTTTTATAATTTAACATAAACAATTCACATAAACAATTATTCAAGTCAAATGTTTACGAGATCTGCGTAGTTTATTATGTATAAGAATTATATTTCAAGTTATTAGATGAATTTAATCATGTGTAATAGATTAATTAATAGGCAAAGTTAAATTACTAATCGATTCGAAATACATTTAATAAAACGTAAAATTACATACCTCTCTCATTTTTCCTTGCTTAGAGGATTTTAGCTCTTCTTCAAGGCATTTAAGTCCTGAAATACAGAATACTGTAATTATAATGTTGGACACACATAATTATTTAAGTTATTATAAAAGTATAATAAAATACTAAGTTTTAAAGTTGAAGTGTTTAATTTCATACTGCTCTCTCATTCGTAAATAATATTAACAATTATTTTTTTCACTTAGTTCAACCTTGTATACAATTTTGGGCTATCACATTATAATTTTTAAATAACCTTATAGCTTCCTCGCCATAATTATAAAACCATAACCTAAAACAGATTTCCTACTTTCCTTTTGTAATTTTTTGCAACTAATCCTTTACTTATTAAGATTATAATTTTTCCTTTAAATTATTAATATACTATAACCATTTTTAATATTTTTCACTTATGTTTGCTTAACGAAAATCCCCAAATCGTCCCCCACCGTTTTAACTTATTTAATCTGCACTAATATTAGTGCAAGGTTGAATTGCATATATAAATGACGTCAGAATAAGTTCTGTTCTCTATTTAGCAAGTGCATTTCCTATTCCTTTCTCTTTCCATTGAAACCTTGTGAGCATTTCGTACAAAATAAGACCCTGACTGATCTTTATATTCAATGTTATAGCTGTTATAAACGAAACTATTTGTAGGAAAATTAACAAACTGTAATAGAAAAAATTACAAACTATTCATGTCCAAAAATTCTAAAATGAAAATGTAATTAATAATAACAAGTAATTTATATTGAAAGAAGCAAATATTTTTATCCTTTTTTTTCTTAGAAAATGTCAAATGTAAACCAGTCAAAAAATAGATGTAAAAAAATATGTTTTTACATAAACAAATAGAAGAAGAAACATAACGAAAATATTTTATTATTTTTGTCATATTTTATGAATTAAAACTGCATCATTAAATAAAACAAATGTCATATTTTGAATTATGTAATTAAAATATTTTTTTAAATAATATATTCATGTTCACCAACTCCCTGAGGAATTCTGAAAGAATGAAATACGTTATATAGTATCCTAGGGATTTTTGTTTTGTATTGTAACTGGAGGGAATCATTTCTTAAATGCAAAAAATATTCTCTTTGGTGAGAAAAGTTTTTTTAACCACAATTTTTTTTCGCTTCCAATATTAAGAATACTATTATTTAATCCAATATCATCTTGCTTCTAGGTGAAGTAGCTGCTTTAATAATTTCTGCAATAAAGGGTATTTGAGTGTCGTGTTTTTTATCTACCTAAAACTTTTATGTTAGCGTATTCAGATAAGAATAGCAGTATAAAATGTAAGAAGAGGTATTTATTATTATTATCATCATATTAGGTTTGAAAGGACGCTTATATAATATTCAATAATTATTTTATGATTTTTTTCTAGAAATGCATCATTATGTTGCCATTGTACCCGAAATTATCAGAAAGATATATTAATAAAAAATATACTGCAAATAAAAACAGAAATTTCAAATTTTCAAAATAATAAGATAAAAATCCACATCTTTCGTACCTTATACACAAAATTAGCGATTCTCTCAATGGATCTACAAATCGTATTGCAATAATTTTTTTCTACAAGAAACTTATTGTGTACTCCAGGAACACTTCTATGGAAGAACTGAGATGTAAATGTTGTATCTTCCCTCAATCTGTGATGTACGTCAAACAACCAACAATAGAATTTGATCATTAAGATGTATTTGAAAAAAATATATTTTCTAGAAGAAGAACGTTAAATTGACCAATATAATTAGTACAAAAAAAATTATTGTCAAATTTGACCCATAAAATATTCTTATATTTTTAGTGATAGTTTTAAAGAAAATACCTAAACAACCTACTGCCTGTTATAAATGACTTGCAATTGTAACAAACTTAACAGGGACATAAAATTCTTGCTAATATTTGATAATTTGTTATTAAAATTACTTTTAAAACAAATTATATTCTTCCAAATAGTCAAATTATCCCAGAATCAATAATCAACAAATATGTTTTAGATTAACAGAACAATTAAAAATAACAGCATACTTCAACAATGAAAAGTGTGAAGGGAATGTGTATAATTACTTATCTAACGTAAATAAAAAATTATCTGAAAATTAGTTAACTTTTCATGGAAATCTTATGATGTTAATATTAAATTTAAAAATATAAAAGTAGAAAAACGAAATGCGTTTCAAAGGAATTAAAGTGTATTAATTTTTGTATGTTATTGAAAATATTATCTAAACTTATTGACAAAATGCACTGGCAGAAGAGTATGCATTATATATACTAACAAAATATTGGGAAACAACTAACTGATGTTTTAGACTACTTATATTTAATTCAGTGGTTTCTTGGGACAAATTGTCAAAGTTTGTTATTTATGTCATACTTTCCTATTTGTTACGTTGTCATTTTTTCTTCTATCGTTTCAGAATTTGGTTTCAATGCTTCAACAAATCTATGAATTGCCAATTCGCGTAACAGAGAAACTACAATCAATAAATATGTTGATTATCCAGAATGGAGCAAGTTCTTCTAGGAAGAAATTCCTCAAAATATTTTTAAGAATGGTACATAAAATTACAGAAATGGCTAGAGCTAAATATAACCAAAAAACATATCATCCACTAAGTTCAGCAGAAATTTGTATAAGAAACCATAGATTTTCTAATATTTTCTAATTGAACAAAAGAATTAGTGTGAAGAAAAATCAATGTGAGAGGGTCAAATTTAATAAATTATCATCTGTATTTTTCTCTCTTCCTCTGGAAAATGGTAATATTCCATAAAACAAATCTCTCAAAAGAGTTACAAGTCCTAATTTTTTAAATAAGCAGTTAAGAGCATTTATCATAAGAAAGCAGCCAACCAGAATTCTAACCAAAAACTACTATTTGTTTCGGTACTTGAATCAAGAATATAAGGAGGCAAATTTTTGCAAAGTTGCGTATAATATCTAACAATTACCTAGTCTTTATGATTCCGTAAGCAAAAAGAAAATATTAACAAAATTTTATTGCAAATACTAGCAAGGTCAACTTTGATTTTTGAAAAATATTGAGTCATTCATTATGAGTTTTAACTTTCTTCTTCTTATCCCTAATTTATGAATTTGTACAGTGCAAAATTAAATAATACTGTACCTAAATAATCGATTTGGCAAAAAAAATATTGAAAAGATAACTATTGCAGAATAATGGAAAACTGGAAATCATAAACATAACCTATAAGAAAAGCTGTAATGGAAAATGTCTATATCATGCAAATTTAAGATAAATAAACATTTATCTAATAATAAATGTGTACTAGACATATTCACCTTGCCTTGAACTTGAAATTCACTTTTTTCTAGAAGGAACTAGGAAAACGGCTTCTGGCAAAAAAAATCACATGCAAATACAAAGCAAACCCTAATAGCACTATATTCTAGTACCACACAATATTAATTGTTGTTAAATTCTGAAAAATTAAAGATAATTTCTCTTTCTATAGGTCAAAGTTCAAAATTCTACGAAACATTTTTTTGGAAAGGACGTTGTTGGGAGATCTGCCGCCTATTTAATTAAATATTAAATAATGTGACTAAATGTTACCTTGATTATTGTAAAAAGCAGTTTAAAATAACGTAATTGAAGGGCGTTGAGTTCTAGTCTTCACTTAAGGAACCGGATACTACGCCATTTTGAATTTTCACTTTTGATTATATTGAATATAAAGAAATTCCAAGATACTTCAGGTTTTAGGCACAAACTAAATATTATCGAACATATCACTTTATTTTAAGACAAAACTGCATTTAGCAACTGTAAGTACATTTAGCTTATAGGATACATTGCCAATTTGATAGTGAAACCATTTGACAGCTAAAAATAGATAAATCAATAAGAATTTCATTATCACTGCAATTTTTTTTGTCTTCTAGTGTGATTATGATATATTTATTGCTGATTGGGAAAAGCAAATTGCATTACTAATTATAAAAATTGTGATTAACTTACAAATATCATGCATTTGACATAGGTCAGTGAAACTAACCATGAAATTAATGTTGAATCGCAATAATTATATTTTGTTTCTTTGACAAATATTTCTAGTAATTTTACGTTTTATGCTAATTTATTTTATATAATATATAAAATGTATTCGCTCTTGGAGATGAATATGTTTCTTTGTTTTTTTAAGTAGAGGACTGTAAGAAAATTTAGAGAAATATTTTACATAGACATATAGTGATAAAGGAATTTATATAAATAAGGATTTTCGAAACCAATTAACAATTTTGTCTTTTAACTGTTGAGTTCAATATAATCCGAAAGGACAAAGATGGAGATACATTTTGAAACTTGAAAGGATAATACTGTAAATATCCAGATCTCATTTGTTTTTAAAATAGCTGTGTCACTAAGCGTTTTAAAAATTGTATTAATTATTTCGATTTAACTTATTTAACATTATTTATTTATTTAAAAACTTTTTTTAAATTTGTAGTGGATCAATTTGTACACAAAATAAATAAATATTTTTTATAGAATTTTTAAACTCAAAAAAAGTGATGGATCAATAATTTTATCAAATTAAGTTAATTATCGGGTTTTTTATTAATTATAGTTTATTTGCCCTGGGTTCTCATTTATATATAATAATAATATTTTAAGGCTCTCATTATACTTCCTTGAAGTTTTAGTGACCTGCTATATATTTATATTACAATTTAGTATGAATAGGTCAATCAAAACAAAAAAACTACTCTTTTAATTTAGTCTAAATTATACAAACTTAGACAAAATTAAAAAAGTTATTTTTCATTATACTATTAAGTCAGACAGTTGCTATTCTCAGAATTTTTTCTTTTCTTTTCTTGAGACTTAACTACCACATGAAAAGTTCTTCTAAGCTTGATTATTTAAAAAATACAGTTACACAGTATTATGTTATGTTTCCAGTATCATACTGGGTAACTGTACTTCTTAGATAATCAAGCACAGAAGAATTATTTATGTGGTAGTAAGCCCCCCCCCCCAAAAAAAAGGAAATAAACTGTTGTCGCTATTAAAAAATTAGATTATTTAAATGTATGTTACTTAGATACGTTTTTTGTTTAAACCGTAATTTAAATAAAGAATTGAAATAGTAATAACAACACTGAGTTGAACACTTGCTGTAAAAAAACTCATGAACATTTAAAAATAAGTTGTTTGGTGTGATTTTCTTTTAATTTGATGTATGAATATGATGTTTTTTGTCTAAAAGTTACGTAAAAATATGTTTAAACTTTAATTTAAAGCATGCATTATCTAAGAAATGCATATTATCTTCATATTTCACATCAGAATAATATTATAAACATTTAAAAAACAATTATTTATAATTATTAATCATAAAATAAAATTTTCCGGTGAATATCATTTATCAGTTAAACAAAAATAAAAAAGGAATCTTGTGAAGCATCTCCTTTGTATATTATATATCCAATTATTAACAAAATTATTTGTACACATGAGTTTCTAACAAAAAAAAAATAGGAAATGAGCTTTTGTTTTTAAATTTAAAACCGCTTTAAATTTCGTGTTTCAATTACACAAATATAAACAACGATAACATATTTTATAAGCAGTTTTCCTAGAACCTCAACAGAACTTAAACACTTGCCCTCAAAAGGACGAGTTCCAGATCTGTTGAATACGCATGTTACGCACCTTAGCAGTATTTTGGCGGGATCGCGCGGAAATGCACCCGACGTTCAAACTGTATGCCGTCCCGACGCCGACCTAGCACAACACTCTCTGTCGTGAGCTTGTGCAATAGTGCATCTACTTCGTCCGCAGTCTCTTGGCATTTGCGCCAAAACGGCTGGTAACTAGAACAAAATTAATCATGAAACTATATTTTGAAAATTCTTAATTAATTTGTTTTTTATGCTTCAATATTTGAAATAATTATTCTGACATTTAAAATTTAAAATTCAATTTTGAGAACTACGGTTGCTCCTATATATTTCTTCCACTTCTTCGTTGTGTATAGTTTTACTAATAAAAGAAAACTCTTACTATCGGAAGTCTTTTATTATCCAAAAACAAAAAGTGAGTCATATTTTAAGAAGTACTTACTTAAACTTGTCAGTCTAATAAATCTATAACGTTGTATAAACGTTTAAACAACAATGTGCTCTCATTGGGATATTAGTTATTAAAAAAACACTTTTATAAATTTCTAGAACTCCCGATGCTTAAATCTAAAATTGCGTGTAAAACCTTTAACATTGTATTACTACATTAAGTATCCAAAAATTGTAGTGTAGAAAAACTTCTTTTAAAATAAAGTCAGATATCTCCTCTACCACGAAAAACGAAGTTGTGGAATTTATGGCCCAATCACTTTTTTCTCTAGTCATATTCTCGTTAAAGGCTCGGGGTCATAATAGATATTTTCTCTAATTTCCCGCACTTCTACCTTGTGGTAGACAATAAAAAAACTCTCGAGATGTGGTAATTATAATTAATATTGAATTTATCTTTACTACTTAAATGTGAATCTAAGTAAATTAGTTAGTTTTTCTATAGTTAGTCGAAGAGAACTGTACCATCTCTTGAACCCAATTATTTAATTAAAAATGTTTTATATGAAATTTAATGCCTATGAATTGATTGTTCTCATAATTGAATATTTGCATTGGAATTTCCAGTTTCTTAGAATTTACCTATAAAAGAATATAACGTCTCAGAAAGGGAACAGAAAGATCAACAAATATTGAATGTTTTACTAGCAGAGAAATAATTTGACCTTAGAAAACGCATGAGCAGTTGCTATTTTAATATAACTACTTGCAAATATTATTTTAGTGAGAATAATTTAAACAAAATATCAATAAAGTTAAACCTTCGCGTTTATAGATTTGTTGCTATGTAACTACTACGAATCTAAGCTAATTTTAAACTTAAAAAAAATGCTATGTAAAAAATGGTTTTGCATAGCTAATACACAAAACCAAAAAGCAATAACAATTATTCAAAATATGCTCTCTAATACAATTTTAATTTGATAATGTGGTGTTGATTAAATGTTTAACCTTCAAGATAACATTAATAGTACGTTTAATTAATTTTCCATATTTGCATTTATTATCTACGTAATAGATTCGTAATGAGTTTACACGTTTATTTGTTAATGATAACTTCTGCCAGAGCCCTATCAAAACAAAATAAAAGTGAAACTGCACAAAATCAATAGCAGGTCATCGCACTCTACGCCGCGTTGTACCCGGAATATCCCGGATCCCCCAGAAAATCTATCATGAATTTCCACTGCAACTAACTCTAGATTAAATTTGATTTCGCTGAATTTATTGCTCAATATTTGAAAGTTCTATTTTTTAACAAAAAAAATCAGTGAAAACCAAAATAATGTATAGGAGACAGAAAATATAGAAGTAAACGCCAGTCGTATAAAATAAACAGAAATAATGAATTTTTTAAAAACATTGTTACAAAATAGATAGGTACTTAAAATGTAGTGCCTATATTTATATTTATAACTTATGGTCTCATCCGTGTAACGGATTTACAGGGGTGAAATGAATTCTTGAGTCGTTGGTAAACAATTTTATCGTCCACATGAACCTTACTTAAAAATAATTCACTAAATAGGAATAAACTAACGTCAACCGTATTAGGATGTCGAAAATAAAAAAAGATTTATTAACGTTGTTATGGCACAGGTTCTTTAGAAGAATAATTCATTCAGTGAGAAGATGATAACATTCTGCTTATTAAATTATCGTATCGGGCGAATTCCTTTAAGCCAGTTTGCATCATACTAATATATGACATAACCTAAATTTCACCAGCCGCTAATGGAAATTATGCGGCTGAATTTTTCAGTTGTGTGATATACAGCATTATACCCTACTATAATCCTGTATCTCATACCTTCATACTTGTGGGAACCTAGTTAAAAAAATGTGATTTTCACTCTTCCTTCTATGGTTTTCTTTGAACTCGTGACTTACATATAGCTACAGAAATATTTCTGTTACTGCAGATCATTGTCATAATTAAATTATAACACACGCAATAAACATGAATTAAAAGCGAACAAATAATTGGAACGAACTTTGTTTTTAGCAGGGTCATGATTTAATTTATGCACTCATGATGCACGCCGGAAAATGAAAGACTACCCTTGCTGTAGGAATTATGGTAACGAATAACATATATTGAAATTAAAGGATTAGAAGAACAATATTTTTATCTCGATAATGTCCTAGTGCATATTGCTACAGTAACAAGAAGTTACCTAAACTATCTGAGTATCTGATACTAACTACTGTTTTCCTCTTAGATGAGCAAGATCCACTCTTCTCCACTCGAATATGTGTGAGAAATTATAGGTTGACAACTGGAGCTTTGCTCCCTAAACCTTCATATGAATTTAAAGTAATTACGTTATGAGGTCGAAATACTATTTAAAACGAAGTACACCCCAATAAAGTTAACAATGGCATACAACTTCGCAGGGCCTAAACAAGTTATTAATTATTTTCATGTTATTTTTACCGTAAGTTCATGAAAATATAATAATGTTGTTACCTCAACACATATTTTCAAATTCCAAAATGTGAACAAAGTATTGTCCTGTCTTCAACATCAGTACGACTTCTTGAACATTCGTGTTTTCTCTCGAACGTGGTGGGCTAATGTTTTGGTCTAAAATAATTTTAATGGTATGACAAAATAAGGGTTTAGGTTTTCTAACCAATTATAAAAAAAATACATCAATGTTTAAGAACAAAAAAAAATACTGGGCATGTAGTATTAGAAAAAGATAAATTTATCTAATTATTTTCTGATAATTATGATAATAATATCATTCATGATTTAAAATTGTAAGAAAAGGTTTTTATTTACACACTCAAATTCTGTTTTTTGATCAGGCCAACATTGAAAAGAATCACTCACCTCCTACTGACTTGATTTTTTAACCAATTTACTAGCCACTAGGGTTTTCCAAAAATATTAAATATGATGTAAATTAATGTCCATAAATTATTTTATATGCATTAATTGGTTCATAGACTGGACCCAGTGCTGGAGCCTTGGTTGGAGCTTAATTTTTTTATTAAAACCTGTGAAATGGCATTCTTTATCTATAGTAGAATTATGTTCCATTACATCCTCAATTGAAATTCCAAGAAACAGTTTGTAAAGCATATAGCCGAATAGTTTACAGTTACTTTTACGCCTAAAGTTTAATTTTAAAACAATTCTCTAACAATTTAAAACCCCTCCATCATTACTTATGATAGTTTTTAGTGGCGGACTGGCTAAATTTTTTCAGGGTGGCTATTTACTAATCGCCCTATATTTTTACTAATCCAGATTCCTCAGTTAATTTTTTAAAATTTCATAGCTCAATTTTTTCATTTATATTTTCAAGGTAACACTTACCTAAAATATTAATATTTATGTGATTTATCATGTAAATCACAAAAATCTAAATGTAAACAGTAGTCTAAAATAATATTATTTATTAGAAAAGTTTTAGACCGGTTTTTTAAGTTGAAAAAATTTGTTGGGTAAGGGTCCTTGTTTTGAGAAAAACTACTTAATTAACTTGCCGCCGCCGTTTCGGTAACTTTTATTACTAATCTCAGGGCAATTAGCTATGAGTTTTCCTGGTCTATATAATTTTTTTTGGTAACCAGGAAAAACTCATAATTTCTCTGAGGGTGATAATAAAATTACCGAAACGTTGGCAAGTTAATGAAGTAGTCTTTCTCAAAATATGGCATTTAGGAGGGAGTTTTCCAGGATGACTCTCCAAGTCCTCTCCTCTTCTGCATCTCACTACTGCTATTCTCTGTTGGGCTCCGCTAAACCTGCGGATATCATTGTGGACCACCCAGTGAAGGCATAAGGTCACCCATCTTTTCTATATGGACAAACTTAAACTTTATGCCTCCGGAGAGCGCAAAATACAAAACGCTCTTAGGGTGATCGAAGAATACATGCAGGCAATTAGTATGGAGTTCGGGTTGAACAAATGTGTAGTCATCCACCTCAAGAGGGGACAATACGGGGCATACTCTGAAGATGTGCAGCTCGCAGAAGGAAGCATCCTAAGAGATATGGATGCCGCATGCCGGGGAGATCTATACATATCTTGGTGTGCAATAAAGGCACATCCAGAATGTAACATAAATAGATGATTCTCTCCGCAGCAAGTACGGACACCGCCTCCAAAAGATTTGGTCTTCCGAACTATCGGGGAGGAACAAAGTGTCTGTAACTAACATGCTTTCCGTTCCGGTCCTGCTCTACTCCTGGGTAGTGAAGTGGACGGTAGATGAGCTGCGCCAATTAGACAGAGATACCCGCAAGATGATGAATATTCACAGAAGTATTCATCCTAAATCCGTTCCTCGTGTGTATCTCCCACGTCAACGGGAAGCCAAGGACTCTTGAATGGAGTGTACGCATGGCAGAATAGTACTGAATATAGCATGTAACATCCTCAGGAGCTCAGATCCCCTTTGTGTTAACGTCGCGAAACTGTAGGAGTGGGAATAGGATTATTCAAGGCAGCAAAAAGAGCCGCAGATGAACTGGATCTCGCATTTGACATCAGTTGAGGAGGCCGGCGAGGTGCTGATGTAGAGTCAGTCACTGAGCTCCAGCCAAATCGTCTCAAAGCCCGAATCAGAGCTGCTGAACAGGAAGAACTGTTTCGGCAGCATGTTGATGAAGCCCAGCATGGTATCTTCTATAAGAACATAGAAACGCTGGGTTTATCGACCAGGCTAACATTTGCCTTTTTAAGGTTAGCTGGGAGCTGGGCATAAGTCAGAGACCTAGGGATTCATTATGACCTGCCAGGATGATGTTATCAACACCTTGGTCTAACGTAGCCGCGTGTAGCGTGTATAGGTTCCTGATATCAACTGCAGGACCTGCCATCAGGCGCCGGAATCGCTCATGCACCTACTTTCTGCATGCCCCATATATGCGATTTCGGCCCACATCCTGAAATACATAACGCGGCTTTACGAGTGCTATACTACCTACCATCTAAGGCACTCGTACGGGGTAGACCAGACACCAGTGCTGCCTTACGTCCCCGGAGATATTGAGTCCGTTGTCGAGAACGAGAAATGCCGAATTTACTGGAACTACTCGTTCCCGACTGTCAAGCTAATCCAAGCCAACAAGCCTGACATAGTCCTCCTCAACCATCAAACCAAGGTGATGTATGTCGTCGAATTTTCGGCCCCTGCCGAGAAAAACATCACCTTGAAGGAGGAGGAAAAGCAGACCAAATATCGCGATCTCTAGTACGAGCTGCAAGTGCCGTACCCAGGCTATTCAGTCAAGATGGTCGTCCTAAAAATCGGTGTATTCGGAGGAATAATCCCTACGCTGCTCTCGGAAATAAAGACCATACCAAAAATCAGCCGAATGGTTGGCAGATCAAATGCTTATGGCACACGATTCTTGTATCTACAGTCACCAATCCTACAGGATGTGTGGCTGTAGTTAATTTGCCGGCGCTACTCCCGTTAGACGTCGGAGGCCACGGGAGGACTGTCCGGTATCGATTCCGGAAAAAAATAATAATAATACCATGAGTGGTTCTTTTTAAACATATTTGTACTTAAAATGAAATCATATAACTCATGAAATCATCAAAACCATCAAATTTGAATTACTTTGAGACGTACAGAATAATGGACTATTTTCTGCTAAATAGTCTAGATACACGAATATTTAAATTTCTTAAGAGATAGCTGCAATCTATCTGATAATTGAGTAGTTTATGTATAAAAGACTTAATAGCCAGTTTAATAGCCTAACGTATAAAATTTTTGCAGTAATTCCTAATTAAAATATCCAATTGATGGAATAAATTATTTTTATAAGTAAAGAAATTTAAGGAATTTTCTCTGCAATTACTTCAAACTGTCAATATACTTCTTACATATAGGTGACCAAGTAATACCTGCATAGTCTAACCTGCTTCTTCCTAACGTAAAATAAAAGGAATTTAAGGAATTGGCGTTTGCAAATAATTTACAACCATTTATAATAAATCCCATCATACGAGAGGCAACAGTAATTAACTTTGAAATATGGTCTGAAAACGATTTTGAATCCAACGTTAAACCCGGATCTTTCATTGTTTTTGTCCTCGTAAACATATTCTCACCTAAGGAATAATTGCATTCCATAAAGTTTTGCTTAATGGTAAATGTCATGGGCTTTTATTTGCCACATTCAGTTTGAGATCATTATTTGAGCACTACTGACAGATTTCATCAATATTCTTCTGTAAATTGATAGTAGGGTTCATCATCAACATTACAGTACAATTTCATATTATCTGCAAATATCTGCTTTTCAACAATAATTACATTGATTGTATCATTAATAAACATGAGAAATAGAAGAGGTCGAAGATTTAACCACTGAGGTAATCATGAAATACAGATGAACTCTGTAGATCTGGAACCATTATACTGTATATATTGGTGTCGGCCCCTTAAGTATGAATTGAAAAAATCAACCAAATCGTCTTCAAAACCAAATCCATGCATTTTTAAAAAACTAATGAATGTTTAATCTTATTAAACGCTTTGGTAAAATTTCTAAAGCTCGCATCCACTTGCCCTCTAACAGCAAATGTGTTGAATATGCAGTTCAGGCAACAACATAAGTTTGTAGAAATAGATCGTTTTTTCAAAAGCCTCGCTGGCAATCTGAGAGTAAGTGTTTAATGCTTAGTAGACATAGTCATATAGAAGCCTTTCAAATAATTTTAAAAAACTACATATTAAAGATATTGGTCGATACTTAGTGATATCATTTATATTACCATTTTTACAAATTGGAAAAATTTTTTGTTATACTCCCGTAAAAATGAAAAGTTAGTGCTCAATGATAGATTAAAAATTTTGCATAAATGGGTAAAAAAACCCCAAACAGCACATTTATTAGTCTCTACGTTGTAGCTACAATGAGTGGAACTTTAAAGGTTTCCACAACTAACAACTACTAGATAATGGGAACGACCATTCTACCATGCATTCACCAAAATGGGGAATAGGTATTACGTAGCAATTACTATTCCGGAATGTTCCCTGTTACGTGTTGACAACTAGGTTATTACGTAAACGAAATGTTACCAAGTAGTAGAAGTGACTAACTTTTGGAACAGCTCTTTAATGGTATGAGAGCAAACTATATTTTGGTATCTTTCTTGTTAGAATAGCAAAATATAATTTATGGCAATCAGACTTCCTGATTGTCAGTTTGAAGTCAATATATCCAAGTTACATGGATTGATTGAAATATTTAGGTAATAAACCATGATGCAAAACGCATTCATTCTGAGTGTGGAAATTAAAACAACTACTTGTTTTCTGTCAAATATTACCACTATACTTCGATAAAAAAAGATAAGCTGTCTGTTTTTTTCTAAAAGAATAAATTTGGTCAAAAATTATGTGTACAATCAAAAATGCAAAATTTTTGATGGAATTTTTTTTGTTTTATAATTATAAAGTAGTAATGATCTAATTGTAAAATATGTTTGCAAATAACCACATTTAATAAAAAAAATGGTTTTCAGAATTATATTTTTATTTATGTCAATATGGGGTCATCATTCAATAATAGAAAAATGGCGAATTTAGTTCGAGTAATTTTATAGTGGCATATATGTCAACAATGTATGTCACTTCATTGGCGTAATAAAAATCAAAATTATGTCTTTTCAAAGTTACATTTACCATAAAGTAGCAGATGCGAATAACGTTATAGTTGTTGCTACTTAAATAATGATGACGGGAACTATAACAACTTCCCTATGTAGCAATTTTAACAAAAAGTTAAAAGTTAATGCAAAGTTCCCACGTACTTTACGGTCCTCACTTTTAAGTTGACAGAACTGACTGATCCGATCTATACTCCATTCATTTCATATGAGCACATAAAAATTTGTTTACCTGGGCTTGCAGAGCAACCCATTGTCGACCTACAGTCGTGCATAGTTCTCTAGCATAGGCGAGCGGTGCATTATATAAATACACAAAATGTATTTAATACCGCGCTTTCTATGCTAAGTTTTGTTTGTGTTTATATAAAATGACTGGGTATAGGTAAGGATAATTTTATTGTTTAGGATTGGCACCACGTTAATGACTAACTGAATGTCAACAGCTGAAAGTGTTATTATTAGCGAAAATCAAACAAATGTTTAACTCGAGGATTTACCTTGAATACTATCAAAATTCATCGTGACGAAAATTCTCGATTGGCCAAAGTTAACACATCCATATTTTCTGTCATCTCATCATTTTTACATATCTGTAAATTTTATAACTTCCCTAAGTTGTTCATTTGTTCGAATTTCGTAAATTTGTTCAGTGGGGAAATTTGATAATAACAATTAACGGTAAATCACAATCACAATCAGTTACATTCTTTACTTCAACATTTGTTGGTTCTTCACTGCAATATCCGATTTTCTCGTGTATTTTCCTAACCTAATTAATTATCTGTTTCAACAAATAAGGGTCAGTTCCTCATCAATAAAATAATTTGATAACATAACTTTTCTGTAGAAGGTCGATGAATGCCGGATAATCTTTATTGTAGTATTAGTGCTTTTCAACGCCTTGTTTGATTGATTCCGAATAAGAAAGTATTGACTTAAAGTTAGTAATATCGCTTTGTATTGGGTTTTCAAGGTGGGTGAGTAATAAAAATCACTTTAAAGTCTCTTCGTTTGTTGAAGTAACAGCAT